>CM076582.1:1404519845-1404861637 GCA_034641835.2 Pinus albicaulis
TTAGGGTCATTATTGTAGACTGTTCTGACCGCAAAGGAAACAATTCCTCATGGTGAGAACACTCTTCACTTCCTAAAAGTTTAAATGATAACACAAACGCAGATAAACAAAGTCATCGACATTAGCTAAGAAAGTGAAATAAATTCAACCACCATTAACATACTCAGAAAACTGTTATGCAACTGTGATATGAATTGAAGATGCAGTTCCATTAATCTAAAGATATTCGGAAACTGAAGATATAATACTCAACAGTGCTCGTGCATAAAATAACACCAGATCCACAAAAGGGGTTTTACCAAATGCTTGTATCCATCATTAAATGTATATCTACTAGTAATACAATGCACTCAGCTCGAGTCCCCAACCAAAAAAAAAAATTTTACAAGCTCCCGAAGGAGTATTTATAATACAAAACCTGCCCTTTGGGCTTCCTTGACTCCTCATCTTCCTGACCGTTGAGCTGCCTTGCGACCCAGTCTTTTCTGCGACCTGCCACCTGAGCTGTTGTTGTGACCTGCGACCTGAGGTGTTGTTGCGATCTGCGACCTAACTGGGTTGCGGGGTTGCAGGTTGTAAGAGAATGGCCAAGATGCGACCTTGCGACCTTGCGACTAGGTCGCTAGGTCACGGGGTCGCGGATCGTGAAAACAGCCGCACATGCGACCTCGCGACCTTGCGACCTTGCGACTAGGTCGCTGGGTCGTGGGGTCGCGGATCGTGAAAACAAATGCACATGCGACCTTGCGACCTTGCGACTAGGTCGCTGGGTCGCGGGGTCGCAAAAGGAAGAAAAACCAAAGAGATGCGACCTTGCGACCTTGCGACTAGGTCGCTGGGTCGCGGGGTCGTAAAAGGCGGAAAATCCAAAGAGATGCGACCTTGCGACTAGGTCGATGGGTCGCGGGGTCGCAAAAGGTAGAAAATCGAAGATATGCGACCTGCGACCTTGCGACTAGGTCGCTGGGTCGCGGGGTCGCAAAAGGCGGAAAATCGAAGATATGCGACCTGCGACCTTGGGCGGATCAGTGAGTTCTTTTTCCTTTTCTTTCAGAGGTCTCATGACCTTGTTCTCCGAAGCTAGCCTTAGCCCTCGTCATGAAACGACAGCTGTTATTTGCTGGTGATGTCATTTCCGCACTAAGGGACTTTGCAAGTGATGATAAGTGAGCAGAATGGTTTCTGCTTCGAGTAAGATACTGAGCATCTACATAACACGTAGTTTTGAGTTTGATCTGAAACCCAGATCTGCATCCTCTGGAGTTCGCTAGCAGTTTTTCGATTTGAGTAGACATAGCTGCTCCAACATCTTCTCATATAACCTCATAATACGAAGGCCTCTTTTTTGGGAAGATTGAGAGTCGAAATATGCTTCTCAAGCCACATTGATGGCCCTTTTAATATTAACCTTTTCTATCTCGTGGTTCCGGAGGCTCTCTTTGCATATGCATCAATGTGCCTGACTACCCAAAGTGTATGCATTAAACATAACCTTCTAGGTTCACTTTGAAATTCTCCGTCTCTAATAGTTTCGTATAGAAAATCTTCATGGACATGTACAACCTAAATAATGCCACAGTATGTATCTCAAGATTGACAGATGTTGCTTCCCAAAGGTGCGCTGCCATATTTGAAACTCTGTCGTCGACTTGCCACACCCATGTGAGATTGTCATTCTCTAGGGAGATCTTCTGAGTCAGCTTTGTTCACCGAGCTATACTTCAGGCTAGATTCATCGAAGTGGCGAAATATGTTCCTTTGCGTGCGCCTATCGACATTGAGATGGTATGATGCAGGACCTAGACATTTCTAATGGAGCGCTTTAAAGCGTCTGGTGCGCACTAGTGAAGAAAACTTTTTGCATCAGTGAGGTAAAAGGTTCCTTTTATGATCAACGTGCATCACACCATCCTCCTTTTAACAGTACTGGTCACTTGCTCCTGCTCCTCCCCTGTTCCGTAACGTTGGCTTTGTTACCAAGCTCAATTTTATTGCCCTCGATGTCATGACAAGATTGAGGAGTTTGTCACCCGTGGGGTCGACCTGTGTGAAATATTACAACATCATAATTACTCTTCAATAATTATGACCACAGATAAAACACATGAAACTAACAAGCTTAAGAGAATTATTCAAGCAACATGCTTAATGACCTACAGCAGGAGGGCTTTTACTCGTCAATACACAAAAGGTTTCCATTCAAACGTATGCATGGCGATCTCATTACACATGGCGCGACTGCGGTAAGAATGTTCGAGCGTACACTAGATGCTCCCTCCCACATATGGCGTGATTGCAGCGACAGCATCAAGTCATGGTGATGAGACAACTCGTGAGGGGTTGGGGATAGGTCGGCAGGATGTCATTGACTGCAAGTCAGGTGAAATACTTTAACGCCTAGGCGAGCGGAGGGGGAACCCGAAATTTTAAATATACCCAAAATTTGGGTGGTGTTGTAGCGGCTACAACAAATGGCGAACCACTGGTAGAATCCAGCATCTCTGTCAATATCACAACAAAAGTCTGAGTCCTGATAGTAATGCAAGGGAATATTGAACAGTTTCCGCGGGGTCCCCTTTATACTACTTTGGCCCCTTACAGGTATGCCTAATCCTTGTACCTCAACTAAATCCCGCTAATCAGAAACACATCAAAGAGAAAGCTCACAGATGCCAGTAGCTTGTTGATGATGTGAAGAGGAAGGCACTAGGTTTATTATTCTCAGGATTTTTAAAGTAAGTTTCTGGTGTTGCTCCGTTGCCAGCAACCCTGGACAGTACCCCGACGGAGTCACTTCAAGAAATCACAAACGTTGCTCCGCTGCCAGCGAGCCTAGTCAGTACCCCGGCGGAGTCGTTGCATTACCTCTCTGTGCAGGAAGCCTTTCTCAATCCTTTACCCTTATTTGTTTCATGTGCTTGCAGCACTTATTTTCATGTGCTCGTGGCACTTATTTTTCATGGGCGGATGAGGGATCCCGACTTATTTTACGAGCAAGAGAGGTTGTTTCTTGTTTTACAGAAACTGAAGATATCCTAATTTGGGTTTGCCCTCGTGCCAAACCTTCACATCCCATTCACCGCAATAGGCGAAGCGTGAAAAACATATCATTAAAATGTCCAAGACTATGCTGGGCACAAGGCTTAGGCTTACGGGTATGGGCCATTTCAAACTCACTAGGTCTCCCTCAAGCAACCGGCTCGTATCTCCCAGGCTAAATAATTTTAGACTCAGGCATCTTGTTGAGAATGCGACTTCGATGACTTTTCCTGAGAGAAAGCTGCCTCTTGAGATAGCCACCGCAACCTCACGCAAAATAACGGGGTGACTGTTTCAGCAATCAGGGCAAAACAAGACCGCAAGGTGATGGGGTTTCAATGAGGTCTCATGAAATGGCAAGCGATATGTCCAAAAATGTTGTAAGGAAGAGAGCATATGACACAACGTAATAAGCGAGGCTCTAGATGCAATGCAACGCCGCGTGCGAGAACGATCAACCAGTTGTAAGTGTAAATACAAGCAGTGATTATTTATGCAACAACAAGTAACTGAAAAGGAAATGAAAGGAGAATACTTGTAACATGATGATGCCTAAAATATAAATCATAAACAAAAATAGCAAACATGCTTTTTAAATCATAAAGTAAAAATTTGGCAAGTAAACCTAATTAACTTTGAACTAAAATTTTATTAACAGGTCCTAGCTAGCCTACACCTAAACCCTAGTTTAACCAATGATGCGGTCGGGTTATGTAAAATCAGTTTTCCAGTGTAGCCACCGCATTAATTTGCATCCTGCAATGACAACAATGATCAGGATCAGAGCCAGTATCCAAAAAAGTGTAGTAGCAACAAAACTTACCTGAGCAGGTGCAACGGCAAGACGATCATAGATACTTGCCAAAGAACATGCCAGAAAAGATTGTGCAAGCTGAATCCCACTCTCATCTTGATACATATCAATATGTTCTTGAAACTCAACATTTATAAACGACACATAATTATTCATGCACAATCCTTGGTTTGATGGGTGTTGGGTGAGCCATTGCCTATTTGTAGGCACATCCACCGAGTAGGGTTGGTCAAGAAAATCAGCAACTTCATTGTGGTGGTGAGGATAATTGATTTCATGGCATGGAAGCAACAAGCATGTGCCAGGTGAGTGGGTGTGATCATGGATTATGGTGGGTTGCAAAATTTCAGTGGGCTTTGAATTCGATGCGGCTATGCTGGGAGGAGCATGGTACTTGGGGATCGTCATTTGAGAAACGGTCGGCAGAAGCTGAGGCGCTTCGATTTTCTGATGGGTACTTGAATCTTCCCGAAGCGAATCATCGAATTCTGGTGTCTCCATATGGTCGGCAAAGAGATGCGAGTGATAGTCCTCAGAGGTATGATTGAGTATGTTTTCAGATAAGCAAGGATCGCTGTAACCATTGATTTGATCAAGTTGGGTATCTGGCATGTTGGGCTCCCCGAGAGTTACCGACTGGGATGGATCAATAAAGAGGACATCTTGAGGTTGCCCAGATATAAAATCACTCCTATGGCTGTCTAAATATTCCGAGTGAGAAAGATCAGATCTAAAAGATTCCTCGATTTTGAACTGTGATTGCGAAACACCATCTGCGGGCTTAAAATTGTCGCCAATACCAGTACAAGGAAAATTTGAATGTCTCGAATAAATTACTGGTGTGGCGGGATCGGGAAACCAGCCAGGGAATAATGAACGAACAGATTGAGTCGCAGAGGCGTTAACCCTACAAGGCTTTTCAACACGTGCATCCGTGTCATTCAAAAGACACAATGATCTTGCAGGCCTTGTAAGGGAATCAACTTCATCTGGGATAGGAGTCGATTCATAATCAGTATGTGAATCAAATTTAGGTTTGTGCCCAGGGAAACATCGAGTGGGCTTGAGGTAGGTTTCATGAACCGAGAGGGATAATGAGCCACTGGGGCTTTCAAGCTCGGATTCGTCATCGTGCGTGAAAGATTCAAAGGTAGTGCAATAGGCTTTATCCTCTTGCCAGTGTCTATCCTTACTCAGGACTTCCAAGGTCACAACTCCACTCCCATGCAACTCAGGAAGAGGGGCGAGAATATCACAAATAGCAACACTCTCCTTGGAGGCCTGAATGTGGTCTGGACTCGAGGAGATGGACAAGGAAGCATTAGGGAAAAAGTCCAAATAGTCGGTAACTTGCGGGTCATCATAGGGAACACTAGGATCTAACTGAAATTGCTCAAGGGAAATCACATACTTGAACTGTTCACCTAAATATTTCCAATCAACATCCCTCTCAGGGAACTCAAAACAATAATGAACGAATCTGATAAAGAACTCACCTAAAGATTCCTGAGGTTCCATTCTGATGAGATGTAACTTTATTACAACATCATGAGGATCATACCTGTGAAAATCTTGTTGTAATTTATGGGCGAGTTGTTCAAACGAATGGATGGAAGTTTTCGGCAATGTGTGGCACCATTGCTTAGCGCGACCTTCGAGAGTGAGGAAGAAAAGAAAACACATCAAACCCTCATCGTCAATTTCATAGCACTCACCAAAGTCGCAAAAATCTGAACAGTGTTGGGTTATGGACACCCCATTTTCACCATCAAATTTTAACTGGGACAAGTGATACATAAGTTCATCAGAGATATAGTATACAGGCTCATAAAACTCCGACAAACATCTCAGGAGAATGATTTGGGAACGAGCCATTACAGATATCAGATTAACTGCAGGCTCTAAGGGCTCAGCTTGTCATCTGGCCCCCCCCTTCTCGTTAACCATATGGTCGGAGGTTCGGGCCCTCCTTCTAGCGCCAATTCTATTGACGGGAAAATCTGCCTGGCTAACAGCAGGGGATCTCCCCGGTAAAAGGTCCCAATTAGACCTTGAACCGTTTGGACTAGGGATCCCGTCCGGGGTGTGGGTCCGGCTACCACTGATTTCTCCTTTGCTTTGGGTCTCGCTTAAACTCTATAAAACAGTGGGTACACACCTAATCAACTGATACAAGACATATGTTTGATGCATTAAATGTACATGCAGCACTATGAGTAGCAAGAGAAAATAATAAAGCATGAAGACCGAAGGAAGTGTCGTTAGCAACACTTCATTAGGGTCATGCTTGTAGACTGTTCTGACCGCAAAGGAAACAATTCCTCACGGAGAAAACACTCTTCACTTCCTAAAAGTTTAAATGATAACACAAACGCAGATAAACAAAGTCATCAACATTAGCTAAGAAAGTGAAATAAATTCAACCACCATTAACATACTCAGAAAACTGTTATGCAACTGTGATATGAATTGAAGATGCAGTTCCATTAATCTAAAGATATTCGGAAACTGAATATATAATACTCAACAATGCTCGTGCATAAAATAACACCAGATCCACAAAATGGGTTTTACCAAATGCTTGTATCCATCATTAAATGTATATCTACTGGTAATACAATGCACTCAGCTCGAGTCCCCAACCAAAAAAAAACTTTTTACAAGCTCCCGAAGGAGTATTTATAATACAAAACCTGCCCTTTGGGCTTCCTTGACTTTTCATCTTCCTGACCGTTGAGCTGCCTTGCGACCCAGTCTTTTCTGCGACCTGCGACCTGAGCTATTGTTGCGACCTGCGACCTGAGCTGTTGTTGCGATCTGCGACCTGACTGGGTCGCGGGGTCGCAGGTTGTAAGAGAATGGCCAAGATGCGACCTTGCGACCTTGCGACTAGGTCGCTGGGTCGCGGATCGTGAAAACAGCCGCACATGCGACCTTGCGACCTTACGACTAGGTCGTTGGGTCGCGGGGTCGCAGATCGTGAAAACAAATGCACATGCGACCTTGCGACCTTGCGACTAGGTCGCTGGGTCGCGGGGTCGCAAAAGGCGGAAAAACCAAAGAGATGCGACCTTGCGACCTTGCGACTAGGTCGCTGGGTCGCGGGGTCGCAAAAGGCAGAAAATCAAAAGAGATGTGACCTTGCGACCTTGCGACTAGGTCGCTGGGTCGCGGGGTCGCAAAAGGTGGAAAATTGAAGATATGCGACCTGCGACCTTGCGACTAGGTCGCTGGGTCGCGGGGTCGCAAAAGGCGGAAAATCAAAGATATGTGACCTGCGACCTTGGGCGGATCAGTGAGTTCTTTTTCCTTTTCTTTCAGAGGTCTCATGACCTTGTTCTCCGAAGCTAGCCTTAGCCCTCGTCATGAAACGACAGTTGTTATTTGCTGGTGATGTCATTTCCGCACTAAGGGACTTTGCAAGTGATGATAAGTGAGCATAATGGTTTCTGCTTCGAGTAAGATACTGAGCATCTACATAACACGTAGTTTTGAGTTTGATCTAAAACCTAGATCTGCATCCTCCGGAGTTCGCTAGCAGTTTTTCGATTTGAGTAGACATAACTACTCCAGCATCTTCTCATATAACCTGCAGATAAGTGAATTTAAATCAACCATATGTATATATTTAGACACATGTTAGGGGATAAAAAAAAAACAATACAATAACTTTATCACAGTAAAATTAGTTGGACCCCTGTATGGTCAGGCGCTGTGTCACTATATCATCAGAGTGAATGGTGTAGGCTCTCCCTGCGCCTCTCCAACTACTGTAGATGCATATTAGTATGGTTTTAGACTGAGTTCGACATGCAAACTCAATTGATGGGAAGTGTCGGCCTGGGAAACATGCTCCTTATGTCCTCCGTGACATCCATTATGATATGTACTAACGATACATTTTCCAATTCTTGAGACGCGCTCACGATACTCTTGGGATGAGACTGTGGAGAACCCAAGCGTAGCCATAACTTGCAAAGATTAGCCACGCACATAAATTCACTTTGAGGGAACGCCTTCATCAGAAATAATTCCTTGGGCTGCTGGTAAGGCCTGCAAATTACGTGTAACTGTTCCCACTCTGCATGTAGCCCAACGCTGACCTTCAGCATACATGGGCTGTATTTGTAACTTCGCTGGCGCCTTGGAGACGCAGTTACAGGTATTTCAGACTTACAAGTCATGGAGGCTGTCCTGGATGACATGGCAGGCTCAGAAAACATCGAACAGGCTGAGATAGGAGCATAATGATTTAACACCGAACGCCAGGTCTCCTCGAGTCAGCAATTTTGATGTAATTTTGAAAATGGAGCTTTTATCCTGTAATAGAACATCTACTGTAATGGAGGGATTTTTCGATCTGGAATCAATACTCCACATCCATTCCTGCGTTGGTTCGATGGAATGTTTCGCTCTTCCCTGACGGACCGATATCTTACTGCAATGACAAAACCAATACAGATGAATCTGTGTGCATGAATTCAGGATGGAATTGCATGCACCTTTCCATGTTGTTGCAGCTCAATCCACGCTGGGTAATGGCAAACACTGCTGCCTCCACCGAAACACTGATCCAGTGATAATGGACTGTTACTGAATGTGACCAGCGCAGTAGGTTCAAAGAGCAATTCTCTCCCAGAATATCGTCGTCGGGGCTGCAGAAGTCGACTGTTATCTGCTCCTTTGAAATAACTCCTTCAGTGTCAGACGCAGCATGCTTTTATAGCGCCGGCTTCAGTTGCAACGCATAATATATTCGATTTTCTTTGTAGTATTGGTATCTTTACACACTTACTCGGAAAGCGTGGTTCTTTTGTGATGTTGCCGCGTAGATTTTGAGATAGCAACGAGGAAACTCAATCTATGCAGTTTGACTATCAACGCACCATGGTTATCACGTTGCTACTGCAGGTTTATTAAAGTATTTTTCTTTCTGTTTAAACACAGCTTTTGACTCCTCCAAGCGTTCATCCATAGGTTTTAAACTACACTGATGCCTTCATATAATTCGACATTCACTTTGATTATATCCGCACAATGATTGTTATATCATGCCGTCGTTGGTTTCGTAAGGGTTCTTGTTTCACGTTCACATACAATAATCGGCCATTATATATATACACTCTACGTTGGCCATTATATGTATGCCATTATATGTAACGCTCCACGTTGGCCATTGAAACACACTTTGACCACTTATATATTCATCATGAATTGCAACTTTAACATGAAAGCAAATGTTCATTGTGGATTGCAACTTCAGCACGAGAGCATTTGAGCCAGTCGAAATAATTTACGCCCCATGCAACGTAAATATTTCACGTTTGGTTCCATGCAACGACTTTGAACGTTGGACCATACAACATATATCTGCTCCATGCATTTACATGCCAACGACGTTGGACTCCATGCATTGTAATTTCACCACCATCATATCTTGTAATTTCACCACAATGGACATCTCCACTTATAAAAATAACTCCCCTTCGATTGTTATCTGTAACATGATTTGAAAACCGCCCTCGAACCTTTGGCTCCATGCTTTGAACGTAAAGTCTTTGACTGTTATATATGTATGTTCTCAAAACGTTTATCCATAGGTTTAAACTGCGCTGATGTATTCGTATATTTCGCCATTCCTCTTGATTAAACCCGCCAATAGTTATTACAACATTTTCTTCGTAAATATGTTATAAGGTTCAGATCCACGTTTAAACGCAGATTTGACCACTTATTGTATATCTTGCTCCATGCCAACGAACGTTGGGCTCCATGCCACGCAGCCATGTAGTTTCGTTGCTGCAACACTCCGCTCCACGTGTATGTATAAACGTTGAAAGGTTTAAGTTTGAAACGTTAACCACCATGTATAAAACGCTTCCATTTGGCTCCACGCAACGTACATGTCGAATGTATGACTCCGTGCAATGTGTCTTCATATCATTCTGCACCAGGTTTCAACGTAAAGTTGACCGAACATTTGCTGAACCCTTGCGCCCGCTCCACATTTTACAAATAAACCTTGACCATTAGATATTCGTTCAACACGTTTTAACATAGATCAAAATTGCACCATAGAATTATTTGAGCCCAATGGTCATGAGTTTTCATGTGGTTGTGATCCGCCATATTATATGGTTTGCAAACTAAATCGCTTTGCGCTTTGGAATTAAATATACAACATCACCTTGGTCCATTGAACGCACGCCTTTTATAATGTTATCACTTAGTTTTGCTCCAAGATATCTTATGGTTTTGAAACCATATGGTTTTGTGCTTGTTTTAATTTGATCACTTTCTTTACCTCATAATATGAAGGCCTCTTGTTTTGGAAGATCGAGAGTCGAAATATGCTTCTCAAGCCACATTGATGGCCCTTTTAATATTAACCTTTTCTATCTCATGGTTCCGAAGGCTCTCTTTGCGTATGCATCAATGTGCCCGGCTACCAAAAGTGTATGCATTAAACATAACCTTCTAGGTTCACTTTGAAATTCTCCGTCTCTAATAGTTTCGTATAGACAATCTTCATGGACATGTACAACCTAAATAATGACACAGTATGTATCTCAAGATTGACAGATGTTGCTTCCCAAAGGTGCGCTGCCATATTTGAAACTCGGCCGTCGACTTGCCACACCCATGTGAGATTGTCATTCTCTATGGAGATCTTCTGAGTCATCTTTGTTCACCGGGCTATACTTCAGGCTAGATTCATCGAAGTGGCGAAATATGTTCCTTTGCGTGCGCCTATTGACATTGAAACGTTATGATGCAGGACCTAGACATTTCCAATGGAGCGCTTTAAAGCGTCTGGTGCACACTAGTGAAGAAACATTTTTGCATCAGTGAGGTAAAAGGTGCCTTTTATGATCAATGTGCATCACACCATCCTCCTTTTAATAGTACTGGTCACTTGCTCATGCTCTTCCCCTGTTCCGCAACCTTGGCTTTGTTACCGAGCTCAATTTTATTGCCCTCGATGTCATGACAAGATTTAGGAGTTTGTCACCTGTGGGGTCGACCTGTGTGGAATATTATAACATCATAATTACTCTTCAATAATGATGAACACAGATAAAACACATGAAACTAACAAGCTTAAGAGAAGTATTCAAGCAACATGCTTAATGACCTACAGCAGGAGGGCTTTTACTCGTCAATACACAAAAGGTTTCCATTCAAACATATGCATGGCGATCTCATTACACATGGCGCGACTGCGGTAAGAATGTTCGAGCGTACACTAGATGCTCCCTCCCACATATGGCGTGATTGCAGCGACAACATCAAGTCATGGTGATGAGACAACTCGTGAGGGGTTGGGGATAGGTCGGCGGGATGTCGTTGATTGCAAGTCAGGTGAAATACTTTAACGCCTAGGCGAGCGGAGGGGGAACCCGAAATTTTGAATATACCCAAAATTTTGGGTGGTGTTGTAGCAGCTACAACACACCCTCAGACCGATGATTAGACAGAGAGAACTAATCATATTTTGGAGGATATGTTGAGAATGTATGTGATGGATAGGCCATCAAAATGGGAAGACTACTTGCATTTAGCTGAATTTGCCTATAATAATAGCTACCAATCCTCTATCAAAATGAGTCCGTTTGAGGCACTCTATGGAAGGAAATGTCGTACTCCTTTGAGTTGGAGTCAACCGGAAGACAAGCTAATGTTGGGACTAGACGCTTTACAAGAGATGGAAAGAATTTTTAAACAAATACAAATAAACATCAAAACAGCACAAGATCGCCAGAAAAAATATGCTGATAAGAAGAGAGTGCATCGAGAATTTAAAGTGGGGGAGCATGTGTACCTGCGTATTAAACCAAAAAAAAAGCACACTTTATACTGGAAGTTGTGCAAAACTAGCTCCTAGATATTGTGGTCCCTTTGAAGTGTTAGAAAGGGTGGGACCAGTGGCTTACAAGCTGGCCTTACCACCTCATGTTAAAGTTCATGATGTATTTCATGTTTCGTTATTAAAAAGATATATACATGATGCTTCTCACATTGTTGATTGGAATGTGGTACAGGTGGAACCAGAAGGTGAGTTCCTTCCAGAACCACTTCAAATATTGGAGCGGGAAGAAATTGAATTGAGAAATCGGACGGTAGCGACAGTAAAGGTGCAGTGGAAGCACTTTACTGCTGAAGAAGCTACTTGGGAAAGAGAAGCTGAAATGATGGAAAAATATCCATTTTTGTTTGAAAAATGAACTCTAGTAATTAGATATTAACACCAAGGATGGTATTTTTTTTCAGAGGGGGAATGTGTAACACCCCTAGTTTATGTGTTTGATTTTCAAAAAAAAAAAAAAAAAAAAACTAGACATTTGAATTTTAATCCTAAGGGGAGTGCACCCCAAAGGACAAGTATTTTGTGAATGTAATTAAATATTTAAAGTGAGAAAATGAATAAAATAATTCTGTGCAGATTGACCAAAATGAGAATTATGAGATCACTTGCTAAATCCATGAGGATGGATAAAGGAAAATACTTTCCCCACAATCTTTCAAAAATCCTTGAAAGAATTTATTTCCAAATTAGATTTTGAGGAAAATTTAGTTTCCCCAATGATGTGGAGGGTAGTTGGGAAGAGGTAAAAAGCTGGGAAAAGCAGAAAGCAGCTTTAAAAGTCCCTAAATAGGGAAGCCTAGGCAAACAGGAAGAAAAACATCCTAATATTCTGGACGCAGAATTAGAAACAGGCTTTGGGGAGCAGTAGATTAAATAAGCTATTCCTGAACAGATTAGAGGTTGATCTGTTCTTGGAGGGATCTCAGCTCGGGGGTGAATTCTGGAGATAGACGAATTCTAAGGTTGGGTGGATTGGTCATATAATTAAGTGGTATGCACAGTTCATTTACATTTTTCTGTTATAAGGTTTAGGTATAAATTTTATGTGGTATTGAATGTGGAAGTAGTATATGTGGTATGCTGCGAGTGATTATGTTCCATACATTTAACAGAATTATCAGAAGAATTAGTCTTCCAATTTCTGTACAGTTGTAGGAATCACATCTATGGGACAGAATTCATCAAAATCTCTAAACCATAGCTGGTCTAAATCTGAGAATACATATTTCCCAAAGATGATTTACAGTTTAACTTTAATTTGCTTCTGTTTTTGTGAAGTAAATCCTAAGTATCGAAAAATGAAGCCTGGTGCCCTTACATGCATCATAGAGTAAGGAAACTAGATACAAAGCACATTTACTTAGAATAAGCAGTGAAATAAATAAGCAGAAAACACATAGTATATAATTGATAAAAATGCCATAGATCACTAGTGACAGGATACTGAATTCAATAAATTGGAAAACCTGAGTATGTTACAAGTATACCTATATGTTTAGTCACAGAACTAAACTCATTCCAAATTTAAACGCAGATGTATATTTAATACATTGCACAGTCATCTATACTGAAACCAAAGGCCTGTGATACATAGGTGGGTACAGTACTGATTAACATTGTATGTTAGACATGAGAACCAATTATAGTTACACAAATTCTATCTAGAAAAATTTAAATAAAAAGGTCTAACGAGATGAGTATTTAAACCTTATAAACTCATTACCATCATAGTATTTTAAAGATCTGTAGTTATACCAGTACCAAAAAGGAACGAGTGAAGTATTGCAGAAAACGGTGGTGAAATATTTAAATTATTGTATTGGAAAGACAACACGTTACTGGAGATTTAATTCAACACTAGTGATTACATTACCTAAACGTGAGAGAGTTCTCACTTATTTCCTCAAACCATAGGAAAATTCTGAATGATTCGAAATCTTGTAACAAACGAAAAGAATTTTTCTTGACCCAACTACTATATGGACTTCACAGAAATAAATTAACAGAGTTCCAATACACTGGTATATGGAAATAACAATAAATAAAAACAAAATACCATAGGTACAAAGGATTTTAATTTTTCCAAATATAACAGACCGCGAACCATGGAATAAAAAGTTCGTATATAAAGAAGGTCCAAAGCAGAATTTAAATTAAATGAAAAGTCATCAGTTAGAAAAATAATAATAGTATGGAGGAATGGTAGATCGTCCTCATATGGGTAACTTAAACCCAAGTCAAGGTATATAATGTCTGGCGTAAACAGTAAGGAAAAAAAATAAATTTAATGACAATGGTACGAATCTCCTTGGATTCAATGATAGTATCCAGGGACTGATATAAACCAATGTTAAATAAGTCGTTGTAGAGGAAACATGTTAATACATAGCTGAAGTTTCATGAGTATCGACCTGTATCAGAGAGAGAAAGGTATTACAAATTCTTCAATGAAAAAGATAACGAGCTCTTGAGAAGTATTCAGACGAATGAGGTAGCCATTATCTACCTGTAATCGAATATATGGAAATTTCATCAGTTAAATAAATAAGTGAATAATTAAACGAAGGAGAACGAAAGGGAAATCTTGTTTAAGGGGCTGAATGATTTTGAATTCTATAACAAAAATCATTACCTGGTCAGTGAATGACTCTCGAAGTATTCATCTGGGTTAAAAATATGTAGAAAAAAAATCGAAATAAGATTTTGGCAAGATAACCGTAACCAAATTCACCTATAGACGAAATTTACGAAAGGCATATTTTCTATGCACAGAGAAAATCGTACCTAGATAAATAATACCCAGTCTCTGATAAGAGTCATTGTTAAAGCTCTTGGTCATCGCAGAACTCAGTTGGGAATCGAAGACTATGGAGGATGAAACCCCTCGCCTCATCTTTCCAACAAGTCGCGTACACAAAACTTCCATAGATTAGATGAAGCCATCACTAATATCAGTCAATTGGTTCTGAGAAATGAGGAATTAATAATATGAAATGGACGGATGATAATACACCGATTTGACAATAAAAATAATTATAAAACTATATAACAATACAAAAATCCCTCACGGAAGAAAATACCGGGGATATAAAGTCCATTCAGGCTTTCGCTCTGAATCTTATGATGAGGAGAAGTGAAAATAAAATTATAGCAACCAAATACACACTATGTTTCCTTACTATTAAGAGAAAAATGTTGGAAAACGTAAGTTACCTCTGTGTATGGCTGAGGGAGTGCTACGAAGCAAGCGTCTTGCATCATTAAGTCGTCGTGATCGAATAGAGAGGCCAAAGCGATAGCAAACAAAGAATGGTTGTAGAATGGTAGGCCGAATAGAGAAGCGAACAAGGGTTACAGTTCAATTCTTATAGTAAACATATACGATAACCCTAATAAAATCTAGCCGTCCAAGTGGCAACAATCTGTAGACTATCACATGGATCGACAACGATCTTGAAAATTCGTTTCGGTAGGAATTCAATAAAAGAAGACGTACAAGTACCTCAAGATAATTAATATCCATTCAGAACAGTAAACAAATAGTGCTATAAAATATATTTTAACTCAGAGTAGAGGATACGAGCAAATCCATAGATCGAATACCAAGGTACGATGAGCCGTGTATGATAAAGGCGAGGTAATTGACATGAATATCCCAACGTAGAAATTACGAAACCATCACACCAAAACAAGACAAAGTACTTGGGGCGTACTCCATATCACCCAAGTAAGAGAATGATAAAGTCATGCAAACTAGAACAATAGTAAGGTACGCAAACGCCTATGTGAAGAACAATATATAATTGTTGGATGAGTACAATATGGTAACAAGAACGTAGATCATGGAGGTGGAACTTTTCTAATGATTTTTATTTAAAGGGAATCGCCAATAGAATAAAAATCATCCTATCTTATATATATATATATAGGATGGATGTTATATGTGTATATGATCGAGATTATATTAATTGTATATAGTGGATTATATATATATATGGTGAATATATATATCTAGCTATGGAATAGAATTAAGGATTTAATGATATGAAATATAACGATTAATGTAACAAAGGGATTTATACCAAATCTTTTCTATGTGTTACTCTATTGGAATGTATATGTATAATGGGGAATAGGTTAAACATATAAATGAGGTAAATTAAAAGGGTAATAATAAATGTATCAGTTAAATGAAAAAAGTGGAGTTAGCATAAATCCCGAGAAATGATAATTTTAAAGTGAAAGGAGAGTTAGTTTTAGAGGGACAACCTTAAAAAAAAAAAAATTAGTATGGGGAAGTAGAGGGACATGACAACATAGCTCATGGGAAAACATAATCCATTTTTGTGCAAAACATTTAGATGAAAGTCTAACCGTTAAAGAAGTAAATTGTTGAGATTACTGGTGCAATGGCTTGCTAACAACAAAATATTCAACTTCCTGGACTTGTTAGGTAGAGTGACAACCAGATAGATTAGATTTCTACACAATAGAAAAATAACAATATAATGTGCATACCTAAACTTAAAATGTTTACATGTCAATATGATTTTAACTCTAGCCAATGACATTTAGAGTGAAGTAGCATCATAGAGTCCACTAATATAAGGAAGGTGCCTTCATACTTGATATATCATTCATTATCATAAAAGGAAAAACATTCGTCTAAACCTATGGGACATTACCTTTTTTAAATGAAGAAGAGGGATTGTCCTCTCATATTTTCTTTTCTTGACCAATGTTTCTTCTTAGTATTTGAAAAAGTAATATCTCTAGTAACATTCAATATGTCATTTTTTAAGATGATATATCCTTCTTAAAGAAATGAAACTTTTTTTAATATACACATGACATGTAGCAAGACGGAAAACTTAAACTATTCCCACCCTGGAGATCCATAAAATACCAATTTTCTTTTCATCCCAATGAGCATTCTCTTGACATGGGTTTCAAAAAAATTAGGATACTCAAACATAAGTTCTCCATTTAATTTAAACAATTCCACAATTTTTCTCCTTATCTATGTTATATTCCCTAATGTAGTATATCAATTAACAATATATCATGTCTTTTGGCTCTATAGTTTATCATTGAATGTTATATCGTACTCTTTCTATAAAGCTAGCGTGATAGGAGGAATAACCATAATTAGTTGTACACTAGCTATAATTCCAACCACCTACCACCTATCCTTAAGGTTGACAACATTTATGTTCATGATACTTTTTGTTACCCAAAATTAATGTGTATAGGTATGTCAAATAGGTATGTAAAATAATGTTACACATATAAACAATCTATCAACATGCTTACTAGAACCAATTCATAGTTCAAGATAATTGTGAGTGATTTATGCATATGTAAAATAATTTAAAATACTTATATATTAGGATGTGCATTGATACATCATACATGTATCCATTTCCATAATTTCTTCAATTTATTGATCAATGATTGGTGGAAAATATCCATTATGTTCACTTTTAGTATACGAGGGACTATAAAAATGCCCATATTCTTACATATCTCTTTTTCCTCACATTTGTCAATACATAGAATACAATCATCTATAAGGGTGATATGATATGTACTCAACCCCAAGTTTTTCAAAAATTGTTTTGCCTCTTTGCAGCTACTAAGAATTTCAATGGAGTGCTTTAATTCTTATTAACCTACAATTAGTGGGAAATAGAAATGTATACTATTATCAAGCATTCATGAACACACCTTGATTTCAAGTTGTATAGTAACATTGTTGTCCCTAGTTGGGTAGGCCTTGATCCAAGCTCAAAGAAAAATGTGGTGGAAGTAAATTTTAAGTTTGTGAACGAGGTATGAACAATATGAGCATTGTCCCCTAGTTCATCTTGCTAGAATGCATGTAACAATGTTCCCTCTATGGCATGGGTATTAGATAAGAAATTATCTATACTTATCTTTATATTATATCTTTGTCATCAATTATTTATGGTTTCTCAAAATTAGACTCACTTAATAGCCTCTTTTGATTACACACATAATAAAATGACTGATCATAAATTTGATTATTAAATTATTGAAAATAAAATCATTAATATTAATAAATGTAATATGATTGTTTTACCAATTAACTACTTCTATTAAGAACAACTTATAAAACAACTGTTAATTTCAAAAATTCATTTATAAACAAAACAATACATTACCTACATAATTTTAAATTGAGGAAAAACTTTAAAGAATTTTATATGAATGGGCTGAAACCATTTTAGAGAAGAGAAAAAAAAAAGGACCCATGAAAATTTCTGGATCCTGACAATGAAATATGAAACCACAATTTCAGAATTCTGATAATCAATGAAGTGAAGCTCATCATGACGTTTCGCACTACTGATTGGTCTTTACGGTACAGGTAGCTGAGGTTTGATGCAACACAACTTTGTAAAGGATCACCCGGTATGATATGTTTTTTCTTCTGGTTGATGTTGTAATATCAGTACTCCTGTTTACGACTTTTCCGGAAAGATTCACAATAAGAAATTTTGACGACGAAGCGAAAAGTAGTCCTGCCAAAATGTTTGTTGTGAAGCATAAACAAAAAGCGTTTGACTCGAGTGTTAGAATTTGACGGCAAAAATGTTTTTCACGGAGTACTTGAACTTGCAAATACCGTTGTTGAAGATTTGTTCCTTGTCATTTGAGTGCCATTTTAATCATGGTGAAAATATACATTGAGGCCTTTTAATTTATAAAAGTTATGATGATTTGAAAATAATTTTTTTATTTGAAAAAAATAAAATTTTAAAATTAATTAAACAAAAATTAAATCCAATTTCCATGAACTTTCAGCCATTATCATTTTCAAAATTTGTATTCTCTTCATACAATACCAATTCATATTCATTATAATTTTTTAAAGTGAACATTTACAAATTATAAATTTCAATGTCAAAATTGTTTAGTAACAATGGTTAATTAGCAGTCTGAAGCCGCAACAGTTTAACCTTGGACATGAGTTGAATTTTTATATGAAAGTTTTCTTGTTCAGAGTAAAGGGCGTTGTACACTGTAATCACAATTTAGCTAAATGGTCATTTACAGTTGGAATTTGGTGTTTTTTTGTTGTTTTTATTTTTTTATTTTTTCATTGAATTTTTTTATAGTGAAATTGGATTTAGCATTATCAAAAATATTTGGTTACTCAAATCTTAAAATTTGATAATTGTAACTTGGATTTCCAAAAATTTCTATCCAATTTTATCAAAAATATATTAAAATTCAATAATTCCAAAATCAATCACCAAAATACATTAAATTATTAAAATTTCAAAATATACTAAACTATTAAAATTTCAAATTATTCCAAAATCTATCATCAAAATATAATAAATATACTAACTAAATTATTATTAGCAATAACATTTATCTATATTAAATTATTCACTCTTTTAACATTTGGTAAGTCTTTGTAAGGCAGCATTTGGACGCATTTGACACTTACAGATAAATTTGGAGCATACATAACGGAATATACATGTTATATACATGGTTAAATGTGTTGTCTTCCATATATTTCTGATTTTTCATGCACTTTTATTTTAAAACAACAAAGAGCGTACGTTTGAGATATATTTGAGCGAACATGGTGGATAAATCCAAATTGAAACGTGGTAGTGTATTTGGACAAATATGGTGGAAATATCTTATGATCGAACTGATTGAACCAACCATTGAAATGCTTCTAGATTGTTTAATGTATAGGTTCGATTAGATTCTGCTGAGAAATAAAGCGCAAATCGTAATAGGTTTAAAAGCTCCCAAGAATATAAGGAACATAATATAATTGGACTTTTTTTTTGCGGTAGTACCATTATTTATATTAATTTTGGAAGCGAATCAGAAGATATGGAACAGTACCAGTATAAAAAAAAATAAAAAATAAAAAAAATAGTTATGGTAACTAGGCATTGTTCCATCAACGAAGAACTGCTTTCTCAGTTCATCCAAATGTCCTCTTTTGAGAAAACACATTTCTTCTCACTGGCTTATATAACGTTGAAGGTCTATATTTAATGGTAATGCATAATCCACATGATCATATATAATATACTATTATAAATATATACTTTTTAATCAAGGCTGTTTGGAAGGGGAGCCCTGAGTAATATTTCCAAAAGCTATAATGTCGGGAACCGGAGTGAATTTTATATAATATATTATTATATATTTTGATGTATATATGTCAATATTGAGTAAACCATATAATATCAATAATCTGGAAGTTATAATCTTCATATTAAGTCTCATCATTTTTTTTTTAAGTAAGTTTCAAACTTTCAAAATTCAATATATAACATTTGTCATCACTAAAGTTGTACTTTTAACCATTACTAAACTATAACAAAGAATAAGCTTTTATCAAAAATCATATTCATAATTCATTACCAATGAGTTATAAATATCAACTTCAAAATTCAAACTTAAATTGTCATATATTATTTACAAAAAATACTATAATAAATATGAAAGAGTCAATAGTTATAAAAAGTATTATAAACTAGAAAAGACAAGTAAATAAATTATCTGTAAGGCTATTTGACCCTCTTGCAATAATAAATTCCTAATTTCTTGTCAGATGGTTTATTTAGAGTCTACTCCCACATATTCGAACGACCTTGGTGTTCGTGATTAAATACAAGTTCTATACCCTAGTAGTCTAGGTGGTATTGATTATTGGGAGTCTCCCCCGCATAGAGTGTTTGGCGCTCTTGATTAAATACAAGTTACATACCTTACGACATTAAAAATCCAGTGGAAACATTGAAATCCACCTCATCTAAAGTCTGTTGGATTTTGAGTTTCATTTAAAATTCTACTTTCTTCGTATAAGATCCAATGAGGTGAGAATCACGCACAAACATTCTGAGTCATTTCATAGTAATGTTAAAAACTTAAACAAAAGGAGGAATATGAATGATAAAGGAGAATGCTACTTTTCCTTTAAGAAGTTAAATCATGAACTACATATCAATACTAGGGCCATAAGCTTGAACATTAAGCTGGCCTACTAAAAAATAATTGTTTCTAATGTTCAATAGATCCCTATATTGCTCATGAATCGATAGGGAGTGAAAATTTTCTTCGGGAGCATGCTCTTGCTTGGAGCACAGTTCGGGAGTGGATTCAATCGGGTGAGGGGTGTGTTCCCCCGCAACCTTGTTCTTGATACACGATCAATTACATTACTATGCATTTTTATAGCCTTTACTTTTGAGTGATATTTGATAATCCATCTTCTACTTGAAGCTTTTTTCTAGAGATAAATTGTTCCACATATCCAGGATGCTAAAGTATTTAACACGCGTCTTGAAGAAGGAGAATTAGGGGTTTCATATTCCCTGAAATTTATCTCTTGGAGGAGACTTGGGGGTTTCTATTTATTTATGATACTTCTTGCCTTTGATAGCTTGTTCTCATTCCCTAATCCTCTAAACTTCCTTCTTCATTTACTTGAGGTTTCAAAAATTTCCCCATTATCAGGGGTTGGACCACTTCCATTCCTTGTGATTATAAGCTCGTGTGATAGGTATATTTGTAAAGTTTTGTGTGTGCCCAATCCTTTTCCTTATTCATTTTTTTCACTGCAAATTTCCTAATTTTATTTCTTCCCTACTTTTTGGGGGATTTTACTTTTCCGTACCTCTTTTGTTCCCTCTCCTTCAAAATTTTGAAAAATTGAGTCCACAAAAGAGCGGCCTTAAGGATTTCAAGGGAGCCTCAAAGAGATGAAAAAATATCCTTCTTTGAATTCATTGTCAACCACCTTAAGGGGGCATCCTGTAGAGGGGGAATTCACTAAAGGGTTTATTTGGATGGAGATCTCCTTTTAAGGGACTAGTTGATATTGAGGTGGTATATTTGGGATGTCACCTTCCTCTTCTAATTGTTCCAAGGATGTAAAGATTTTTTCTTTATTTCCTACCTCCTTTTCTTTGTTCGAAAATAATGCTTGTCCTTTAGCATAATTTTTTGGATATGGAGGGGATTTTGATGCTTCTTTATTCACTTTTATATATTTTCTAGGGGCTCCTTTCCTATTGAGTCATCTTCTTCATTTGGGTTATTACCACTACTCTTATTCCTCTATTTTATTTCTTTGGGCATCTAATTTGGGGAAATATCTAACAAGCTTCCCAACTCGTGGTAGTCCTGACGTTTTAATGGTCATTGATCATAATCTACCTTTTTGTATCGAGTCAAGTTACTAAGGTGCAACTGCACTAATTTTCGTAAGTCTTTTTCTGTATCTACCTCCACACAAATACTAGAGCAAGACTAAATTCCTTGTTGTAGATCGATCCAATCAATTAACATCCTGAAAGCATTGTCAACACTTATAAGGGCATTTCATTATAGTAATGAAGGGAAAAAATGGAGTCATCTCCCATATCAACATTGTGGAAGGAATATATTTCCTAGGGTTCAAATTAGAGTTCCATTTATCAAAATATAATCCATGATATCCCATGAATTAAGGGACATTCCATCAGATCAAATTTCGATCTTCCTTCTACTAAAAAAGAAAGGAAAAAAATGCCTCAATGATAAAAAGGAAGTGGTGATTTTTCATTTGGCCATGGGACACCAGTTTTTTTCCAGCCAAGTGTTTAGGAAGTGTGGAGAGAGATATATCCTAGTGAATTTCCCAATCAACTTCCTTTCCTCCAAATGGAGGGCCATAAATCTCGATGGGATAACATTCATAGAATCTCCAATACATCTAGCGCCCATCCTTTCATATGGTTATAATTACCAGTTTATGATTTTTGTTTCAGGTCAAGTTTCTATAGACTGAAAGTAAGAGCTTTTGATCTATTTAATTGTAAGATCCCAAACGTTAGAAATTCTAACAGATATAGCACACTTTAGTGTTTTGATTAAAAAAAAACCTTCAAAAAGAAGAAAAACAAAAGGGATAAAAAAACGTAGCCACTTTGTTTAATTAATTAATCCAAGTAATACATGCGAGAATGATTAACGTAGAAATACTTTCCAATGGCATGCAAGGCTAGTCATCAACAAACTCTACCAAATGAACATTGAAGCACACTCGTGGACCCTGAATGGATCCACTAGACAACTTCACTGCAGGGTTTCATCGGAGGATTAAGTGGAACTAGCCACAACAAGTTGTAAAAAAATAGAATATGAGAAACAAACTTGGGATGATCCCATTGTCATGATCCTGCCCCCTTTTATAGGCTTGATATACTCTATAGAAACCTCATTTTATTGTTTACCTTAAAAAAATGAAGGTAAATACCATGGGTCGATGTCATGGGAAAAAAATATAATAAATACCATGGGAACATTCCGTCCACTTTGACCATATGAAGAAAAGGGAATATTACAAATCCTCTTACCCTCAAGCAATCCACTTCTATCCATATCAAAATAATTTGTATATTGATACCAAGATCCCATACAAACCAGTGTGTTATACCATGCCTACATGATAAATGATCCTGAATGGATCCTTCGATACCTAGTTCCCAATCGATCCTCTTTCCAATCGTGCACTCAATAGATTCACCTAGATCTGAATTCCACCTATGTCCTGGGACCTGTGGGTTATGATACTGTCTCTGCCTTCCATCACTGCCCATGCCTAAGGGCCCAAGATGTAATATTCTCTTGGCTAAGGGTATCCTTCTAGGGATCATCCCATCAATATATTTCTAACTCATAATCCATTCTCGTGGGAAGGATCTAATACATCAATTCTTGCACATGGAATAATTCTACCATGTTGATGTTCCGTGATGCTCAAGTCAAGCTTCTCCACCTAGTCATCCAACATGATCCATGTTCGGAACTCTTCCCTGCTCTCCCTAATGTATAAAGGTGGGTTAGTAGTTCCCTAAGCCCTATCTATGTACTCTTTTAGAGTGCTACTCTAGAACTCCCAGTTGTGTTCCTCCTATTGCCTTGTGAGGGACTTGGGACTTTCCTCTACACTAGAAAACTTTGTCGCTAACTTGACACATACCCCTATGATCTCCTCAATTTTTTTGTTCTCATTTAAGATAGTGTCTTAGGTTGTACATAATCTCTTTTTCAACATCATAAGATCTTCCTTGAAATGTGTGATCTTTCCCCAAAATTCCTCTATTGAGGATTCTAGTGCCCTGTTGAATGTCTTTGTACCTATCTGCATCAGATGCCTCACGACTGTTAGCAACCTATGATATAGGGGTCATAATTTTGACTTGAATATTGGTAATTTTGTAAATTTGTACATACTTTTCCTTCTGCAAGTTGTATTCACATATTTTTTTAAAAAAATTTAAAAAAAAAATCAAAAAATCAAAAAAGAAGGTGAAAAGTCCTAAAAGAATCATCAAAGGACTTAGAAAAAATAAAATACCCCAAAAAAAAAATGAATAAAACATGAAAGTGAGCAAGCATAAATGCCACTACTTTTTAATTTTTGACTATGGCAGAGTGTCAATAAATGCCATTAGTCCATGATGAGTTAAAACATTTAATTCTAACTCAAGGCTGCTTCAATTTCTTTGTTGTAGATAGAGAACAATGAGTTGTTAGATATTTAATCCTAACAATTCGTAGTTAGTAGAGGAAACAAAGTGAATCACAGCTTTAATCCGATTCATTGATGAAATAAGCAAGATTTATATAGTTACTTGCTTTCAAAAGAATAAATAAGCAGAAGGTTGCTAGCTTAAATACACCTTATTAAAAAAGAAGAAAAAATGTTAGCACACAAGATGGGTAGGTAGAAGAAGGTGAAAATCTCATTGTGTTGTAAATATCATTATTATGGGCTTCCAAATAATTAATTTCTCCTCTTCCTAGCTATGAAACATTATAAACTATTAGTTAGAAAGGTCAAGGCATTTCCTTGACTTTTCACAATCCTGACCCAAGGCTCCATGACTGATGAAGTTAGAAGTGTGAAATGTCCAAATCATCCCTTAATCACATCATTTACCACCTATGCACTCATTCCCTTGAGAACTTAAGTAAAATCTTCATTTTTACTTAAAGGCATTGTAATTTCTATTTGGCTAACTTCCTACATTATTTAAATGCAACAAACATCTAAAAATAACATTATATCATGAGCCAAGGACAGATCAGAAGGAAAATTATCTTTAATTCACTTTACCTTTTATAAATATGTGTTTTTAGCATACCATGTCCGGTATTTTCATACTAAATTTAACTTATATGCATTAACTCCTTTTCATACAACTAACCTTTTTTCTATTATATAACTCCTTTTTATAAATAAATCCCAAAACCCACTTATTATAACTTTAGCTTAAAGTTATTTATTCCCACATGTTTAAATAAAACTTCATTATAACCCCTTTGCTAAGTTTATCCTTACATAACCTCGCCCCCATGGTAATAAAGTCCTCCGATTTGATTAACCATATAATAAAAAGAATACATGAAAAATTAATTTAAACTAAACTTCTAAAATCCATATCCTTTGTATATCTTTCTGACCCCTAACCTTGATTAAAATCTTGATTAAACTCTGATCACTCCTTTCCATTGGAAAAACCACTTTTATATAAAACTCATTAAAAAACTTATATCCCCGGATTCAATTTGACTCTTCCATCTCAAAATCCCTTGATTCACCCGCTTGTAAAATCTTTAAAGTATAGATTATTACTACTCCATCCTTTCCCCCATCACAATTGAATTATAACCATTGATAGCTTTATTTCACTCCCAAGATCTACGAAAATGAACCCGAAAACCGATCTTCCAACACCCTTTTAATCCTAATCGTTCATTACCTCGGGTTAGATCCGATGGTGATAACGCATTTTCACGTTTCCACAAAGTAATCGATGGATGACGATTTGTAAAAGTCGCGCTAAATGGGTGGTTTACACAAACCAATTTCGCATCGGCTTGTCACAATTCTATTGTATCATGCTTGAAAAGGGCACAGCTACTTACCACCGATGAACCATGCGATTACTCACTCACAGTATTCCAAAACTAAAACTGTTAACTGGCTATTTAATGTGATTTTCACCATGGTTTCCACTATGGTTTAACACATTAAACTTATAATCTTTTAATGAAATTTTCTACCTTTTTACGTTTAAAATCGTGAAATCTTCCGTAGCCCTTCTAATTTCACCATTTAACCTAAGAGCCCATGTAGAGCCTTTTACTTCCTTTTAAATTATCCAACACCATTTTTTGAAACCAAATTTCCTTCAATTGGACCCCAAAATGCTACATTTTCTCAAAAAGACCAATTCTACAAATTAAAGATTGAGCGTAATTGCAATATCTTCAAACCCTACCTCATACCAATTTTCGGTATTTTCCGTCAAATCTTACCTCATGAGCATCAAAATTTCGTTATTTTTTTGTAAATCACTTGAATTGCACATATAAAATTGCCGAAAAAATATCCATTACGTAAAACTTTGCTTAAAATTTCCCCAAGAATCCCTAATTGCCATTTCTCGTATTTTTTTCCCAAACTCGGTCTTTTTTCATCATCGAAATCGTACCGTAAAATATGTTCGTAGCATTAAAACCCTTGTTTTATCCAAACATGATCGTAAACCCTATTTTCATTAGTAAAATTCACTTCTCGTTGTGCCCTTTGCTTAATAAAATAAATTAGCAAACCATCTAAACTTGCTTTGTTTAGTTTTAAAATGACAAAGAAACAAGTGACCCTAAAATGGAGTGCCTTAAAGCCTCAAAAAAGAAAGCTCGTGAAAATTCCTTAGCCCGCCCTTCAAACCCATAAACCAACCTATGCACTACCATCGATTCCACAGAGGTGGAGGCCGGCTCCACCCTCCACTACTTCCCCGAAAGGACAGTCCCTTAGTTGACCTTGATTACAGAATCCGTACCCTGGCTTATAGAATTTAACTCGCTGATGTTTATATAATTGTGCTTGGGAAAATATGTAGAAAAAGGTGACAAAGATATCCCGTCCTAGAGCCGAAATTTATCAAAGTACATTGTTTCTCAAACTCATGCATCCCCCGATTTTTGTCGTAGCATGTCATTAACTTTTCTTTATCTTCTAGAAAAAAATATGTATCGTAAACAAAGATACAGAGGTCCTACTTTACATCAATGAAGAGTCAATAAATTCCATGCTGCTAAATCGAATCCCGACCTATCAGTCGTGCCATTGTCCATAGAGGAGTTGACTCAAAATTACCTAGAACTTGAATTTGCCCGTAAATTCAAAGTCTTCCGTACCTTTTGTCCCAAGAAAGTTGATATTCCCAAGTTTAACTTCTCCATTTGATACCTTTGACTTCCTAGATGAAACCAAGAAAATAGTCTCAATGCTATCATTCATATTAGGATACACTGAAGATGAATTTGCTGTGATGAACATATTTACTTTTTGTCAACTCGAGTCCTCAACAAAATTTCCTCTCCATAGTGTACACCCATAACCATCACAGTAAAACATGCATTATCAATTGTCAAGATTGGTTTAATAAGGAGTCTTTCAGATACACATCATATCTCCTTTTAATTTTTGTATTATTACTGCTGCATAAGCTTCCCATTGAATTTTAAAGTGATCTTAGGGAAATGTTCTTTAGTTGTGTTTTGGCTATCAATTCTTAAGAAATGGAGAGAATATAGCTTTATAGATTCTAATGAATTTTTTTAGCACCTATGAATCATGAATAAAGAGCAAAACCCCTAGAATCAATGAGGAGACAAAGATAATTCCTGTTAAATTATCTCTGGTAGATGAAATGAGGACCGTATTTACACAAAAGTTACACGTAAACAAGAGTATATGGTGGCATCCTCGGCCCCACACAAACTTCCAATATTTGTTACAACAAGGATATTTAATGGAATATTTGATACACTATTGAACGTAAGATGAAATTAATTTCTATACCTTCCGTAAAAAGACCCAGTTTTGCAAAACCTAAGAATCAATTTGAGCCATTTATTGTAAATAATAGAGAAACAACCAATGAAATAAATGTGAAGTTGAAAGAATAAAATTTCCTTACATAGTTTCATGTGAATTATGATCCACAAGGTATTTTTGCCAATACCAAGAGTGGAAAATGCAAGTTGTTGGTCTTCTTGCATGACTCCAAGCCCCATATTGAAAAGTATGCTAACAAACTTGAATGGGAGCCCAACACTTCAGTTGATGATGATTCACCGGAATGCAGGGAAAAAATGGAAAAGATAAACCCAAGTTGAATAAACACAAGTGGCTATATGAGCAAAGAACCTAAATGCACATGTAAAGATAGAGAACGACAGTTTCATACGAAACTATTCAGATAAAAGATTCATAATTCTTGCTGTATGAAAAACAAATTGACAGATGAAGAAAGGAATAAAGTCGTTGATATTAAAGACAATGAAACTGGCGATGAAGCTACAAGAATAGTGACCTAAACACTTCTAAAGAGCATCAAAATGTCAAAATTGGAACACAACAAAACGACAATCATGGTGGAGAATCAAACAAAATGTTGATATGCATTCTCTTTTCAAGGAACTCGACAACACAGAGTCAGAAATTCAAATCAGGTTTAGATAGATAAAAGAGAAGAATGAAGAAATCAAGAATCAAGCATATTCTAGATTCTCAAGGAAAAGCCCGGAAACAAGGACAAGATTTTCTGTACCTTTAATTATTCGAATGAATAAATTAGTAATGTCATTTTTGAAGACTAGCATGATCCAAAATCGCAGTGTATTATTCAAAACATCTTTGAAGTTGATGCGTACGTTATTCACGAATTAGATCGAAATAGAATTTCATAGAAGCACATCGAAATGCTATATTCTAAAATTGTCGTGCAGACTTATGGAAATTTATTAGGCTTGGACAAAACGGTGCTCAACCTTCGAAATCAAATGAAATTGGAAAAAGCTCTACTATATGCCAACAATTTGAGGATCAAAGCATTAGAAGATTTGGTGATTGAAGCCAAGAGTCGATCCCCGCTAACATGAGATTGCGAAAACTTTGATTAAAGTCATAAAATGAGGATATGATGTTTCGTAAAATATCTAAATTTTCTCACAGAAAATCCTCAAGAAAAGGAAATTCTTCAACAGAAACAAATACTTTTTCTGCCCTTAATTATTCATCTAATAAATTAGTAATGTCATTTTTGAAGACCACAGTTATCGATCCAAAATCGCAGCGTATTATTCAAACAAACATTCCTACAGCTGATGTGCAACATGCTATTCATGAATTAGATCAAATAGAATTCTACAGAAGCAATACTGAAATGCTATATTCTAAAATTAAGTGAAGATTATGAAATCTATTAGCTTGACAAAACGGTGCTCAACCTTCAAAATCAAATGAAATTGGACAAAGCCTCACTATATGCCAACAATTTGGAGGATTAAAGCATTAGAAGATTTGGGTGATTGAAGCTGGTGAGCCGATCCGCTAACATGGGAGATTGCGAAGACTTTGATTAAAATGTGTAAAATGATATATAGATGCTTCCGTAAATATCTAACTTTCCCCAAGGTGAAAATCCTCAAGAAAAGGAAATTCTTCAACAGAAATCGAAAATGATGAACTCAAACAACTTGTTCTTAAGATGACTACCTAAATAAAAGAAATGGAAAATCAATTGAAGTCTCCCCATAAGAGAAAATTAAAACCTAAACAAACTCATTAGGCCTACATTCTTATGCGTAACTCATCGTAAGCATAGTTGTTCCATCCATACGAGCAAAAAAACTTGGCAATTACATGAGCACTGGCCATCGGCAGTTGGCCACTAACTTCGTTGAAATCTCTCGCTTCTTCCTCAATTTCACAGTAAATGGCACACAAGACAACCGTAATCGTAGCCATGAAGACATGTCAATTAAAGAGAACAATACTTAATTTGAAAGGCACTATTAACAATCTAGAATATTCCAAAAGAGATGCCTTGATTACTTCCAAAGGGCATGAATAAGAGGGCAAGACCGTAGTGAACAGAGAATTCTTCAAGCACATGTGAATATAAATGATTAGGGTTGCATATATAAAAAATCATTTATAGACAAAAATCATTGAAGGAATTCACTCTCAATGGCCTTCAATAAAATAATTTATGAGCAAGAGTTAATAAGAAATGAAATGCAGTAACGTGACAAAACTAAGAGAGAGATTGAAAATAAGCCATCTCTGCTTATCTAACCTAGAATTTTTGGAACAACAAAACAGGAAGAGTTAGAAGAGCTGAAAATTATCATAGATGAGGCTATTCTACAAGTCAAGAAAGTCCCGAATAAAAAATGAACATGATGAATAACTTGAAGACAGTAAGACATGAATTTACCATCACAAGATTTGGGGCTAAACACAAAATATTATCGTATGAAGTTTGCCAAACATTCATGCATTGATTGACAAATTGATGCCACAGAACAGACCTTAAAAATCAGAACTCATGAAAAGATCAAGCCAAACAACCATCGCCATACAAGATCACCAAGAGGGAAAGTACCAATATTTTGGAAAATCTATTTCTTTTGGAAAATGGAAATTAAGCATATGTTCATCGTAAAGCCTAAGATTCCATAAATATGCTGAAGCAAATGGAAAGCTACAAGAAGCCGAAGAACATGAAGATTCTACCACATTTGCATGGCAAGAATTCATGATTCTAATGAATTTGATAGAAAATTATCAAACCCATATTTTACTTTACCTCATATGAAAAAATTAGTGTCAAAGTATCAAAATAAGTTAAAGTGTATCAGTTTAAATCAAATTGTTATCGCTGGTCATTTTTTATTATAGCAAAGAAATAGTCAAAAATAAAATATAAAAGAGACGATGAGAAGATGAAAAGAAAGAGTACCCACATGCTATCATCCATGAGAAATGTATCTATTGCTGTGCAGGCTCAATACTCAACAATTAGTTTAAATTAGGATAACTGGGCTTATTTTCGCTAGGTATGAACAACTTGCAAACTATTTTAAATTTGCCTTCTTATTATGCTTTTTCCTATTTTTATTAAAACATTATCTCAATTTCCGAGATATTTTAAAATAAATTTTAGGTATAAATACTTCATAATTTGTAGTATTCAAAGGTGAATAAAATTTCTCAAGACAACTATAGTCTTTGCCGGACATATTGAAATTGGTGAGTCAATTAGTGAGGGCGTTATGATCGAAACGATTAGTATCATAGCTAAGGATTCTCATGCAGACAATATAATTTTCGTTTTTCCGTTTTCGTTATATTTATTTAAAGTTTACATTCATTCATTAAGTGTGTTTTCATTTCGTAATGACTAATTAAGGAGAATTAAATAGTAGCTAGTGATAATAAGCCTCGTTTTAAACTTGTTGGCATTTTGATGTTTTCTACTTCGATAACCGGCATCACAGAATTCTCTTAATTTCAGTCCCTAGTTAGATCCCTCTTCAATCTTTTCGTGTGTAGCTTGCTGGTTCTATGCCCCTTGCTCGTGTCCCACCCACTCCATCAAATCAAGCCTATACAAAACCTTGAAGGTCACCCATTCTTGCCCTGTGTTAACACGACATCTCTAAGCCTTATTTCAGTTCGCCCCCGCCAGAGTTGACTCTATTGCCCAACGTTCCTGCAGATCCTTTTGGTTTACTCTTGAAATATATTTATTTCACCAAATTTTTAAAACAAGCCCTATTGCTCACTCACATAGCTTAAACTTAACAAACAAAGTCAAATATTTAGGGAGGATCCCTCTCCCGAGCTCACAGAAGGCCAGATCCCTGACCTCAAAGTGATTCTTTAAGTTACCTTTGGTGTTCTTAACTACAAAAATCCCCATCCCACAACTCATGAATTACTAGGGTGATAGATACCTATGATTTTACCGGGAAATTAACCACTCTCAAGTTTTAAGTTTAATCTTTTTAACAAAATATATTTAATTACATTCTTTCACTTTAAGATTAATTTTATAGGTTGGGGGTATTTTACCCAATAAAAATCCGGCTCCCAAGAAAATTCCAGTCATACCTAGATCTAACCCCGATCCAATCCCCGTAGTTAGTAGATAATCCCCACTGTGATAGGAAAAAAGAAGAAAAACAAAGTGATAGTTCGAAACTGAATATTCTCCTAGGAAGAGCCGATTTCTTTACAAAAGAATTGGTAAGTGCCTATCGTACATTTATTTTGACTTAAATTTTGAGAAATATTATTTATAAAATAAAATTCAAATCAGATTTAAAAGAAATTGTTTTAGGATCCAGCTTTTTCTTTTTCTTATGTAAGTGAAAACATAAAATTACTTATGCTCTGGCTAAATCGCATCAAACCGAAAGTAGAAGTCCAGCTTAAAAGGGAAGTGCCATAAAAATCAAAGACATTGAAGAAGTCATGAAGAAGCAATTTAGAATTAAACTTAAACCCCCGCTCTTCGAACTATACACAACAAAGAGCCTGTGCCCACTTACTAAATTCAACTTCCGTATGTCGCCACATCATTTACCCATTCTCTATCGTCATTTCACCCTCAAGAGCCCATAAGCCCTTAAAGTTGCCTCTCTGCCTAAAGAATCATATACTCATCATATCCGCAATCCACCCAAGTTCATCAACCGATCCATTCATCCTCGAGCCACCCCAGCAACTTAAAATAGCATATCCACTATTCACCCAACCTATTACAACTACTATTAGCCATATTGGCTTGCTTCATCCCCATTACCAAGTTTCTGCTACACCTACTGGTGACCAACACCATTCCTTCTACCGCGAACCCGTACCTCCCGTGCCCGTACAAATTCAAGCTGGCGGAAGCTCGAGTGGAAGCTTCCTCGAGCGCCTTGCTCCGAAATAGCGCCCATCGTCGGGCAGGTGCTCACCCGTTTAGTGGTGCCAAGGAAGCGCCCGCGCGCGTGTTATTAATAATAATGGAAACATGAGAGAGTCCTATAAACCAAGTTGAGACTATTTTCTTAGAGCTTAATCGAGAGGTGAAAACTTGGTTTAAAGTTTTCAGTAACTGTGAAAGATAGTAGACCTAGATGTATTCTACAGAGCCTTCTCCAACAAATGGGAGAAAAAGAAGAATCCTATTAAAATATTATCTCGAATTTGATGCTGCCGAAGAAAGCCCCAAATGAAATCGTCCCGTACTTCTTGCACATGACATAACAAAGACATACAATGCCATTCCCCGCACCTTAAACCTACCCCCATATTCCGTGCTACCAAAATTTCGATCGTTTTGACGAGGACATGGCTTACCAACTTAGGGAAAGGGATGAAAATACTTTAGAGCAAATGAAACAAAATTTTGTGGTGTAGAAATCAACATACTTGCAAAGAAGGCTAGAATGAGAAATGAAAGAAGGTTACCAATAAAGAGGAAGCATCTCACTTGATATAAAATTTTATTTCATTGTTAATTAAAAAGTAGTTGACATACCAGATCAAATTGAAAAGAAACCACACAAGGACAATCAATCCTGTATCCGGAACTTAATTATTAAAAAATACCCTCAATTTCGGGAAAGGTCAGAACCTTCCCCATCGTAATATAAGAATCCCATTTCAAGAAAAACTTCATAAAGTTCACAAAACAGCTTTTGATGAGGATAGTGATATAAACATTGTTATGGGGATTGATGAAAACAATACTATTTTGCTCATCAAGAGACCAGGAACTCTTTGAACTTGAACAGCCTTCGCTAAAGCAGAATATGCAGCATCCTATGATTATAAACAAGGTTATGATTTTAAAATAAAATGAACGACAACAATACAAACCTTAGAGCAAGAAAAATATCGATTCCGCTATAAATAGTAATGCTCTAAACAAACAAGAACAAAACAAAATAAGTTCCGATACTTCTAAATCAAAATTCTTGCAAATTCTTCCTGAGATGGAAAAACAAGAGTTCAACCAAATCAGTCTTAAAAGCAAATGAAGGCCCAAAAAATTGTAGACACATCATGAGGTGGCACAATTCCAAAGGTGTTTCTAAAGCTAATTCTCCAAAGCTATCAATTCAACAACAACTATTGAGCCAAGAAAAATCCTACTAACTTTAAAACACGTACCCTAAACCCGATAAGACCGATAAGACTTCGCTAATCCCTAAAATACCCTTAAAAAAATAGTAAAGGACATAAAAACCAAGAAAATCACGACAGAAGACAAGAGAAGAGCCTGAAATAAAGGAAAAAATAGTAGAAACTCGAAGAAAAGTCCTCGGCCAAACAACACTTCCCAAGGAAAAAGTGATTCAAACTGCCATTAGATCTCAAAATCAAAATTTAATATGCATCAAATATCCAAATTGAAAATAGTGTTTCCTTAGTAGAACTAGCTAAAAATGATTTACATAGATCAATGGATTGGCGTACGAATGTGAATGAGAACGAAGATACAATTAACATGAATGAAGATAGGCCTCGAAATAATTTTTGTCCCAATGTTGATGGAAAGCATTCGTATGGGTCAAGACTTTCATTTTATTTAAGTTCCCATTTACATATGACCAAATATTATATAATACTTTCTAGATATCGAGCTTCCCACAATTTAATGCCTAAAGCTATAATGGAAACTCTTAATATAGACACACCATACCTTATACAGACCTATTCTCATTTGATTCATCCAAAGCCTACCGGTATTGGTTTGATTAAAGATCTATGTGTTAACTCTAAACCAAAGATTCCGGTAAGAGTATGATTATGACATCGTAGCAACTCCATATCCCGCCTAAAGTATGGCATGCTTCTTCTCGCTCACATGGGGAGCAAAAGTTGCATGATCTCTACAACTAGATATGAGTTATGCCATTATCTCTATATTTGGACAACCTATGAAGATTTATAGAGAAACTTGATGAAGTACATGATCAATAGTGTAGAAAGACTCAAATTATCCAATTTATTCTACTCCCACCGATCTTGATTCTCCTTTTATTCTACAGAATTCCTATCAAAAATGAAAATCCAATCGAACTCATCGGGATAAAAGACTTAAAATCATGGATGATTATATTGGTCATGAAGCTTTGGTGGCATCTATTTTTTGATGGATCTATTAATAAATTTGGAGCTAGAGTCGTGCTGGGATCACAAACATTGAAACAAGTCATTCTCATACATGCTTAGACTAAACTTCAAACACACCAATAACATGGTCGAATACGAAGCTTTAATCTTAGCTGGTAAAATTATAAGAAAAAAGGGAGAAAAGAATAATGGTTTTGGGTGATTCTCGAACTAATTATAAAACAAATCAACGTTTAATATTCACTATAACCCCAAATTTTGTGGAGAGTAGAGAAACAAGATTGGAACCCATTAAGAATTTAGAAGGTGCAATTTTTTTGTCATCCTCGAGATCGTAACATACCAAACCCATTTCTTAGCTACTACAATAAAATTCCTTTTTCACCATTGCAACCATACCGTCGAGATTAAATATAGCTATTGTTCCTAATAATGTAAAAAATATTCACAATTTTTTTCGTAAGATCACCAAATTTATCACTTTTTGAATAATGAACATGAATTCTAAAAATGTCAAATTGATAAACAGCCTTCATTATAGATCCACATTGTAATATAGATTTGGTACTGGCCAACAGATGACTTAGACAATTTATATGCACATAAGTTTGAAAGCCTACTATTTTTATTTCAAAGTAACATTGATGAAATGGAAAATAGAAATAGAGGGAATTTGATTAAAGATGAAATAGATTTGACGTATTTAAAGAACATTTTACCCGGAGGTTTAACTCCTCTAGAAGATTTATTTGACTCTAATGATGTACCCATAAGGCCAAAAATGGAGCCATTTAAATATGAAATAAATAATATAACTAGGACAAAGATGATAAACCAAGTTAGTCAACTGGGAACCATCCAAATCCCTACCATCGGCGTAAAGGGATAAATACATTGAACTTTTAAAAGAATTTTAAGATGTCTTTGAATGGAGCCATGAAGACTTAAAAAAACTTGATAACAAACATTATTGAACATAAAATTCTTTAAAAGAAAAATAAAAACCTTTTTCATTGCATAGATCGAAGGATGTTAATCTCGCTTGTTTCCATTAGGCTTAAAAAGAAATCAAAAGAATGTTTGATGTTAAGACAATCACACCAGTCGCATTTTCGACCGGATATCTAATATAGTGCATAGATTTTGAGAATTTCCGTAATAAAGCATTCTGATGATAACTACCTTGCCAAAAATGGACCATATTTTACAAAGGGCAGCAAGTCTTTCCGCAATCTCTTTATTAGATGGTTCGGTTACAATCGTATCCCTAGTTCACAAAGATGACCAAACCAAAAATCGTTTTTATTAATCCATGGGGTACTTTCATGTATGTGAAATGCTCTTTGGTTAAAAATGCAAAATATTGTGCGTCATGGATATTGCCTTTGCCAAGGAAATCTATGATTTTTAATCATTTATTTGACAGATATTAATGTGTTTTCTAAAACAAATAATGAATTACTTTGGACCATCTCGTACAATTTTTCATTAAATGCAAAAAATATGGTATATCTCTTAATCCGAAAAAGTCTATTTTTACCAGAAGAAGAAAATTGCTAGGTCATATCATTTCTGCAAAAGAAGGCATTAGAATAGACCCCGCAAGAATCAAAGAAATCCTAATATCTAACCACTTAGGAACATTAAATAAATCCAAGCATTCTCGAAAGATCAACTTTCTAAGAATATTCATATCAAATCTAGCCGAGATTATAAAAGATCTTAATAACATGTCAGTGTTGATTCCCCAATTAAATGGAAAGTAAAGGCCAAAACAATCTTTTGAATCTATCAAACAAGCCTTAACTAACGCAGACATCAACTATCACCCGTATTACACAAAAGATTTTATAAGGTTTTTCTTTTGTATCCGAACACACCATAGTTGGCAGGCTTTTCCGTAGAAAAATGGTTTAAGGCTATGAACAGCCACCTCATTGTATTTTTTAGTAAATTTCTACAGATGCACCATCGAAATAAAAACATAATAGAAAAATAAGCTTTGGCTCTCGTTAAAGCTATAAAATATTTCGCAGTGTACATACTTATTCATATATAATTGCATATGTCCCTACGTAGTTAAAGACATTTTGACTAAGATACCGTACAACAAAGAGGAAAGTGGATAGCTACAATCCTTGGAATATTATCTAGAAATTAAACCAACTAAATCATCAAAGGACAAAGGTTTAACCGTACCGATGGTTGAATCTGTAATTTTAATGCCTGTATATTAATTATTACATATGAAGTAGATGAAATGTAAGAGAGATGGCGACTCATCGATCATGGAAGCCCGTCAAGACTCACCTCGGTACCGACACAATATTTGTACCACAAACTTACAAGCTCCTCTTGAATTACTAAAACCAAGGCAAGATTTATCAAGAAAAAGTAATGAAATTCTTTATTCAATAATGTACCATATTAGAGACAAGTAATTGAATTTTACGTAATTGTTTATTGCTGAACTTAAGCTCTACGCATCCTTCAACAATTTCTATGCAGTGGACCGTGGTGGCTATCTATACCGGAAGATACACCGATAAAATACTTTCTAGAGCCGGTTTTTACCCGCTATCTTTATTTAAAATGTTAAAATTTTTTGTTACCTTCTGTCATAAGTGCCAGATTTTTGAAGGTAAGAAACTCTTTTCCATTACCTCTCAAGCCAATATCCACTAAAAAACCATTTCAACTATGGGGATTATACTACATAGGTGAAATTCATCCTCCATCTTCAGTCAATAAGTGGATTCTAACCGATACTTATTACTTTACTAAGAGGATTGAAGCACCCAATAGGCAAGCTACAAGACTCAGTTTATTATCTCATTCATTGAAAGTAATATTTTGTCTAGATTTGATGTCACACAAAATTATCATATACAATGCTTCTTTCAAATATAAAAAGATGATTTCTTTCTTCCACAATACCATATTACCTTGGATTATTCAACAAGAGCTACCCTGGACAATAGTCCTGCCAAATCCTCGAATAAAAGTTAGGCCACATCATATAAAAACTACTCCAAGATAATAAAAGACAGGAACAAGAAGCCACATATGCCTTGGGCTGAAAGCTTACTACAAAAGTCCATAGGAACTTCACCATATCAAATTGTTTATGTAGCGATGCGCTTTTCTTCTTCCTTGGTGTCCCACCATGAATATCATCCAGAACTGTTGTGTAGAAACAATGATATCTAAAGAAGAATCACCGTATACCATACACCTTCAACAAACTGAGATGAAGTTTATGAAAAGCAAAATTTTTACAAGACAAGACTTCAAAAAAGAGTTTTGACAAAAGAGTTAAGGAAGATCACTTTTTCATAGGAGATCAAGTTTAAGATGGGATGCAAGAAGAGAGGATAAAGGTAAATATGGGAAGTTTGACTTTCTATGGCATGGACCATATGGGATATATGGGTAATGAGAAACAATTCATTTTTTATCGTAAATTTGGATGGTACAAAGCTTCACAAGGACTAGCTAAATGGAATAATGTTGAAACATTACTATTCCTTGCAAGTCACTTAACGTTAGACCTATTTACTTTATCATAAATATTCATAGTCGTAGTGGTCATTGATCAGATATATTATCTACAAAGAAGCCCCGAAGAGAAGGCTCCTAAGATTTACAAAGATAACATATCATAAATATGATTGTTGCAAAACACGAAGACATTTATATATATTCACCAAAATCAATGGATAAGGCTACCGTATCCCAAAGTTCTAGAATTTCACTAGGAAAAGCCATCCCCAATTGAAGCGATGTTAGCAACCTATGATATAAGGGTCACAATTTTGACTCGACTATTGGTAATTTTAAAATTTTTGCATAGTTTGGTTTTCTACAAGTTGTATTCACATATTTTTGTAAAAAAACCAAAAAACAAAAATCAAAAAGAGGGTGAAATGTCCTAAAAGAACAATCAAAGACTTAGAAAAACAAAAGACCCCAAAAGAAAAAATGAATAAAATATGAAAGTGAGCAAGCATAAATGCCATTACTTTTTACTTTTTGAATATGGTACAGTGTCAACAAATGCCATTAGTCCATGATGAGTTAGACAGCTCAATATTAATCTCTCCTCATTGTTTCAATTTCCTTTGTTGTAGACAGAGAATATTGAGTTGTTGGTATTACTTTAATCCTAACAATTCAAAGAGTTAGGCAGAGAAATAAAGGGAATCCAACAAAATTAATCTAGATTCACTGATGGAATGTATGTAGAGTTAGATATTTGCTTTTGCAGAAGAATAAAATGTCAGAAGGTTGCTAGCTTAACACATCTTAATATTGAAGAAGAAAAAAATGTTAGGCATGGTAAGATGGTAGCAGTAGAAGAAGGTGAAAAATCACATGTATGTAAAATATCGTTTATTATGGGCTTCAAAACAACCAACTTCCCCTTCCCCATAGTCATGAAACATTTCTGACTATCGGTCCCGAGAAGGCTCGAGGCATTTCTTAGTTTTGTTGGGACTAGGCCAAGGCTTTATGAATGGAAGGCTCTATGACTGATTAGTTAGAAGTGTGGAATGTCTAAATTAATCCCTTAATCACATCATTTACCACTCATGCACTCATTCCCTTGGAAAATCCTAAGTAAAATCTGATTTTTACTTAAAGTCATTTGTAATTCTTATTTGGCTAACTTCCTACATCATTTAAACGCAATAAACCCTCAAAATAACATTATATCATGAGCTAAGTGATAAGATCAATCAAAATTATCTTGTAATTCACTTGTTATGAATATGTGTTTTGAGTATACCATGTCCTATTTTCATACTAACTTTAACTTATATATTAACTCCCTATACAACTAACCTTTTCCTATTATATAACTCCTTTTTATAAATAAATCCCAAAAACCCACTTATTATAACTTGAGCCAAAGTTATTTATTCCCACATGTTTAAATAAACCCCCCCCCTTATAACTCCTTTGGCTAAGTTTATCCTTATATGTAACCCCGCCCCTATGGTAATTAAGTCCTCCCGATTTAATTAACCATATAATAAAAAGAATATATGAAAAAAGTTTAATTTAAACTAAACTTCTAAAATTCATATCCCTTGTATATCTTTCCCTGACCCCCTAACCTTGATTAAAATCTTGATTAAACTCCCGATCACCCTTTCCATTGGAAAAAATCCACTTTCATATACAAAACTCATTAAAAATCTTGTACCCATTGGGATTCAATCTTGACCCTCCGATCCCCAAATCCCTTTGATCTAACAGTTGTAAATCTATGCGACCCATTATTACTACTCCATCCTTTCCCCATCGCAATTGAATTATAATCGTTGATCTTTTATTTCACTCCCAATATCTATGGTAAAAAATGAACCTGACAACCGATCTTCCCCACACCTTCCCTTTTAATCCCAATCATTCATTACCCGAAGTCAGATCCGACGGTGATAACGCATTTTCGCTTTCACAAAGTAATCGATGGATGATTTGTAAAAGTCGCCGAAATGGGTGGTTTATCCAAACCACCCCGCGTCGACATGTCACGATTCTATTGCATCGTGTTCGAAAAGAGCATTACTTCTTACCACCGATGAACTGCGCGAATACCACTGGCGGTATTCCAAAAACTAAACCCATTTAACCGTGATTTAATGTGATTTAAATGTGGTTTCCACTATGGTTTAATACATTAAACTTATAAATTTTTAATGAATTTTCACCTTTTTACGTTTAAAACTCTGAAATCCTCTGCAGAGCCCTTTCCCTCGGAATTTCACCATTTAACCTCTGAAAGCCCGCGCAGAGCATTTTTACTCCTTTTAAACTATCCAACACCATTTTCAAAACCAAATTGCCTTGCAATTCAACCCCAAAGTGCTACATTTCCCTCAAAAAGACCAATTCTGCAGAAATTGAAGATCAAGTGCAATTACGTAACGTCTTCAAACCCCAATTACACTAATTTTCAGGTATTTTCCGACAAAGCTTACCCTCTAAGAATCAAACTCCTGTTATTTTTCTGTAAATCACTTGAATTTCACATATAAAATTGCGTAACATCTTCAAACCCCAATTACACTGATTTTCAAGTATTTTCCATCAAAGCTTACCCTCTAAGAATCAAACTCCTGTTATTTTTCTGTAAATCACTTGAATTGCACATATTAAATTGCCGAAAAATATCCATATTACAGGGGAAACTTTACCAAAATTTCCCCAGAATCCCTAATTTCCATTTCTTACATTTTTCCCCAAACCTTGGTCTTTTTCACTGCTAAAATTGATTGTAACATATGTTTTGAGCATTAAAACCCTTGTTTTATCCAAAACCCTGCTCAGAAACCCTATTTTACCAGTAAAATTCACCAAGAAGTCCTTGTTTCTAATAAAAGAACTTAGTAAACAATCTAAACTTGCTTCGTTCAGTTTAAAAATGATAAAGAAACAAGTGACCCCTAAAAATGGAGGCCTGAAGCCTCAAAAGAAAGCCTCTGCAAATTTCCCTCAGCCTGAGTCTTCCAAAATTGACAAACCAACCCCTGCACTCACTGCTGATTCCACAGAGGTGGTCGGGCTAGTCTAGCTTCCAGTCACTTCCCTAGAGAATAGTCCCTTAGTTGACCTTGATTTTAGAATCCTGGACCCTACTGTAGAATTTAACTTGCTTGATGTTTATAATTGGTGCTTTGGAAAATCTGTAGAAAAAGGTGACAAAGATATTCGAGTCTGGGAGTCCAATTTTCCAAAGTACATTGTTCCTCAAACTCATCCATCCCCTAATTTTGTCAGAGTGTGTCAATCCTTTTATCTTCCAGACCAAAGATGCATTGTAAACAAAGATAGAGAGGTCCTATTTTACATCAATGAAGAGTCAATAAATTCCATGCTGCAACTGAAACCTAACTCCAATGCTACTTCATTGTCCATATAGAACTTGACTCAAAATTACCTAGAACTTGAATTTTCTTCTAAATTCAAAGTCTTCCAGACTTTTTGTCCTAAGAAAGTTGATATTCCCAAGCTTAATCCTCCATTTGATACCTTTGACTTCCCAAATGAAACCAGGAAAATAGTCTTAATGATATCATTCATATTAGGATACACTAGTGATGAATTCACAGATGTAGCTATATTTTTTTTTTTGTCAACTCTGAGTCCTAGCCAATCCCCTTCCATAGTGTACAATTTTTCTAAATTCATTGCAGAAAACATGCATTATCAATTGTCAAGATTGTCAGAAGAAGGAGTCTTCAGATACACATCATATCTGCTTCAGCTCTTTTTGTATTATCAAGTAGATAAGCTCCCCATTGAATTTCAGAAAGTGGATCCAGAGGGAAATGTTATTTCAGTTATGTTTTGGTCATCAATTCTAAGAAAATAGAATAGAGAATATAGCTTTGCATATTTTAATGACTTGTTTTTAGCACCTTCTATGATTCTGTTGAACAAAGAGCAAACCCCTAGAATCAATGAGGAGACAAAGAGAATTCTACAGCTATCTGAGAGCTGTAAAATGGGGGACTGGTATTTATACAAAAGTTACACCGAAATAAGAGTATATGGTGCACTCCTGGCCCCATACAAACTTCCAAGATCTGTTACAACAAGGATATTTGTATTGGAATATTTGAGGGAGCTATTGAATGCAGATGAAATTAATTTCATAGCTTCCAGGAAAAAGACCCAGTTTAAAATGAAGAATCAAATTGGGCCATTTATTGTAAATAATAAAAAAGCAGCCAATGAAATCAATGTGAAGTTGAAAGAGTACAAATTTCCATATAGTTTCATGTGGAGTTATGATCCACAAGGTATTTTAAGCACACTAAGAGTGAAATGCAAGTTTCCTATCTTCTTACATGACTCCAATCCCCATATTGAAAAGTATCCTAACAAACTTGAATGGGAGCCCAACACTCTAGTTAATGATGATTCATTGGAAATGCAGGGATAAAATGGAAATGATAAACAGGTTGAACAAACACAAGTGGCTATAGTGAGCAAAGAAACTAAAAATGTACATAAAAGGAGCAAAGAAGGAGATAGTTTCATAGCTGAAACTATTCAGGATAAAAGATTGAGAATTCCTTACAGCAAGAAAAATAAATTGACAAATGAAGAAAGGAATAAAGTTGTTGATATTGAAGATAATGAAACTGATGATGAAGCTAGAAGAATAGTGACTGAAACATTTAAAGAGCATCAAAATGTCAAAATTGTAACACAACAAAAGGATACAGTCATGGTGGAGAATCAAACAAATGTTGATATGCCTTCTTCTTCTAAGGAACCTAACAACACAGAGTCAGAAATTCAAATCAGGTTCAGACGGATAAAAGAGAAGAATGAAGAAATCAAGAATCAAACATATTCTAGATTCCTTAAGGAAAAGCCTGGAAACAAGGACATGCTTCTTTCATCCTTTGATTATTCATCTAACAAATTAGTAATGTCATTTTTGAAGCCTATAGTGGCTGATCCAAAATCAGTAGAAGATTATTCAAAAATAGATCTTGAAGTTGATGTAGATGCTATTCATGAATTCGATCAAATATAATTTCATAGAAGCAATATTGAAATGCTATATTCTAAAATTGTCAGTAAGACTATGAAATCTATTAGGCTTGAGAAAACAGTGCTCAACCTTCAAAATCAAATGAAATTGGACAAAGCCTCACTACATGCCAACCATTTGAGGATTAAAGCATTATAAGATTTGGTGATTGAAGCAGGAGCTGATCCTGCTAACATGGAGATTGCAAATACTTTGATTAAACAGAAAAATGAGGATATAGCTGCCCTCAGAAAATAGCTAAAGTTGCCCCAAGGTGAAAATCCTCAAGCAAATGAAATTCTTCAGCAGAAAACTGAAAATGATGAACTTAAACAACTTTTTTTTTAGATGATTGCCCAAATAAAAGAAATGGAAATTCAATTGGAAGCTTTCATAAGAGAAAATGAAAACCTGAAGATAACTCAACAGGTTCACATTCCTACAGTAATCTCTACTGTAAGTACAGATGTTCCATCAACATTAGCAGAACACTTGGTGCCACAAGGAGTATTGGCCACTGTAGTGCCACTAACTTCTCATGAAATCTCTGCTTCTTCTTCCTCAACTTCACAGGTAAATACAATACAAGACAAAGCTGTCGTAATCAGAGCCATGGAAGACATGTCAATTAAAGAGAAAGAAATACTTAATTTGAAAGGCACTATTAAAAATCTAGAATCTTCCAAAAGAGATGCCTTGATTACTTCCAAAGGGCATGAACAGAGGGTAGATAGACTGAAAGAATAGGTGAGAATTCTTCAAGCACATGTGAATCTAACTGATCAGGTTGCTTATATTAAAAATAATTTATGGACAAAAATCATTGAAGGCATTCACTCTCAATGGCCTTCAATTCAAATAATTTATGAGCAAAAAGAGTTACTACAGGCTACTGATGCAAAAATTGACAAAACTAAGAGAGAGATTGAAAATAAGCCAGCTCAAGCGATTCAACTCATAGCCTTTTTGAACAACAAAAAATAGGAAGAGTTAAAGAGCTTGAGAACACGATAGGACATTGGAAGGATTCTACAAATCAAGAAAGTCTGAATAACTTGGAAGACATAACCTGAAAGAAGACATGAATTTGGCCATCTCAAGATTTTGGGCAAAATACAAAATATTATCAAAAGCAGGTTTGCCAGATATTGATGCATTGAATGACAAGTTGATGCCTCAGAAAGATTACGATTTAAAAATTAGAACTCATACAAAAGAGCAAGCCAAACAACCTCTGCCACAAGGATCACCAAGTGGAAAAGTACTTCTTCAGTATTTTGAAAATCTATTCTTTTTGGACAACAAAATTAAGCATATGTTCACTGTAAAGCCTAATTTTGCCAAATATATTGAATCTGATGAAAGTTATAGGAAGCTGAAGAATATGAAGATTCCTACTGCAGAACAGTGGCAAGAATTCACAGATTTGCTGTGAATTTGATAAAAAATTACTTAGAAGCTCATTTTACTTTGTATGGTAGCCAATATTGTCAAAATGTATGAAGTTAAATCATATAAAGTTAAATCAATTATTCTGTGATATTTTTGTCTGATAAATACGTCAAAAGAAAATAAAGTATGAGATTCAGGAAATGAAAAATAAAAAATTATAAATATCATCAGAAAATAAATATTTTGAAAGCAAGGTCATGTACATCATAAATAGTTTAAGTGAATAATGAGTTCTCTTTTGCTTGGCAAAAGAGACAAATTCTGGCATTTCAGGTGCTCTCTTATTATGTTTTCTTTCCTATTTTTTATTAAAAAATTATCTCAATTTCTAAGATATTTTGTAAACAATTTTATGTATAAATACTTCATGATTCGAAGTATTCAGTGTGAATAATTTTTTTCAAGACAACTATAGTCTTTTTGCTGGACATATTGAAGCTGGTGAGTCAATTAGCAAAGCAGCAGACTAGAAATGAGATTAGATACATCATAGCTAAGGATTCTCATGGTGACAAGATAAGTCTTGTTTTTTCATGTTTTCAGTGTATTTATTTTAAAATTTACATTCATTCATATTATGTGTTTCTATTATGTAATGATCAATTAAGGGGAAATTAAACAGGATTAGTGATAATAAGCTCCCTATTTTAAACTTGTTGGCATTTTGATGTTTTCTACTTGATAACCGGACCATAGAATTCTTAATTGCTCTAGGTCCCAGTTAGATCCCCTTCTTCAATCTTCTTATCTGTAGCTTAAGGATTCTTAAGTGCCCTTTTGCTCAGATCCCGCGCACTCCTTCAAATCAAGCCTATACAAAACCTTAGAAGGTCACCTATGTTTCCCTTAGCACATTTGCATCTCTGAGCCTTATTTCTTAGTTCTGCCTAGCTAGACAGTTTACTCGATTGTGCAATGTTCTAGTATATCCTTCTGGTATACCTTGAAATCTCTTTATTCCACCAATCTTTTAAAACAAGCCCTATTGCTCACTCATAGCTAGCCTAAAACTCTTTACCAAAACAAAGTTAAATCTTTAGGAGTGATCCCTCTCTGAAGCTCAGCAGGGCTAGATCCTGAATTTCCAAAGTGGTTCTTGGTTACCCCTGGTGTTCTTAACTACAAAAATCTCCATCCCACAACCTGAGAATTATTTGGGTGATAAGAACGACCACAACTCCAACTTGAGCCTTTGATCAAATCTCTAGGAATGGTTCGTCTTGCACATTATGTTTTTCATGCTTCCCCTCATGATCATACTTATCATATCGGTTCACTAGTGTTGGCTCCTCACTCGAGTTTTATGGCCTCCTCTATATGTGAAGAAAATATGTTGTTTATCCTCTCCATTTCCCAAACATAGATGCAATTGTGGACTGCTATCTATAGTTGGTTGCTCGTATTCTTTATGGACATCTCCCTGGAGACCTATGAACTCAGTTGTATAGGTTTCTACCTCATCAATACCATTAGGTACAATTTCCTCATGCACTTCCAAATTCTTGGCAACCTACAAGTCTCCCTGAATGATATCACATTGTTGCTCACCATCATAAAAATGTATAGACCCAACTATAGAAGACTCCCCGCCATCTGAAGGAATCTCCTCTTGTTATGTTCTTTTTGCCTCCTTCCTATCACCTACACATGAATGGTCAAGCTCCCATGGTCCCTTCTAGATAAAACATAGTCCTATCCTTCTTAATTCATTCTTGCTGCAAGTTTTACTACCGTTGTTCTTGCTTCTTCCATAAATCCTTTTAAGCGCCTTCTTAGTCAGAACCCTTCTGAGAAATTTTATGTTTTGCATGATCAACTTCTCCACTATATCACTGAAAACTAGTGATACAATTAGTTCCTTCTTCCAAATTGTCAATAGTTTGTATCTTAGTATCTTCATATGTCGACATCTCCTTCTAGGAACAAGGACACAATCTTTTGCATGCTTGTTTTAATGTCTAGATGAGTTGATGTAATGCTAGTGTAAAAGTTCTCGAACACCTAAAAGATTAAGTCGTCACATTCCAGATTTAGCATGAATGTGCCAAAGCTAAACTATGCCATGAGTTTTAAGGTTTTATGCTGCTTCTGGAAGGTTGGAAACGTGTTTTTGTGCAACATTTGAAGGGCTTCCACTATCAACTGCAATATCTCTCTCATGATATCATTATTGTAAGGAAGTAGTGGGGATGTTAAAACTATGATCCTCCTGAGACAAGAAATGACTGTGAGCCTGACCTCTTCAAAAGGATGCTCCCAAAGTTTGGGTTGTATTAATGCAAGAATGGATGGCTTGAGAGCCCAACTCAGTTTCTTCCATTATGACTGGCCCACCTTGGAAAAACACGTGCCTAATTCCTCCAAGTTATGAAGGTCTCCAACTGACTTTTCTTGTTGTAATTCATATCCAAGTGTGAAGAGCTTAGCCCCTCTTCCCTGTCCTTCCTTGACTTCCATTGGGTGTTTTGAATGCAAAATGAAATGGACTCGTTTCAAGAATGGTCTCTTGCTTTGACTATTATTTTTGTATAATCAGGTAGTGTTGCATAAAGGACCATATATTCTCACTAGTTCATGAAGAAGTTTCTAGGTGTTTTCCAAAGTCTCTTCAAGACTATCCATCTTCACCTATACGAATGCAAGAAAATATGCATGAATAAACTAATTCTTCATCGGGATATTCTGTCAATCATGCCTTCCCAATTATTTTCAACAAATTTGACCCAAAAATACTATAGCCACACACTTGAAAATGATTCTCCCATCACCCTTTTATTTATTTATTTTTTCTTAAAAAAAACCTTTGTCTCAAAATAAATAAAATACTTATATTTCCAAACCCATTTTTACAACTTATTTTTTATATATACTTTATTTCTTCGAAACAAACCCTTCTTATATGGACTATACCATATACCAAATCAGTATAGTCGATTCCCTCTCGTATTTCAGTACCAAGACTCGATGCAACATGTACTATCCAACTTATTGCAGGATCTGATCAAACATTGCACCTATTCTTCACACGAGTTGACAAGGGAAGCGATTTCCCAATGGCTCCTGGACTTTACACTGAGCTACTCACCGAACGACTCGACCGACGATGGCTTGGATTTAAATGTTGGAGAGTTACAATAAATGTAACATCTACAGGATGGAGAAATGGGCTCTCAGCTCTGTATCTCATGTGGCTTCACGGTCTTCGATGCTTGACGAATGTGAATCAATGATCTTTCGGCCTCCGCAACCCAAAGAAAGATACACGACTCTATGTTCCTTGTACAATGGAACAACACCAGTCAATAGGAATGCTGGCACTACCTCTCACGAGATGATGTGTTCCTCATCGATGTATCGCTCCTTCAGGATATTCAACCACAAACTCGGTGCTTTTTTACATATATTATTCAACCACTCAGAGATAACAGACTTGGTAAATTAAACTCGTTCTGCAAAAGAGGTAAACTAGATCATATTCTTTAGTAATGGAACTTTGACCTATAAGTTCTGCTTCTAATGCCCTGAAACCTCATCCTCCTCGTTAGATGAATTTGGCCTTAAAACTCTCTCTTGGTCTTCAATAATTCGATCCATCTTCAACCAGTGAGCTTTTCCTTTTGACAAAGGTATGTTTTTGGCCACTCTTTGAAGATACTGAAATGAGACAACAATTCGACCCTTACGAAGCTGAGGAAATACTTGTCACTACTAATAGTAAATAGTTTTGGTCTTTGGCACTGCAAACATAAACATAAACAATTCATCCTTCTGGATGAGTTTATCTGGCCTTCTGCAAAAAAAGCTCCTGCTCCTGCAAACTAAAAATAAACTAGATCTAGCACACTTTAGTGTTCTGATTAAAAATAAACTTTCAACAAGAATATAAAGGATCAGAAATGCAACCATTTTATTTAATTAATTACTGCAAGTAATACATGCAAGAATTATTAACATAGAAACCCTTGGCAATGGCATGCAACGATGTTCAACAACAAACTCGACCAACTGAATGTTGAAGTAACTGAATGTTGAAGTACACTCGTGGACCGTGAATGGATCAAGTGGAACTAGCCACCCCAAGTTATCAACAAATACAATAAGACAAACAAACTTAGGATGATCCCATTGTCAATTCCTATCCCCTTTTATAGGCCTGATTGACTCTCTAGAAATCCTATTTTATTGTTTTCCCTAAAAAAATAAGGCAAATACAATGGGTCGATACCATGGAAAAATACTATGATAAATACCATTGGAAAATTTTGTCTACTTTAACCATATCAAGAAAAGAGAATATTACAGTAATCCTTCTAGTTATAGGGGACGTGACAACAAATATTAATGGAAAAGTAAGAAATAGAGTGGAATCACTCGTGAATTGAATAAACAACTTGTTGATTAGTTTTAAGGAAATATTAAAATTAAGTAATTATTAAAAATTGAATCTTAAATTAAAAAAAATTAAGACATTTTCTTCTATCCACATGAATGACATATTTCTCTTTTATGATTGATGTATATTTGTTCACATTTCATTGAAAATACAAAGTTTTTTCAATGATTGTACATTCTAAGTTTTTGGGAGCCTTGGCCATAAAGTTAACAATTTACTATCAATAATTGTTTTTTACTCCACGGTTAGCCTTTTCATGATAAAAATGGAAGGATCAATTTATTAAGAAAAACTCGTTAGCTCTACAATGAAAGACTACATGAGGAGGGACTTTTTTCGGAGGTTGCTCTAAATTCTCATTACAATACAAACAATATATAGCTTACATGGTTATAGGGAAGTTAGAACCAATACTTAAGAAATATGAAAAAATTCCTAATCTAACATTCTGATGAACACTCTCTCTAATCAAGTTTCTCCATTATCTTCAACACTCCCCATTAATGGAGAAATGGTTCACAAATATTCCTAACATTGCCCTAAATAATTCAAATTTAATTCTACCAAGAGGCTTAGTAAAAATTTTGGCAACATTATCACATGTGTTATAGTATTCGATGTGGATTTATTTTGAATGAACTTTCTCCCTCACGAAGTGAAACTGTGTATCAATGTGCTCTATGTTTTTATAAAATACAAAATTATTTTCCAGTTCGATGGAGCTCTGGTTGTCACATTTAATAACTGTTGCAACCTTTTGTTCTTCTCCATAATCATGAAGAAGTATCCCCAACCAAACTGCTTCACATGTCGCTGCACACATCTCTTGATACTCAGCTTCAGTTGAAGACAATGATATTGTATTTTTCTTTTTGTTGCTCCATGCAATGACCTTGGACTCAATTCTGAATGCATAACCTGTTATGGATCTCCTATCGTCTACATTTATAGGAAACTCATCTCTGTGCATCTTCCCAAGTGAACATGCTTCACAGTCAACACGAATATGCTTTAAAACACGGAGACCATTGACCATACCTCTTTTTTGAAGTAGCAACAAATCATTGAAATTAATATGGCCGAATATCTGATGCCATAAATCTTCTACAGTCATACTTGATGATGTCAATTCTTGGTGTCGCACACTTCTCACATTCACCTTGTAAAGACCTCCCACTTGAATCCATGTTGCAATTGTCTTCATACAATCCATCAAATCCTTAATAACACAATATGACTTAAAATATTCTACCTTAAGGTTCTTATCAGTTATCATTGAAACATAGATCAGATTCTTATTAATTTTGGGTAAATACATCACATTTTGAATGTGCCTAATATTTCCATGAGGCAGTATTACAGGAACATTACCATGCCCTTTCATTTGGTACCCTCTGTCATCACCAAGGTATATTTTTGCACCATTGTTGGTTTCTTTGAAGTCTTCAAACCATTATCTGTTACCTGTCATGTGGGTGGAAGCTCCTGAGTCCACAAACCATGTATCTTCTTCATCATTCTCATCAGAATCAACCAAATATAATTTGAGATCCTGATTATGATGATCATCAACAAAATTTTCTACATGCTTCTTGTATCTCTCCTGACCTTCATCAAAGTTCTTCTTTTAGCAATTTTTAGCCATATGACCAATTTTACCACAATAGAAAGATTTTATTGCTGAATCATTTTTATTTTGGTACATACCTTTAGATGGAGTTTACTTTCTTTGTTGTGTACCTCCACCTCTATATCCTCCATTTTCCTTCCCTCTGAAGGGATTTTTCTTCGCCATTAAAGCAAGATCTGAATTTTTGGGTTAGAGAGTCAATCACATTTCCTGCTCATGCATTAGAATCCCTGTCAATTCTTCAAACTTGAGGGCTTTCTCTCTCACATTGAAGCCCGTGATAAACATCTGATAGTCGTCAGTCATACCATTCATAGTAATTGTTACTAGATCAGTGTTACTTACTGCCTCCCCTCTGTCACCAAGCTTGTCTTTGATGTCCTTGATGTGACAGATGAATGCAACTACTAATTCATTATCCTTTATTTTAATGGACAGAACTTCTCTTTTTAGAAACATAAGACGATTTGTATTTATGACTTTGTACATATCCTTGAGATTTGTCCAGAGCTCATTTGTTGATTTTCACTCTCTAATGTGAGGGATACTACAATATTTGATTGACACTTACAACAATGTTTTCACCTTTTTCTCCCTCATCTACCAATCATGAAATGTCACAGTCGATCCACATACTACAACTATAGCATTCAATTCATTGCCATTTGTGATCCCCCATGCATTATGCCCTTTCAGCATAGTCTACAACTTGAATTTCCAATTAGAATAATTGGAACCGTCGATCTTATTTCTCTCGTTCAAGTATGCCTCAATCATTTGGTTATTCATCTTGGCACTTCAAAAAAAAATTATTTCCAACAATTGAAAAAAAAATGGATCTACCCGACATCCACAAAAAACAAGGTGAATAAATAGATCTACCTGATATTTGACCACTCTGGTAAGCTACGCTGCGCATTGCACCATGGGCTCAAGGGCTCCTCTGCCACGACCTCTTCTGCTGCGAGCTCACGAGTTTCTCTATCACAGAACATGCTTGTAGCGATCCTCATGCAGTTTACTAGTGATCTGCTACTGCCTCTTTTGCCATGGCTAACCAGCTCCTCTGGCATAATCTCACTAGCTCATAAAGCATGAGATCTTTGGCTCAATAGGCACAAGCTCTTTGGCTCAACAGGAATGAGCTCTCTCACTCAACGACGCTCCACAACATGAGCTCTCTGTCTCCTACGACACGAGCTCATTGGATCTTCTTTCACTGCATTGCTAGATAAAAAATGCTCCATACCCACTCTGTTGCTCCGCTGGGAAAAGTTTTGAAAATTTCTGGAAGTGTCTCAGGATTAGCGCAATATTCCCATGCGATTATGTGCTGGTTTTGAATATCAACACCTTTCTCTCGCACGGGTCCGCACTAGTCGCCTCTTCTCTACCTACAACAAACGCGTTGCTCTCAACGTTTCCCTCAAATAAAAAAAAAACCTCACTCAAGCCACTAGGGGCTTCTCTTCTGACTCCTGGATACTCAAAAGGATCAAAACACTCTGCCTTTGATTCAGCCCTGGAGCTCTGATACCATGATCAAAATCGCAGGATAAATTTATTAAGAAAAACTTGTTAGCTCTATAATGAGAGACTACAACAGGAGGGATTGCATCCGCAAGTCTCTCTACATTCTCATTACAATACAAACAATATATAGCTTACATGGTTGTGGGGAAGTTAGAAACAATACCTAAGAAATAGGAACAAATTCCTAATCTAAGGTTCTGGTGAACTAACTCTCTCTAATTAAGTTTCTCCATTATCTTCAACACTCCACTCATATGCATCTACAAGGTTTCCTCATTACCAATTACTTTGCAGGTAGGCTTTCTAGTTATGAGAATCTACATTTGAATATGATTTGGCAGGTGGGATTTTTGGTCATATTAAGATGGAAGAATACAATAAAGTCAAGAATTTTTGTAAGAAACAATTAAATTATGATAACTAAACGATGATGGTAAGATATGATTTTTTATATTTAATTAAAAGTGTATATTATTAAATTTTATTTATTTTTATCATTGAAATGTTTAAATTGAATAATGATTCATTCACTAAACCAGAGGGAGATATAGTGAATTAATCTATATTCACTAAAACAGAGTGGGATACAGTGAATTAATCTATCATTTTGAGAATATATTTTTCCATTTTCTACAACGATATGTATTTTACTTCTTTTTTATTATCACAGAATGCAGAAGATAGTTCTCAAGGAAGAGCCAAATTCTGCTTTGTAGGTCAAATATAGTTAGATCAATTCATATAATTTGTTTTTCTAAGAATATTATATCTAAGATTTGATGGAATAACACAATTCCAAATAATATTTTCAATTTAAAAATATGTTTTGATAATAATATAGTTGATTTCATTAGACTTAGGCCACTCTCACGATAGCATATATAGTTAGATCCTACAAAACTCATGGGAAAACATGAATACCCATTCCTGCAAAACATTTAGATGAAAATCCAACCATTGGAGAAGGAAATTGTTGATATTATTGGTGAAAAGGCTTGCTAACAACAAAATTTTTAACTACTTGAACTTGTTAGGTAGAGTGACAACAAGATAGATCAGATTTCTAAACAATAGAAAAAGAAGCATATAATCTACATAGCTAACCTTAAAATATTTACATGTTCATATGATTTCAAATCTAACCAATGAAATTTAGAGTGAAGTAGTATCATACAGTCCACTAATATAAATAAGGTGCCTTCATAATTAATATATCAATCATTATCATAAAAGGAAAAACATTCTTCTAAACCTATGGGACATTACTTTTTTTTAAATGAAGAAGAGGGATTGACCTCTCATATTTTATTTTCTTGGCTAATGTTTCTTTTTAGTATTTCAAAAATTAATATCTTTGATAACATTCAATATGTCATTTTTTAAGATGATATATCCCTTCTTAAAGAATGAAACATTTTTGAATATACACATGGGATGTAGCAAGACGGAAAACTTAAAATAGTCATGCTATGGAAATCCATAAAATACAAATATTCTTTTCATCCCAATGAGTATTCTCTTGGCATAGGTTTCAAAAAAATTAGGATACTCAAACACAAGTTCTCCTTTTAAATTAAACAATTCCACAATTTGTCTCTCCTTATCTATGTTACATTCTTTAATCTATTATGGCAATTGACAATATATCATGTCCCTTTTCTCTATAGTTTATCATTGAATGTTAGATGGTACTCTTTCTATAAAGCTTGCCTCATGGGAGGAATACCCTTAAGTATTTGTACACTAGCTATCATTCCAACCACCTACCACCTATCGTTAAGGTAGACAACATTTATATTCATGGTACCTTTTGTTACCCGAAATTAATGTGTATAATGTTACACATATAAACAATCTATTAACATACTTACTAGAAAAAATTCATAGTCCGAGATAATTGTGAGTGATTTGTGCATATATAAAATAATGTAAAATAATTATATATTAGGATGGGCATTGATACATCATACATGTATCCATTTCCATAATTTCTTCAATTTATTTATCAATGGTTGGTGAAAAATATCCATTTTTTTCACTTTTAGTATACCAGAGACCATAGGAGCCGAGATAGGTTATTCCTTCATAATAGACAATGATGGGGGGGTATTGTTATTTAATCACTACCACTAGAGTTGGTGCTTCAAAGGGTATATGGGCTAGTCCCATCCATGGGTATCCTCAATTGATGCCTTCATACTTCATCCTTGAATTTGTTTGACCATGTATCATTTATATGCTTCATGGGTATTGATGCAACCAAAAAAACTTCTGGCTTACTTCTATATGAGTGATGTCACCCCTACAATATAACTAATTTTTTGCAATAAAAGAGTAAGTCTTTGAATCATTGGGTTATAGACATGTGTCTCAATATTTTATTGGGAGGATCATGTATCATGTCCTCATTTATTGATTTTTCAAATCTATAATGCCCACATTCTTACATATCTCTTTTTCCTCATATTTGTCAATATATAGAATGAAATCATCTAGATAAGGGTAATATGATATGTACTCAACCCCCAAGTTTTTCAAAAATTTATTTTCCTCTTTGTAGCTACTAAGAATGTCAATGGAGTGCCCTAATTCTTATTAACCTACAATTAATGGGAAACAAAAATGTATACTATCATCAAGCATGCGTGAACACACGTTGGTTTCAAGTTGTATAGTAACATTGTTGTCCCTAGTTGGGTAGGCCTTGATCCAGGTTCAAAGAAAAATGTGATGGAAGTAAATTTTATGTTTATAAAAAAGGTATCATATAAGGTGGTGAAAGTAAATTTTAAGCTTGTAAACAAGGTATCAACAATATGAGTATTCCCCCCTAATTCATCTTGCTAGAATGCATGTAACAACATTCCCTCTATGGCATGGGTATTAGATAAGAAATCATCCATACTTATCTTTATATTATATCTTTATCCTCAATTCATTAAGAAATAGTGTAACTATAACCTTTTTGAATTAATGAAATAAAAACAAGTGGAATTTGAATAAGTGGTTAATTCAACCATAATTTTTATCGGCCAAATTTTGACGTTTTGCTCATCATGACGTTTCGCTCTAATGATTGGTCTTTACCGTACAGGTAGGTGAGGTTTGATGCAACAAAAATTTGGAAAGAATCACCGAGTATGATAATATCAATATGTGCATGTGATTTTTCTTCTCGTTGACTTTGTACTTTAATCCAGTTTATGACTTTTTTGGAAAAATTCACAATAAGGAAGTTACCACATAAATTTTTTTTTCATAAGACTAATAAATGGATATAAATAATCTAGATTGACATGGCTATAAATAAATAATCTAGATTGACATGGCTATAAATAAATAATCTAGATTTTTTTATGATGTAATGGATATAAATAATCTAGATTGACATGGCTACAGTGACATGATGATAGTGTAGGTTGATTTTCAAGCTGTAAAATTCTTGTACATATCAAGGACGAATGATAGTAAAAACCAAAAATGACATTATTATAAATTATTAAACAATTTTATAGGTACTAAATCATACTTTTTATTAAGGACATAACTAATTTGTAAGTTGAAATTTTTTTCTTAATGTTCTTAGCCTATTTATAGATGTCAATGTAAATATTTCTAGATGTGATTTCTCCCATAAACTTCAAGGCAAAGTAAATGGAAAACTAAATTCTAAGGAAAACCTTGTACATGTCATTTCTCCCACAAACTCATAAAGGTGTGACTTTTGACATGTGTCATTTCTATGTCATTTCTCCCATAAACTATAAGGAAATGTCATTTCTCCCATATACTATAAGGAAAAATTTAAGGAAAACTATGTACAATTCATTTCTATCTTAAGCTCTAGGAAAGACAAACTTTAAGGCATGTCATTTCTAGATCTGATTTCTCCCATAAAATTTAAGGAAAACCATGGACGTGCCATTTTTCCCTCAAACTGAAGGCTTTTTCCCATAAATTCAAGGCAAACTTTAAGGCCTAAAAACTGAACTTAAAGTGGCTAAACTTCCATAGGATTTTAGTTTTTCTGTTGAGTGTTAACTTCTACAAATTCTAAAGGTAGGGTCTGTAAAGGGCCGCGTAGCCTCTAGATGCCATATTTTCTGAAAGGTGACATATCTAGTAAATGCCCCTACAGTCAGTCTCTGGAACAGATCTAAATATAATATATTCATTGTAATATCCATAAACCACTATCAGATCTAAATAGAAGTTCTTAATTTTAATATCCATAAACCACTACCACTTTAAGGCAAATCTTGTACATGTGTCATTTCTCCCATAAAATATTAGGCAAACTTTAAAGCATGTGTCATTGGCTTTCTCCCATTAATTCAAGGCAAACTTTAAGGGCTAAAAATTGAACCTAAAGTAGTTGAACTTGCATATGATAGGATCCCCAAAAGTCAAGGATTTCTGCCATTAATTCAAGGAAAAATTTAAGGCCTAAAAATTGAACCTAAAGTGTCTGAACTTCCATAGGATTTTAGTCTGTCTGTTGAGTGTTAACTTCTACAAGTTCTAAAGGCAGAGTCTATAAAGGGCCAGGTAACCCCTAGATCTCATCTTTTCTAAAAGGTTAAATATATAGTAAATGCCCCTACAATAAATATCTGGAACAAATTTAAATAGAATTTATTAATTTTAATATCCATAAACCACTACCACTTTAAGGAAAACTGTGTACATGTGTCATTTCTCCCATACATCTGTCATTTCTCCCATAAACTCTTAGGCAAAATTTAAAGCATGTGTCATTTCTCAAGGCTTTCTCCCATTAATTCAAGGAAAACTTTAAGGCCTAAAAAGTGAACCTAAATTAGTTGAACTTCCATAGGATAGGATCCCCCAAAATCAAGGCTTTGTCCCACTAATTCAAGGCAAACTTTAAGGCCTAAAAACCGAACCTAAAGTGGATGAAATTCCATAGGATTTTAGTTTGTTTGAACTTCCATAGGATTTTAGTCTATATGTTGAGTGTTAACTTCTACAAGTTCAAGAGGCAAAGTCTGTAAAGGGCCAGGTAGCCTCTGGATCTCATATTTTCTAAAAGGTGGCATATCCAGTAAATTCCCCTATAGTCAATCTCTAGAACATATCTAAATAGAAGTTCTTCATTTTAATATCCATAAACCACTACCACTTTAAGGCACACCATGTACATGTGTCATTTCTCCCATAAAATATTACAAAATTTTTAAAGCATGTGTCATTTCACAATGCTTTCTCCCATTAACTTTAAAGCATGTGTCATTTCTCAAGGCTTTCTCCCATTAATTCAAGGAAACATTTAAGGCCTAAAAAGTGAACCTAAAGTAGCTGAACTTCCATAGGATAGGATCCCCCAAACTCAAGGCTTTCTCCCATTAATTCAAGGAAAACTGTAAGGCATTAAAACTGAACCTAAAGTAGCTGAACTTACATAGGGTAGGATCACCCAAAATCAAGGATTTCTCCCATTAATTCAAAGCAAAATTTAAGACCTAAAAACTGAACCTAAAGTGGCTGAACTTCCATAGGATTTTAGTTTGTTTGTTGAGTCTTAACTTCTACGTTCTAAAGGAGTCTTTAAATGTCTAGGTAGCCTCTGGATCTCATCCTTTCTTAAAGGTGACATATCCACTAAACACATGGAACCATGTACATTTCATTTCTCCCTTAAATTCTAGGTAAGCCAATATTTAAGGCATGTCATTTATTGATGTGATTTCTCCCATAAATTTTAAGGAAAACCATGCACAAACCATGTACATGTCATTTCTCCCTTAAACTCTAGGCAAGGCAATATTTAAGGCATGTCATTTCTAGATGTGATTTCTTCCATAAACTTTAATTTAAAATTTGAGGAAAACCATGCATGAACCATGTACATGTCATAAATCTCCCTTAAACTCAAGGAAATGCAATCTTTAAGGCATCTCATTTATAGATGTGAATTCTACCATAAACGTTAAGTCAAAATTTAAGGTAAACGATGCATATGTCACTTATCTCATGCACATGTGTCATTTCTCCCATTCATTTGAAATAAATGTTAATTTAATATATTTTATTGAATTTTTTTTCAGCGATAAAAAAACCCATTAAATATGGTTGAAATATGGACATTATGCATAGATTTTTCTTGCTATCCCGATCCAGTGAAAGGAGTGATTACATATGTGCTTTGCAATATTGTGATTAGCAAGGTCCTCCAAAGGAAAATGAATATACCAGGAAGAACAACAAACAAAGAGACATATTATATTGCATTGATAGAAGACTTGGGAACATCTAGGGAGTATGGATCAAAAGGAATTGTAGTTTTCACCAACTCTGAACTTGTGTGAAACCAGATGAAAGGCATGTACCAAGTTAAGAAGGAGAGGCTAAAAAAACTGCATGGAAAAGCAAACAATATTGTTAGTCAATTTCAATTTTTTAGTATAATACATTGTACAAATGTTAATAAGATGTCTGTTGATCTATTACGTGGGGAAATGCCAATTCAAGATTCATCTATCAAATATGAATTAGTATTATACGCGGCAGTTCCAATTGAAGACTCATCTCTCAAAGATGAATTATTTTTTAGACACTCTTCTTCAAAAATTCAAGATTCATCTCTCAAAGATGAATTAGTGTTGATATGCTCCCCTTCAAAATTTATTAATGGACATTGTAACATATCTTGGATATGTGTGTGTTTTGTACTTATAAATGTGTCTTTTTTAATGACCATGTGTTTTTTCAATTATATACCAAGTGTGCTCCCACCATGTAAAGCACAACTTGGTGAATTTCACATTTGCAAAAAGTGGTTAAATTCACATTTTTATAAAATTAAAATGTGAGGACTTCAACAAATTTTTATTTAAATGGAGTTTCACGCTTCTTTTTTAATGACCATGTGTTTTTTTCAATTATATACCAAGTGTGATCCCACCATGTAAAGCACAATTTGGTTGAAACTTGATATTTTTATAAATTTTTTGCTTAAATTGAGTTTGACACATAAATTAGTTCTTTAAAAGTTGTGTTTTACATAATTTGTGTACACTAAATTACATTAATTTTTTGAAATTTATTTTGATTTTTTTTTTGTGTAAATCAACAGCTGTATTAGATCTCAAATATAGTACATAGTATTACAAAAAGGGCTTGCCTGTCCCAGAATAAAAAGAGATGCAGAGGGCAAGGCCTACCAGCGAGATACTTCCACAGACACAGACATGGACAGATATAAGCCATCATAGGCCAAGAGTCAAACTGTAACTTATTACAAAACTGATCCTCTTCAAGGATCGAGAGACTAGGAGATGGGTTAGCCCAACCGGGCTGCCTGACATAAAAAAAAAAGCAAATACATAAACCAACTATAGCCAAGGACAATACTTAAAAAGACTAACAACCAAGACTTTCATCCTTGTTGTTTCTATTCTTTTCTACAGGATCTCCTCCACCACTTGGCCCGACATTATCCACGCGATTAGGTGTACTTTGAGGCTTGTATCAGCAAATGATAGTGGTCTAGTTGCGCTCCTCAGGCAGCTGGATCAAAATATTCAGTACATGCTTCAGATAAATCTCGAAGAGCCTAATGAACCCCTCAAGCCACTTCGGCTGGGCTTTCATCTCTTCTACCAGCGATTTCATAGTGACTTCCAGGCTGTAAATCCTAGCTGAATATTTTTCTAAGGTGACGGTACCGGCCTGGTATGCATCCTTGTGAGCCACCTCCTACATATTCAACACCTTGGCTAACATGGTTTTCATTTTCCAGGCAATGTGTTGGGTGCATAGAAATTGGGTGGATCTAGTGGTCAGAGTGCCCGGGTCCTTTAACCAGCCCAATTCCTCACAAATATCCCTATCATCCACTCTCTCACTTGCTTTGTTCACTTCGACTTGCAACATGTCAATTTTCTGTTTTCCCCTACGGGAGACCAAGGAATTGAACCCTTCCTCCACCTCCTTCAGTTCATGGGAAGCCTTGGAGCTCTAGAGGATACGCTTCTCTATTTTGCAATGCCTCCCTCTCATGCTCAGCGCTAGATATTTAGGAACGTGATTAAGGATGGGCCGCAGGAAATCATAGGCATCTCCTGTGCTCCCCAGACTAGTATTTATAATTTTATTATCGGTATTCGAGATCATGAAATGAGATGATATCCCTTTCTCTTCCTTACGCCTAATAGGCTGTTCTGTAGATAGGAGAGGGAAATTATTCTGATCCATTCAGTCCGTTTTGCACTGGTTTCGATGCTTTTTATTAATTAGATTTTGCCACCTCTGCAGTTTATCGGAGCTGGGGTACTTTCCTTTTTCAGTAAGGAATAACTCCCACACTCGACCACATAAAACAAAGGACATCAGGCTTAGAAACCACTGCTAATAATTACTATATGGTAGGACTTCATCTTTCATTAATGATCAGTTTCGTGTGACCTTTCCACGCCTCCTAATGAACCAGTTAGCTCCTTTATGGAAATATGATCACACTCCTCTCTTAAATTATCACACGACATGTCATGCCAACAGGTGTCAAGGAAAATCTCGGGGTTGTCCACCTCACGATTTCCATGGACATCTTCCATAGAATTTTTTGAGCGCCTAACTACCTGAAGCACTACCCCTTGGAGATTATAGAGATGGATCGAGATGGGAGTCGTGACTAATGAGAGGAGCCTATTTTTAATGACCCTATTAGGCTTTGACCCATTCTGTAGTCTCTTAGCCACATTAATGGATAGCAGTGATTCCCCTTCCACAATAACTCTTCCAATTCCCAATCTGACCAAGATTTGCAAGCCCTGTTCTAGAGCAGCGAATTTTGCCTCATTATTCGTAGCTTCACCTAACGGGAAACTATAGATATGCTTAATCTCTCCTTTTTCATCGCAGATAGCTCCTCCAAAACCTGCCAGACAAGGGTTACCACACAAAGCACTGTCAAAATTCAACTTACAGAAACCCGGGGAAGGGGGCTGCTAAACCAGAAGAGATGAAGGAAGCAGCGATTGGTGCATAGGATAGCAAGAGTTTGTGGTACCTTCAATCCTAAACAGGTTCATAATGCATTGTTCGTTAGCTGAAGGCTTGTCATTGTGAACATCTTAGACCATGGTAAGGACTGTTTCCCTCATATTCTTCATGATTTCTATTTTAATACGGTCAAGTTGGAAAACTTCATTTTGGAAGATTCTCATATTCCTTTCCTTCCAAATTGACCACACAATGAATCTAGGTCCCAGACACCAAAGAAGGTTTACAGTTTCTTGTTCAGTATACTTGATCCTCCACCTAGTTATGCTCTCATGGATAGAGTCTTTGTTTCTATCAGTTTTCCAGAAAATTTCTGGCATCCAATCCCATAAGTTGTTGGCCCACTCATAAGAGTTTAGGAGGTGGTTCATGGTTTCCTCCTCCACCCTACACATATAGAATCTCTATGGTCCAATGAACCCTTTCCTGCGTAAATTCTCCCAGGTGAGAATTTTCTTATGCATGAGAAGCCATAGGAAGGTTTTTACCTTAGGCCAATAGATATCATCCCGAAAATTATTGTGCCAGTGTACTTTTTCTTTTAAATCTCTTTTTTCAAGGTGGCGCCTCACTTCTTTAAGGTTAAAAGTACCTCCTTCCATCTTTACCCACTAGAGCTGATCCTCCTCTTGCGATTGACAAATTATTCTCTTATCCACCCATGGGTGTAAACAAAGAAACTGGTTTTCCACTTGGATTTCTTGGGAGGGGGGGTCAAGAGCCGAACGACACCATTGCTAGTCCAATTGATCATTGGTACATTAGTTGTAAACCTTTATCTTCCCAAGCCCTTTAAAATATTGTTGGATAAGTTGATACTCCAGTCTCTACAACTTTGGTAATTGTTGCCAGGCATCTTCCCAGAAGAAAGTCGTTCTTCCATTTCAAATTTCCCAGAAACAGTAGTCTTGGATGATATTTCTGTTGGCCCAAGCTAGGTTCCAAATAGGGGATCCGGTGATCACTGCTGTCATTCTGACTAGGTCTGGAGGGCACCAATCCTCTGCATACTTAGCCCGCCAAAGCGTTGCCAAAGGGGTATTGGGTTCCTTAAACTATCTCCACGAAATCTTGGCTCCACATGCCTTATTTATAGTTTCTGGATCTTGAAGAGCTAGACCACCCAGGGTCTTAGGTTTGTAGATCTTCTCCCAGGCCACAAGGGCCCATTTTGTTCTGTGATATTTACCTAACCACAGGAAATTCCTTTGAATTTCTCTGTTTTTTTGAAGGATTCCTTTGGGTGCGGGAAGAATGGAAAACATGTACTGTGGGATCGCTTGTAGCACCACCCTAGTCATGACCAACCTGCCGCGAAATTTAGAGCTCTGTTTGTCCAATATTTCCCCCGTTCCTCAATGGAGGAAATAATTTTTTCCCAATGACCTTTCTGCCAGGGTTTGTCTGTTAAGGGAATCCCTAAATATTTGGATGGGAGGCTCTTCCTTCTGAAGCCAAGGATGGCCGTGAGGTTCCTTTGGATCCCCATATGAGTGTTAAAGAAGAAAATTGAAGATTGTTCTAAGTTCAAGTCCATACCCATAGCATGTCCAAAGAGGTTGAGAATAGCTTTAAAACCCTTGGCCTCTCTAATAGTAGGAATGCCATGGAGCATCGTGTCATCCAAAAATTGCTGATGGGTGGTGGTTGGGCAAGTTTGTAGAGGTTGAAGTCCCACAATTTCCTCTCTTCCTTTTTTTCATTTTGATGATTCGGCTTAAGCCCTCCATAAGAATGACAAACAGAAAGGGAGAAATTGGATCACCTTGCCTGATTCCCCTGGTTAGTGTGAAGGGATGAGCAGGGGCTCCATTGACCAAGACTGAGAGACTTGGGGATTTGACCATTGCCATCACCCAGTTGATCCAGTGTTGGCCAAACCCAAAAGCCACCAAGACAACCTCCAAATACTTCCAGCTAACCTTATCATAGGCTTTTGACAGATCAAGTTGGATAATCATACCATCTTTTTTTTTGTGACTGAAGGGAGTGGATCATCTCATGTGCTAGAAGGATATTATCCATAATCCTTCTCCCTTCAACAAAGCTATATTTCTCCTCCGAAATAATTAGTGAGAGGATATGCTTCAATATGTTAGCGATCACCTTAGATATGATTCTATACAGTACATTGCATAGGGCTATGGGATGGAACTTCGCTGGGGTGCAGGCTGCCTCTTCCTTGGGAATCAAAGCTATAAAAGTAGAGTTAAGGTATTTTAGGATTGAGGAAGTTTTACGGGAGTCCTCAACCACTTCCCAGATCTCCAACTGCACAATTTCCCAACAAGCTTTGAAGAAATCAATAGTAAAGCCATCTGGGCCTGGAAATTTACCATTAGGAATTTCATCTATCGCTTCATCCACTTCAATCAGAGTAACATGCTGGTCTAGGTGCTGATTGTGGTCCTCTGATAAAATCCTTGGGATGGACGCCACAAATTCCCAAATTGTTCCTTCCCTATCCATATCTGGTTCTGTGGCAATTTGAGCAAAGTGGTCAACCAACAAGGTAGAGATGTCCTTATGCGATTCATAAGAGTTCCCTTATACATATTCGAAACATATGATCTTGTTGGTGCGTCTGTAGTTTATGGCTGATTTGTGAAAAAATTGTGTATTCTTCTCCCCTTCCTTAAGCCATTGGACCCTGGATTTTTGTTTCCACGTGATCTCCTCCTACAAGCATCTTTCTTCCCATTATTTCATGAGGTTTTTCTCAAAAAGGACGCAGTCCTGGGAAATTTCCTCATTGATACAAGCCCTATGAAGTCCTTCTAGTTGTTCTTCCAATACAATCTTCTCCTTCAAGATGTTCCCGAGCATCTCTTGGTTCCAAGTCCGAAGTCAGGCTTTAATATGTTTGAGTTTAGCTTTAATACGAAACATCTTCGTACCCCTAATCATAAGGGGTTCATGCCACCATTTCTTAATTTTTGATTTGAAATCATGGTGGTCAAGCTAGAATCTCTCAAATCTGAAGTGCCTGTTTTTAGGAGTGCCCAAAATTGCAGCATCAAGGGAGATGGGCCAGTGGTTAGAGCCCCTACTTGGAATGGTTTCTAACTCCACTGTGACACCTTCCAGGAGGATATATCTATTATAAGGAAATGAGAATCTCTGAGAAATCGTCATTCCATCCCCTCTCTTGTTGTCTGGCAGCAACCCGCCTTTGGGAGAATGTTACAAGCTTGTCAGAGAGCCTCTCAGATTCAGCGTGAGCCTCCTCCTCTATCACCCCTTCTTTTCACTTAATGAGGTAATAATATTAAACCATATACATTTGTACATAAATATGTGCCAGGTTCTCCTATAATTTGCATCTCCAAGGATACATAAGATCTTGTTGCTTCTGCACCAACCAAATGAAACAAGTGGGGGTTCCAAAAGGTTACCAAACCTCCTTCCATCCCATTTCCCTCAACCTGTAGGTAGTCCATTCTTTTCCCAATTTTCCGACTTATCTCTTGCATCTTCTTACTCGAACATTTAGTTTCTTGTAGGAAGATCATATTTGGGTTTTCAGTTATAACTTTCTTCTTCAGAAGTATTTATTTTCTTTCGCTATTTAGCCCTCTAACATTCCATGATAAGATATTTATAATAAAAAAATTAAGTTAAGAAGAGGAGGTGAAAGCCTCAAGCGCTTTCATCTTACCTGAATTTATGACCATTTGACCTAGTTCTTGGAGGGCTTCGTTGTTGGTTTTCCTTCCTCTCTTGCACGTATGCTTGGCCTTCTAGTTCATATAATTCAATCCTTGGACTTTTATTCCTAGACCCTTTGTCTCTCCATACCCTCTTTTCTTCTCTGCCTCCGGATAGGCCAGAAAGACGAAATTGATCATGTCCACTTCTTCTACTGGGATTTGTTCCAATCCTCTTTGCTTCCATTGTTCCACCATAGTGTTTAGGTCCATTCCTTCTTGTTCCAGGATATCTTCCATTTGAAGGTCCTCTATACCTACTTCACTTATTTCCATTTTCGCATCTCCCTCTGCATCTTCATCATAACTGATGCCTTCTGGGGTATCTTCTAGAGTGATCTTGTTCGGGTCTAGGGATGCCTGCTTCGGAGATCCCACAGTCTCTGGTATAGAGTCTTGCTGATGGGATTCTTCAACTGTTTCATCTTTAGATCCCAAAACTTAAAAGGAATTATGAGTGCCCTTTTTTGGTATCCTTAATTTAGGATGGTTTCTTCGGTTTTCTCTTTGTCTCCCACTTGGGCAGGAAAAGCCTTTCGGATATTTAGTCACTCTTTCCTTAATATTTTCTATTTTCTTTGTTAGAGGAAATTATATGAATAGGTGTCCATGATCATGACATCTACAACAGCGGAAGTGAATCTGCTCATAGTCAATGGCCTGAAAGAAAACCTCATATCTAAATTCAAGCCACAGACCTTCATGCAGAGCCCGTGAGACATCCATTTCGACATAGATCCTCGCACAGGAGGTGTACCTTTTTTGAAAGGTAGCCTCCGAGGCTTGGAAAAAATTTCCCATCTTGTTGCCAATCTGTTCAAGCACCGAAGGTCTCGAATAGTCGATAGGGAGAGATAAAAGGTAGATCCATACCGGCACATGCGTGAAGGTCTCCTGTTCTGGGGTGAAGTTAGGCTTCCATGGTCTCACATAAAGACCAGCCAAGGCATAGAAATATGGACCCCCATCGAAGATATGATCTCTGTCTTACAGATTCGCAAAAACAACCGTAAAGAAACCCTTAGCCCCAAGATGTAGCCTGACATCTCCTTTTGGCTTCCACTGATGTTTTATCCAAAGGCATAATGCTTTTTCAGTTGGTCAAAAGCCCATAAATTTTCAAATCAGTGCATGTATTGCCATATGGTCCCTATAATCTTGCATTTTCGGATCTGTAATGATGACCCAAAGAATTTCTGAAGTTTTCGGCTTGCAACGACCATTCTACCCTTGTATTTTACTCTCTGTGGTAGATCCTGACAGATTCAAGCCCTCCTAAGTTTGGGCTTGATTTTCTAAAGCATATTTTGTCCCTTCTGTTGTCCCAAGAGATTCCTGCTCGGGATTAGGGTATTCTTTGTCTTTATTCTCCATTATTTTAATGCCAGTTGGCCTCTTCTGACCCAATATCTCTTTGGTCATCCCACTCGCCTTCTTATTCTTACCCAGCTCATCATTTCCTGTAGTTTATGACCCAGAAATATGTAACCCTTCACTCGGACCTTTTCCTTTGTCCAAGGTGACTTGTTTGTAAGAAGGGCCCCATTGGCCCTCGCTCATCTTAGTCAGGTGGTCAAAGCTGACCCATGCCTCAGAAGCTCTGCTACAAGGGCCCTTCCCTCTACCAGATCTTGCTACACAGTGCAGAATGCATAACCAAACCCTCTGTTCTGCTCATAGCACACCTAGTATCCCTTTGTCTTTCAATATTTTGATTAAGAAACTTCTTGAATTTATTTTAAATAGTAATTTAAAAATAATTGTAAATGTCCACTGTAGATATATATATATATATATATATATATATATATATATATATATATATATATATATATATATATATATATATATATATATATATATATATATATATATATATATATATATATATATATATCATGGAGGATGAAAGGTGAAGATCAACAAAATCCCATATCTCTATGAGAGAGATGGGTCAGGGATCGACTGATGTTCATGGTATTTAAATATAATCTTAAATCTTCATACATATACATACATGTGTGTACATATGGAATTGATTTTTTATCAATTTTGTGAGTTAAATTAGTTGTTAATAGGTTCCATTTTTTATTTTTTAGGAGGTAGGAGGACAAGGATGTCTACTCCATCAATGGAGCATGGCCATGGTTCACACAATTGTGGTATGGTTCACGCAATTTAATCAATGAATATGTACATGTATTTATATGTATGAATGCATTTTTGAATTGATTATAAACTCATATTTTTTTATGAAGCTTCCCTCTCATCTCGTGAGGTTAGTGGTGGTACACACTCCCTTGGAGGGCCATCAATAGGTGTTGGCGAATTACGTGAAGGTGGTGATATGGATTCCCCTAGAGGCCAATCAATATATAGCTATGTTAGTTCTCAACCAATCAGTGGTTGTTCTGGTTCCCAACAGTCTCAGGGTGGGAAAGATGTTAGCCATGCATATCGAGGTGGCCATCAATTTGAATATTATTTTCATTAAATTTGTACAAATTTGTTTACATGTGTTTTTCTCATATACAAAATTTTATATATTGATGCAGAGGCTGAAAATGTTGCTTGGAAATTACGTAGAACAAAATGTGTCATTCAAGAAGAATATTGTACACCAACCACGACTTATCTGTCTGACATTTCCAATACACCTTACGAATAAAACATGTTGCAATGCACCTTACAAAGGTGTCAAAATATTCATACAAAATTGAAGAGAGATCTCGTGGCTTTGACTCTCCCTGCTGAGAGTCGACAAAGCTTGGAAATAGTTACTCACTCTTTAAGCGAACTAGTAGATGTGTACCTAAAGCTTGGGCCAACCACTGTTACTTTTATAGAATTGATGAGAAAAAAAAAGAAACAGTGATGGGCCCCGATACATGGGAGGTTGTTAAACAAAGAGTTGTAACAGAAATGGCAAAGTCTATGTTTAATTTCAAAGAAGGGTTGAAAAGAAATATGTTGAAGGTGCAATATTTAAAGCACCCTCATATATCTCGCTATTTGTATGATAGACACCTTGCGGCCTATGGAAGACTCCCATGGAATGACGAGGTTCTGCTTTATTTTGCGAAATTATTTTATGCAAAATTACTTTTGCAAATGAAACCCAATTAGAATGACCTTCCCTATGAATTGTTTGGTCCTGGCAAAGGTTGATTGTGTGAGTGTAGGGGCACTACACGTGATGTTGAGTTGGCTCGCCCTGAGCCACCATTGGTTACTCTACCTCTTCGTGTTGAAACTTTGAGGTCAGAGATGGATGCCACTTCTCAAATTAGTAGAGAAGAAATGGATGCCATCATTGACAATGTTCAGAGTGGATTGGGTGGAGTGGATGTTTGTCTGAATCAACAAAGAGCACGTGAGAATGCACATGCTAATTTTTTGTATTATATAGATGAAGAGATAGACAACATGAGTGCTGAAGATATGATAACATATAAAAATAATTTCTGCAATTGTTAGCAGGACCTAATTATTCATGAACAAGAGGGAATAGGAACAATATGTGTTAATGGTTAGGGTGATTATTTTAACACGTACAATTTGTGATAAATACATATATACATACAATTATTTGTATACATTAATATAAAAAAAATATATCATTATATGTTAACACCATTTTCAGTTTTCACGCTTGATTAATGAAGAAGATGTTAATATCACAGTCAAAGCCTGTGGTTCAAACAATCAAGATGGGTCTCACCATCAATCACACAATAAAGATGGTTCTCACCATCAAGATATGTTGGAAAATGTTAGTGTTTTTTAAGTGAACATGATGATGTACAATTATTTTATATATTATTATATATATCGAAACATGATGACATATTTTTAAAATAAATAATTGTGCACTCATGTACATGTATATATATATAATAAAATGTTTTAGTAGATTCTGATTTCGTCTGATATTTTTGGGATGACGGTACCTTCTTCTTCCTTGGGAGATGTGCCAAATCCACCATCACAAGTATGAACAATTTTTCACTTTTACATATGTTTTTAAGCTATATATTCCAGCTCAAAAAGTTCCATTAAAAAATGAGATATCTAGATCTTGAGTTATTTTAAATTTTTTGAATTTTAGGTTTTTGGAGATTTTCTTTCTGAGCCACTCTTAGGAGATGTGCCAAATCCAATAGCACAAGTATTCAATTTTTCACTTAAATATATGTTTTTAAGTTATAAGTTATATATTGAAGTTCAAAATTTTTATTAGAAATTGAGATCCAGATCTTGAATTATTTTAACTTTTTTGAATTTTAGGTTTTTGGAGATTTTCTTTTGGAGCCTCTTAGGAGATGTGCCAAATCCACCAGGACAAGTATTCAAATTTTCACTTAAATATATGTTTTTAAGTTATGAGTTATAAATTTAAGTTCAAAATTTTTATTATAAATTGAGATCTAGATCTTGAGTTATTTTATACTTCTAAATTTTTTGAATTTTAGGTTCCTAGAGAGGATTTCTTGTCTCCATGGACTCTAGTGATGGAGTGTATGATGGAGATAGGAACATCCACACCATTTCAACCATTTGAACAAGTTTTCTAACTTTTTTTTTTACATTATTGAAAATAAGTTTATATATGCATTTTCATTTGAAAAATTTTAGTGTATATATATATATATATACTTTGTACATGTATATTATATAGTTTACTGATGGAGATGTTTCAGTGGGGGAAGTTCTAGTAGACGAGTAGCAAATGGAGAGGGAACCTCATGAGGTATTGCATGATTTTTTTTTACATTTTGTTTTTTACATGAAGTTCTATATATTCTCAGTCAATTTTAAAACATTCAATTTTAATTTTTGTGCACATTGTGTATAGGTTCCCCATGCTTCGCAGGACATCTCAAGGATCGTGACTTTGTTGGGAGAGACACTACATCCATCTGTATTTGATGCATGATGCACATGCACTATTTGATGGATGATGCACATGCACGTGCAACATTATATTTTCAATAGATTTAGTCTTAAATTTACTTTTTTATATATAGTATTAAATAGATGCAATCATATATAACTTGATACTTTATACTTTATACTTGTGAGATATAAATTTTGGACATATTTTATGTGAACTACATTTGGCACATGTGATTGTGATATAATGTTTTGTTTTTATTGGATAGCTAAACTACATTTGGCATGTGAAGTAATGTGAATTAATGTTGTGATCTATAATGTTTTGTTTTTAAAACTCAATTTTTGGATGGTTGAACTGCATTTGGCATGTGAAGTAATGTTTTGTTATAATTTTTTTTGTTTTTAGAACTCAAGTTTTGGATGGTTGAACTACATTTGGCATGTGATTGCACGATATAATGTTTTATTTTTATTATATAGTTGAACTACATTCGGCATGTCAAGTAATGTTGTGATGTAATTTGTTTTGTTTTTAAAACTCAAGTTTTGGATGCTTGAACTACATTTAGCATGTGATTTTTATATTTAATTTTTTAATTTTATTGGATAGTTGAACTACATTTGGCATGTTTAGTAATGTTGTGATATAATTTTTTTTTTTTTTTTTTTTTTTTTTTAAACTCAAGTTTTGGATGATTGAACTACATTTGGCATGTGAAGTAATGTTGTGTTATAATTTGTTTTGTTTTTAAAACTCAATTTTTGGATGGTTGAACTACATTTGGCATGTGATTGCACAATCTAATGTTTTGTTTTTATTGTATAGTTTAACTACATTATGGCATGTTTATTAATGTTGTAATATAATGTTTTTTTTTTTTTTTTTAAACTCAAGTTTTGGATGATTGAACTACATTTAGCATGTGAAGTAATGTTGTGTTATAATTTGTTTTGTTTTTAAAACTCAAGTTTTGGATGATTGAACTACATTTGGCATGTGATTATGATATAATGTTTTGTTTTAAAAATTCAAGTTATCGTTTTCCAAACAAAAAAAAGTCAACATGAATATATGTACATAGAAATGATTTAATACATGTTTGAATATATATGTTAAAATGATTGAAGTACAATACATATCAAAACACACACATATATATATATATAAACAATCATAAGATTCTAGGTCTTGTTAGATGTGTCAAACAATCATAAAATTTTAAAATTGCATTCTATAATGTATATATATCTAGTATGTGCAACATTTTTAATCAATGCACATAGAAAAACTACTTTCAGTTGATTGCAATCTAGAGCATAGATATCTAGTACGTGCAACATTTTTCATCAATGCACATAGAAAAACTACTTTCATTTAATTGCCTTCTAGAACATATATCCAGTACGTGCAACATTTTTCATCAATGCAGATAGAAAAGCTACTTTTAGTTAATTGCATTCTAGAACATATATATCTAGTACTTGCAACATTTTTCATCAATGCAAATAGAAAAGCTACTTTTAGTTAATTACATTCTAGAACATATATATCCAGTACGTGAAACATTTTTCATCAATGCACATAGAAAAGCTACTTTCAGTTCATTGCATTCTAGAACATATATATCCATTACGTGCAAAATTTTTCATGAATGCACATAGAAAAGATACTTTTAGTTAATTGCATTCTAGAACATATATATCCAATACATGCGACATTTTTCATCAATGCACATAGAAAAGCTACCTTCAGTTAATTGCATTCTAGAACATATATATCTAGCATGTGCAACATTCTTCATAATTGCACATAGAAAATATACTTTCAGTTAATTGCATTCTAGAACATATATATCCACTATGTGCAGCATTTTTCATCAATGCACATAGAAAATCTACTTTCAGTTGATACTAGTGTGCATGTACCAAAACAATGTACATGTGCAAACACTTGCACAAATAACATAACAAGGCAGTTCAATTTTTAGTTGAGTTCTGGAAATTCTAAAACATGAATCCAAAGAGAAGAAATTGTTGGACATTTCAATCAAAAAAATTCCAATGGAATGCCATCTTCAATGATATGTTCATGATCGGATTTTTATAGTTTCCATTTCTTAATTTTTGTTTTTTTCTTTGATTGAACCTCTATCAAGTCTATGCGTGTTGCACACACCAAGTGACTATCTTGACAACTTATGACATCAGGTTCATAGTCTTGAAAGTAAACAAAATCCCCACTTTGAATAGTTTGTCTGAAAAAAAAAAAAAACCTTTTAGTATAATAGACCCTCTGTCATATGGAAACCCATGATCATTGTAATTTTCTAATAATTTCATCTTTCGTTCAGTGCAACGCATCAAATAATACTTCACATTTTCATGCTTGATAGTAGGTTAAATTACAACAGAGACATCTCCTGCACAATAAAACAAAATTATTTTTTTAAATTAAGATCATAATTAACATGAGAAATTAACTTTACAATATTTTTCGTATATGTTTCTAGATCTCTATCATTTGAAATAAATTCAAATGTTACCTTCTCTAGCAAGACCAGAAACTCGATCACCATCAGATGATATTGTCATCTCCTTTGATTACATTTCTTCAAACATTGCAATGGAAATTTTCCCATTTGTATTTAGTTCTGTGTGTTTCCAATATTTTACATACATTTTGTTTTGACAAACATCATTGGATTCTGTGTTGTCTATGGAAACATGACATAAACAAGAATATTTTATTTTATCTAATGCAAACACATTTGTGGACAAATTTGTTTTAATTGAATGCAATCTTCGAGTCCCTTTTATTGTTTCAATGTCATTTCCAATCGATCTATCTACATATTCGACCCTAATATGCCAAAAAAAAATATATGGAAAATTCAAAGAATAATGTGAATATGAAATCAAAATACCATCAAAGATAATCATTGTGATAAATGTACACTGTTTAAAATTGGATATCCAATAAAAATTAAATTGAATGTACCTTCGCACTTTCCTTGATCTGTTAGTCTCATGGCTTAGTACAACGATGCACCATTGAAAAACTTCTTTAGCATCCACAAGTTGGTTTGCAAAGGGTTCCATTTGATATATTCGAAGCACTTGTTTTATGTATGCCCATTCACCGTCATGTTCTCCTTTTCCATGAACAGTCTCAAAGAAATTCCAACAATGTTTAATGCAGGTTTTCATATGAAAATAACACAACCAAAAGAATGATTGTTAATATTTTAATTGATTTGAACATCCATCTGACCATATCCAATGTTCATTGAATTTTATTCCATGACTTTTCAAGGAGTCATAAATATTTCCAAAATAGTGTTGTACAAAATATGTATCATGTGTATGATCGTGACTGATATAAAACTGATATTCTTTAATAGCATGCCGATTTTCACTGGTGGTTTCTATATGATCAACATTTTGTTCAGCATGTATATGTAGAATATGGACGAGCATGGAGACTTGATCAAAATTATAGTATTCACTCTGAATTTCTTTTTGTGGAACAAATGTGTAGTTTTATGCAAAAATCAATTACTGAAAAAATGGTCCCTGGTGGAATAACTTCATGGGATTTTTTGAATTGCAAGTCCTACCACCGAGCTCTATGGGAATGCTTAGTGTATTTATAAATTTCTGCCTCAAACTTTCTTGAAAAAACTATCACAAAAATTTCTTCTTCTTGTAAATCAATTCTTTTAGCACTTGTAGTATTATTTTAACCTTGAATCAATGTATGGATATATTCATATCTCTTCCATTTCACTTTCATGTTGGACAATGATTGATCATTTATACCAATATGATATTTGTTTTGAAATTTAGTCGAATTCCACAATCATCACATTTTTTACCACCAACACATTTCTTTTCGTAAAGTAATTTATCACTTTCTCTTGCACATAGAATTTGAGAGATGAAATCACGGATAGTGGAAGGAGGTGAATCTTTACAAATTGTTCTACCAAAATTAAGGAATGTGTCAGAATATAACTAAAATTCCGCATGGTAATGACAACAACAAGTGTTGCGACGGTGATAGGTTTTACATACCATGGTTTTTGTTCCACAAAAGCACTGATTGAGACATCAATTTCACGACTCTCTTCTTTGAACTTGTTGAAAAATTCTATCTGAGTGGTGTCCAAGAAATGTTTTGGATGTGTTTCATACTGATTTCCTGCTATTCTTCTTCACATCACATCCCTTGCATTTGGCCAAACACACAAATTTTTCTTCCAATATTCATATATTGTTTTTATAATATTTTCTCCACATCTATCTTTGTATGGTTTCCTACAAATAGCTCTCCAACAAGTGAGTTCATCATTTACATCTATTTGCAACCGAAATTTCTGACATTTCTACAAAAATTTTCGTGGGGTTCTTAATGCTTGTGCCATAGATTTTACCAAGCGATTCTCTTTAGTACTTGATGAAATCACTGCCATATGTATTTCTCTACGTGCAACTGAAACATTTTTCTATCTAGATCTTCTAATTGAATTTATAGCACTATTTATATTTTGTATCACATTTTCCTTCATTTTTTTCTCTTTTTTTGATTTTTGAATACCCAATAAAGTCGTAGCTTCCTTTAATTTCCTTAATGGTAGGAGACCTTTCAACAATTGGGCTTCAACTCCCACATTTTCCGTTATGAAGTAGGTATCAAAAATGTGATTAAAATGATATCTTATAACATGGTTAGCTCTTTTATCTCCATATGTGTGAGTGTCAACATTTTCTAACATCTCATCGTCGACATTGATTTCATTTGTACATATTCGAATTAATGGTACATAATAAGTTTACATATTCAATAAATAACTAAATTAATAAATATATATAATTTCAATAATATGTGCATGTGTTCAACATACATATATATATATATATATATATATATATATATATATATATATATATATATATATATAAATATATACACCTCGTGATTCAATTTCTTCACTTGAATTTATTTCAACGTTTTCACCATCTTCAATCATTGGTTCAATATCTCTTTCACTTTCTCTTTCAAAATTTTGTATCTCATCATCAATGTTTCGAGGAATATCTCTCTCTATTTACATTGCAAAATATTTTTCAAATTATTTCATGAAATAAAAATTAATCTTCACATTTTACACTAGGAAAATTTTAAATATCAAATGTATAATATTTACATTTACATACGTGCTTCAACTTCTAGTGTAGGTTGATTTTCCCTTTCAATACTTGAGAGTGCTTTTGTATTTTTTTTGCGATATTCTCTCCCCTGTTCTCTATGTTCCTTAGGGTCTCTTGTTCGATCATATTTTCCCTTTCATTTCCTTCATTTTCCCAGATAACTGAGTATGAAGTTCAAAAAATTTCCTTAAAAAATTTAGACAAAAACTTAATTAAAAAAAACATCACAAAAGATTTAATTTAAAAAAAAATTATTTTAAAAATTTTGCAAAAAATATATACTTCAATCCAAAACGCTTACTTTAAAAAATATGAGAAAAAAAATTCTTATAAAAATGAAATGAAGCTCAAAATATTTCCTTCCAAGTCCTGCAAAAAAATTTCATTTAAAAAGTTAGACAAAAACCCATTTTAAAAAATCATTATAAAAGATTTACCTCAACCCAAAACATGTAGTCTAAAAAAATGTCACTTCAAAAAATATCTCCAAAAAATTCTATTGAAAATTAAGCCCAACTTCTTAAAAAATGTGACTTTAAAAAATACCTCCAAAAAGCCTCTAAAAAATATCACTTTAAAAAATACCTCCAAAAAATGTACTTTCAATACTAAGCCTAAAAAGTGTCCTTTCAAAATTAAGTCCAAAAAATGTCTTTTGGAAATTAAGCCCAAAATCATCTAAAAACAAAATACATCCAAAAAAATGTCCTTAGAAAATTACGCCCAAAACCTCTAAAAACTTTTGTGAAACTCAAGCAAATCTACTGCTAATGGCATTGTAAGTATATCGGCCAATTGATCAGTAGATTTACAAGGCTTCAAGCCTAACTTCTCCATTGCTCACAAGTTATGTAATAAAGTGATATCTAGTATCAATATGCTTTATTTTTTGATGAAACACAATATTCTTAGATAGTGCAATCGCTGAAGTGTTGTCACAGTATATTGTTGTTGATCCTTGTTGTTTATTCTTGAGTCCATCGAATATTATTCTTAACCATACTGTTTGACATGCTGCTGAAGTTGCTGCTACATATTCTACTTCTACTGATGATAGTGTCACAATAGGTTGCTTCTTAGATTCCCATGCTATCACACCTGAACCAAGATTAAACACATAACCTAATGTGCTCTTCCGATCATCCAAAATTCCTGCAAAATCACTATATGTGTATCCAATCAAATATTTCTTTTTTGTACTTGCATAAATTATGCCATAATCTCTAGGTCCTGCTATGTATCTCAGAATTATTTTTACAGCACTCTAATGTGTGTCTTTTGGAGTCTCCACAAATCGGGAAACAAACTTAATCCTTGCATAATATCTGGTCTTGTAGCTGTGAGATACATGAGGATGCCAACCAACCTTTTGAATAGATTTTTATTGACATCTGCTCCTTCATCATCCTTACTTAACTTTGTACCTGTTGCAACTAGTGTAGTTACAGGTTTGCAATTATCCATCCTGAATCTTTTTAGAAAATCTCCAACATACTTATTTTGGCAAATCAAAATTCCTTTTCCAGTTTACTGAACTTCAATGCTAAGAAAATATTTCATGAGACCAATATTTGTCATCTCAAATTATTTCATCATGGCTACTTTAAATTCATCTAACTCAACATCACCTGTAAAAATCATATCATCATCATATAGGAAAACAATCAAAATCTGTCCATGCTCATTTACCTTTGTGTATAAGGTAGGATCAATGCTAATTCTGCAAAAACCATTCTTAATCATGTAACTATCAATTATGCTATACCATGCTCTAGGTGCTTGCTTCAGTCCATAGAGCGCTTTATTCAATTTGTAAACTTTATCATCTTTACCTTCAACTTCATAACCTGGAGGCTTTTGCACATAAATTTCTTCTTCTAGAATTCCATTCAAGAAGGTTTATTTTACATCCATATGATATAATCTCCACTTGTTTTGAGTTGTTGTCACTAGAACTGCTCTTACAGTATCCAATCTGGCTACTGGAGAAAATGTTTCCCCAAATTCCATTGCTGGTTGCTGCGAGAATCCTTTTGCTACAAGTCTTGTTTTAAATCTGTCAATCTCACCTCTCTCATTCACCTTTGTCTTGTACACCCACTTCACACCAATGAGATTTTTATCATTTGGTAAATCAACCAAATCCCATGTATCATTATTTTCAATTGAATCCATCTCTTCATTCATGGCTTGCACCCAATTTTCATCTCTGATTGCTTCTTCAAATGAAGAAGGTTGGAATGCCAAAAATGAAAAATTTGAACTAACATCCAGATCATCATAAATATCTTTTAAACTTCTCATATTTTTCTACCATTTCTTGATTCATTACCTAATTGGATGCTTGGAGAATTCTTGCCTGTTCATCTTCTTGAAGATCCATGTTGCTCTGAAAATCTTGGAGTCCTTGCTGGTGTGACTCCATTTGGTGTCTGCTCTCTTGATTCTTGCTTCTCTTTTTCTGCTACATCATCCTCTTCCATCATGATTTTTCGGTTATTTCTCTCTGCTACACTATTCTATTGTGGTGTGTATCTGGTTGTAAATTGTCTTTTGATTCCATGTTGTTTGTAGTACTCATGGAATGTCTTGGAATCATATTCTCCACCATGATCTGATCTCAATACATTAATTTTTCGATCTCTTTAGTTCTCCACTAAGGATTTGAACTCTTTGAACTTTGCAGAGGTTTTAGACTTCTGCTTCAAGAATTAAACCCAAGTCTTCCTGCTATAATCATCAATAAAAGTGAGGAAGTAGAAACTTCCACCAATCGACTATGTCTTCATAGGTCCAGACAAGTATGTATGCACCAACTCAAGTGGTTTATTTTCTATGTATGAAACTCCTTTCGGAAAAAATTCACATTTTTTCTTTTCCAAGAAGAAACACTCACAAGTGCTAGTAGGTTCTTTGATGGGAGGTAATCCTCTCACCATTTGTTTCTGCTGCAACAATCTTAAACCAGAAAAATGCAAGTGCCCAAACCGAAAGTGCCATAACCATTAATCATTATAACATGAAACTATAAAAGAAATAACTTGATCGTTGTAGTTCATAATTAGAGGAAAGAGTTTGTTCCTCGTCATCTGCACCTTTTCTATCAACTACTTTCTTGGGGATTTGTCATAAATGACACATTGTTTCCCCTAAAAGATAACTTTGTATCCTTTCTGTGCCAATTGACCAACATTTATCCAATTGTGTTTGAGTCGAGCGACATAATATACCTCTGATATGGTCTTTGGCTCCCCCTGCTTGGTCATAATGTTGACCACTCATTTTCCATCTACATCCACAGTCTTGTCAGTCCCCAACTTTACCTATGTCTTCACAGATTCATCCAAATTTGCAACCAAATTCTTGTTTCTTGTCATGTGGTTACTGCAACCACTGCCTAATAGCCAGACCTTATTAGATGGTTCATGTATGGTGTTTCATGCTAGGAACATGGAGTTGTTATCCTCTGTACTAACATTAACTCTCTAATTTCCTTGATCAACTATCTTGTTCCTACAATCACGAGCATAATGACCAAGCATATTGCAGTAATAACATTTCACCTTTGATATGTCAAACCTTTGATTGTTGTGAAATCTTCTGCTGCTGTTGATTTCACTTTCATGTTGATTCTCTTCTCGGCCATCTCCCTGACCACCATAGATGTCGCCTCGTCCTTTTCTTCTCGATCGACCTCTGCCTTGACCTCTTGAAATATAAACTTGACTTTTGAATGTAGTTTATAAAGTGGAATCCTTATTTCTGTCTATCGTTGCCTCACGTGATAGAAGTGATCCCCTTAACTCATCAACTGTCATTTTTTCCAAATCCTTCGCTTCTTCTATGGCTGCTACCACAACATCAAACTTAGTAGACAAATATCTAAGAACCTTCTCAATCACTGTTCGATCTTTAATATCTTCACCATAGATTTTTAACTGATTGAAGACATACAAGACCATATTCATGAAGGAATCAATGTTCTTTGTCTCCCTCATCTGCAAAATTTCAAAATCTCTCTTAGTATTCTTCAATTTAACAATATTTACTTTGGCCATACCTTGATAGCTTGTAGCCAAATTTTCCCATGCTTCCTTTGCTGAAGACGTGATAATTTTATTTTGAAACACTACTCGGTCCACTCTCTGTTGGATAAAAAACAACGCTTGTGCATTCTTCCTCTTGTCTGTCTTCCATTGTTCCATGTCTGCATTACTGAGAGCTTGTTCTTCTGCGTCGTTCTGAGGTTCTGAAAACATAAACTTGACATGGTCCCATACATCATGCGCTTTTAACATGTTTTCCATTTTAATAGCCCACCCATCATAATATTTCCCAGTGAAGGAAGGAAGTTGTGGCTAGAAACTTAATGTGGCCATCTTGTTTAAAAAAAAAAATTCTCTAATAAAAACCCTAAATTTCTCTCTCTCTCTTTCTATATGAGAGTGTTGCAAATCCCCTTTCAATAAAAAATATCTTACAATAAAACCCTAATGCAATTTTCTTTTTTATACAATAAATATTTTTGTTTAACAATATATATATATATATATATATATATATATATATATATAACCTTTTACAATAAACTCCTTCTTTATAATATATATCCCTTTTTTTAAATCCTTTAACCTTCATAAAAGGCTGCATTGAATACTTTTTAAAAAAATATCAAACCTCTTTGAAAAACTCTCCTTGGAAAGCTTACGTACCCCTTTTCGAATATGATACGTACTCCTTTTGAAAACCTTTCCTTTAGAAAAAATTAACATGAACTAATAATTTGTGTTGACTTGCTCACGACAGTCTGCCTATAATTTGAAAACCTAATTGCACACCCTCTGAAGAAACCACAGAATAAACCAGATTTTGATGAAATCGTAAGTTTCACGAAATCTCTGCAGTTTTTCAAAGGAAAAGTTGTGTACCTCCTTGTTTGCTGCCCTGAGAACGTGCGGACTTGCACACTCTTTAATGGTCAACGATTTTGCAAAAAATAAAATAAAAATATTTGGCCTTCTCCTCTTGGCCTTCTTATGTGACTCTGCTCGCCCACAGATCTTATGATCCTTCCTCAACTCTGATACCAATTTTTTGGATAGAAAGAGGATAAAAACGCACAATAACACGACTATTTCACACATGAAACACACGAGCTGTGGCTCTTCTATTAATCAACGAATTTCAATCTCACTCAATCACACTAAATACAATGAACCTGGTGAGAGGTATTTAACCTAAATTGACATGCACACACTCACATAACTCAATTTTACTAACTGACTCTTTAAATCACTTACCAAATTCATCTATCACATAACTCGTCTAACTCAATGCTTACTTAACTGATTTTCTAACTCTGCATGCTGGAGGTAATTACATATTTTAACAATTATGAAGAATATTAATAGTCCCTAATCTTGTATTGTTGGCTTTTAGGAACCATTCATTCTAACAAAGCGAATAGTGAATGAAATACTGAACTGAGTTAGTGATTTAAGGTGTTGTATTATCACATAAATTTATAGCATGTGGTAGACGAATTATCCCAATAATTTGATCTACAGGGACATGGCTGCCTAGGTTGTCTAAATCCATAACTAGAGAGACCGATGATAAGATGTGGAAAGTGCCATGATGGATACACGATTATGGAAACTAAGATCCCCTCGAATTTGAAACTCTTGGTTTCCGTACCTAGACATTTGGATTTTCAAATAATATTAGCCTAGCTGCCTATAATTCTCAAAGCTTTGACAGTGTGTCGTGGCTCTCTATTGAAAATGGGAGCTCTGATCGGAAATCACAAACGCCCACCTGGACCACTCGTAGGTTTGCTAACTCGCCATCCTCACTTGAATCTCTGTAATTTCTGCTTCCATTGCATGGTAAAACGAGTGGTTGCTGGTTCCAATTTGCTGCAATTCAATTCTAGCGTTCTGGAGAACCCTCTGTGCGTCAAACATTTCACCTTGATTGGCAAGCGTTTTTGCCTCAGCTATGGCTTCAGCAGCTCTGAGACGGGTCCTTTGCTTCTCCACTTCTAAATTTGGAGCAACCACAGTTCCCTCCCCGTTCTCTCTTGATTTGAAATTTCGCTGGCTGAAAAGATATTTGTAGAAGCAATGAACTAAGATTAAATTCATAGGGTTTGATGCTGAAGTTATGGCTAGCAACTTGAGTTCCAGAAGTATATATTTTTCTTCTTTCGCGTAGAGATAACAGATATTTATAGTCCCTTGACTTCCATCCTCAACAACGCAGGTTTCGTAGCTTCCGGCATGGAAAATTTTCAACTTCGTTCTTGCACAAGCCAAAATTGTTACACTCATGTCCTTTAAAATGACACTTAACAGGCCGTCGATGCACTGAGCGAAGGTTTCTTGAACGAGGCCTTCGGTCTGAATGAACGAAAATCTACCCTTGTGTCTTTAGAAATGTTGTGCACCGTGGCTGCATCGTGCTCAACTCCGAAGCCAAAAGAATGGATGAGGACTTGAACATTGCTATGACACATGCTTTGTCTCGCACTCTGCCTCTGTTCATGGCATCATATTTATTAGGCACCTGGCTGATCAACCCATGACATTCGTTAGGTAGCTTTGTGTAATCACCCACTCGGGAGCCACATGTAGATTTCCACATCACATTCTTTAGTTAGTTGCATGTAATCACTGAGTAGGGAGCCACATGCAAAATCCCACGATATGCAACAAAGATTTGATGTTAAGAAAATAAATAATGCTAATTCAAATAACATTAGTTCATTAAATAAAATTTTCTTCGGAATATGTATTTTAACATTAAGTTTTCTTCACATTAGCCGCGGGAAGAGGCCAAATAAGACCTCAAATATTTTGATTTGCTAATAGAAGAAATTTTTAGTATTTAATAGGTTACAAAAAAGTGAAGTGAAACATGCGGAGCCAAAACTTTAGCTTTAATTGTTTAACTTTCGGTTTGGGCATTTGATTTATAACCGGGTATTAATATTCATGTGAAAATCGATGAAAATTGATTACTAAAGTCCCTTCTGCCTTAAGGCAGAGACTAATAAACAACTTGTTAAGTAGTTTTAAGAAAATCTTAAAATTAAATAAGTATTAAAAATTAAATCTTAAATTAAAAAAATTGATGACATTTTATGTTTTATGATGGATGTATATTTTTTCACATCTTTGTATTTGCAATGATTGTACATTCTAAGTTTTTGCGAGGCTTGGCCATAAAGTTAACAATTTACTCTAAGTAATTGATTTTTACCCTTGCGGTTAGCCTCTCCAGTGATCTACATCTACAAGGATTTCGCATTACCAATTACTTTGAAGCTGGGCTTTCCAGTGACAAGAATTTACATTCGAATATGATCTGGCAGGTGGGCTTTTCGGTCATATTAAGATGGAAGAATACTATAAAATCAATTATTTTTGTAAGAATCAATTAAATGATGATGGTAAGATATAGTTTTTTTTAATTTAGTTAAAAGTATATTAATAAAGTTTATTTATTTTTATCAGTGAAATGTCTGAATTGAATAACGATTCATTCACTAAAAAAGAGGGGATATAGTTAATTAATCTATATACACTAAACCAGAAGGGGATATAGTGAATTAATCAATCATTTTGAGAATACATTTTTTCATTTTCTACAACAATAATATGTATTGTACTTCTTTATTATCATATAATGCAGAAGATAGATGTCAAGGAAGATTCAAATTCTGTTTTGTAGATTAAATATAGTTCAAATCAAATTCTGCTTTGTATATCAAATATAGTTAGATGAGTTTATATGATTTGCTTTTTTGAAAAATTATATCTAAGATTTGATGGAATAGTACAATTTCAAACTAGATTTTCAATTTAAAAGATGTTTTGATATTCAGGATATTTAATTTCATTTCATTTAGGCCACTCTCAAGAAAGCATATATAGTTATATCCAATAGATGTAACACCCCTAGTTTATGTGTTTGATTTTCAAAAAAAAAAAAAAAAAAAACTAGACATTTGAATTTTAATCCTAAGGGGAGTGGACCCCAAAGGAAAAGTATTTTGTGAATGTAATTAAATATTTAAAGTGAGAAAATGAATAAAATAATTCTGTGCAGCTTGACCAAAATGAGAATTATGAGATCACTTGCTAAATCCATGAGGATGGATAAAGGCAAATACTTTCCCCACAATATTTCAAAAATCCTTGAAAGAATTTATTTCCAAATTAGATTTTGAGGAAAATCTAGTTTCCCCAATGATGTGGAGAGTAGTTGGGAAGAGGTAAAAAGCTGGGAAAAGCAGAAAGGAGCTTTAAAAGTCCCTAAATAGGAAAGCCTAGGAAAACAGGAAGAAAAGCATCCTGATATTCTGGACGCAGAATTAGAAACAGGCTTTGGGGAGTAGTAGCTTAAATAAGCTATTCTTGAACATATTAGAGGTTGATCTGTTCTTGGAGGGATCTCAGCTCGGGGGTGAATTCTGGAGATAGACGAATTCTAAGGTTGGGTGGATTGGTCATATAATTAAGTGGTATGCACAGTTCATTTACATTTTTCTGTTATAAGGTGTAGGTATAATTTTTATGTGGTATTGAATGTGGAAGTAGTATATGTGGCATGCTGCGAGTGATTATGTTCCATACATTTAACAGAATTATTAGAAGAATTAGTCTTCCAATTTCTGTACAATTGTAGGAATCACATCTATGGGACGAAATTCATCAGAATCTCTAAACCATAGTTGGTCTAAATCTGAGAATACATATTTCCCAAAGATGATTTACAGTTTAACTTTAATCTGCTTCTATTTTTGTGAAGTAAATCCTAAGTATCGAAAAATGAAGCTTGGTGCCCTTACATGCATCATAGAGTAAGGAAACTAGATACAAAGCATATTTACTTAGAATAAGAAGTGAAATAAATAAGCAGAAAACACAGAGTATATAATTGATAAAAATTCCATAGATCACTAGTGACAGGATACTGAATTCAATAAATTGGCAAACTTGAGTATGTTACAAGTAACCTATATGTTTAGTCACAGAACTAAACTCATTCCAAATTTAAACAAAAATGTATATTTAATACATTGCACAGTCATCTATACTGAAACCAAAGGCCTGTGATACATAGGTGGGTACAGTACTGATTAACATTGTATGTTAGACATGAGAACCAATTATAGTTACACAAATTCTATCTAGCAAAATTTAAATAAAAAGGTCTAACGAGATGAGTATTTAAACCTTATAAACTCATTACCATCATAGTATTTTAAAGATCTGTAGTTATACCAGTACCAAAAAGGAACGAGTGAAGTATTGCAGAAAACGGTGGTGAAATATTTAAATTATTATATTGGAAAGACAACACGTTACTGGCGATTTAATTCGGCACTAGTGATTACATTACCTAAACGTGAGAGAGTTCTCACTTATTTCATCGAACCATAGGAAAATTATGAATGATTCGAAATCTTGTAACAAACGAAAATAATTTTGCTTGACCAAAATACTATATGGACTTCGCAGAAATAAAGTAACAGAGTTCCAATACACTAGTATATGGAAATAACAGAAAATAAAAACAAAATACCATTGGTACGAAGGATTTTAATTTTTCCAAATATAACAGACCACGAACCATGAAATAAAAAGTTCGTATATACAAAAGGTCCAAAGCGGAATTTAAATTAAATGAAAATTCATCAGTTAGAAAAATAATAATAGTATGGAGGAATGGTAGATCGTCCTCGTATGGGAAACTTAAACCCAAGTCAAGGTATATAATGTCCGGCGTAAACAGTAAGGAAAAAAAAAATTAACGACAATGGTATGAATCTCCTTGGATTCAATGATAGTATCCAGGGACTGATATAAACCAATGTTAAATAAGTCGTTGCAGAGGCAACGTGTTAATACATAGCTGAAGTTTCATGAGTACCGACCTATATCAGAGAGAGAAAGGTATTAAAAATTCTTCAACGAAAAAGGCAACGAGCTCTTGAGAAGTATTCAGACGAATGAGGTAGCCATTATTTACCTGTAATCAAATATATGGAAATGTCATCAGTTAAATAAATAAGTGAATAATTAAACGAAGGAGAACGAAAGGGAAATCTTGTTTAAGGGGCTGAATGAGTTTGAATTCTATAACAAAAATCATTACCTGGTCAGTGAATGACTCTGGAAGTATTAATCTGGGTTAAAAATATGTAGAAAAAAAATCGAAATAATATTTTGGCAAGATACCCGTAACCAAATTCACCTATAGACGAAATTTACGAAAGGCAGATTTTCTATGCATAGAGAAAATCATACCTAGATAAATAATACCCAGTCTCTGATAAGAGTCATTGTTAAAGCTCTTGGTCATCGCAGAACTCAGTTGGGAACCGAAGACTATGGAGGACGAAACCCCTCGCCTCATCTTTGCAACAAGTCGCGTACACAAAACTTCCATAGATTAGATGAAGCCATCATTAATATCAGTCAATTGGTTCTAAGAAACGAGGAATTAATAATATGAAATGGACGGATGATAATACACCGATTTGGCAATAAAAATAGTTATAAAACTATATAACAATACAAAAATCCCTCACGGAAGAAAATACCGGGGATATAAAGTCCATTCAGGCTTTCGCTCTGAATCTTATGATGAGGAGAAGTGAAAATAAAATTATAGCGACCAAATACACACTAAGTTTCCTTACTATTAAGACCAAAATTTTTAAAAACGTAAGTTACCTCTGTGTATGGCTGAGGGAGTGCTACAAAGCAAGTGTCTTGCATCATTAAGTCACCGTGATCGAACAGAGAGGCCAAAGCGATAAAAAACAAAGAATAGTTGCAGAACGGTAGGACGAGCAGAGAAGCGAACAAGGGTTACAGTTCAACTCTTATAGTAAACATAGATGATAACCCTAATAAAATCTAGCCGTCCAAGTGGCAACAATCTGTAGACTATCACATGGATCGACAACGATCTTGAAAATTCGTTTCGGTAGGAATTCAATAAAAGCAGACGTACAAGTACCTCAAGATAATTAATATCCATTCAGAACAGTAAACGAATAGTGCTATAAAATATATTTTAACTTAGAGTAGAGGATACGAGCAAATCCATAGATCGAATACCAAGGTACGATGAGCCATGTATGATAAAGGCGAGGTAATTGACTTGAATATCCCAACGTAGAAATTACGAAACCATCACACCAAAACACGAAAAAGTACTTGGGGCGTACTTCATATCACCCAAGTAAGAGAACGATAAAGTCATGTAAAATAGAACAATAGTAAGGTACGCCAACGCCTATGTGAAGAACAATATATAATTGTTGGATGAGTACAATATGTTGCCAAGAACGTAGATCATGGAGGTGGAACTTTTCTAATGATTTTAAATTAAAGGGAATCACCAATAGAATAAAAATCATCATATATATTATATATATATATATATATATATATAGGATGGATGTTATATGTGTATATGATGGAGATTATATTAATTGTATATAGTGGATTATACATATATATGGTGAATATATATAACTAGCTATGGAATAGAATTAAGGATTTAATGATATGAAATATAAAAATTAATGTAAAAAAGGGATTTATACCAAATATTTTCTATGTGTTACTCTATTGGAATGTATATGTACAATGGGGAATAGATTAAACATATAAATGAGGTAAATTAAAAGGGTAATAATAAATGTATCAGTTAAATGAAAAAAATGGAGTTGGCATAAATCCCCATAAATGATAATTTTAAAGTGAAAGGAGAGTTAGTTTTAGAGGGACAACCTTAAAAAAAAAAAAAAATTAGTATGGGGATGTAGAGGGACATGAAAAATGGTATCAAAGCCAAGTTATATAAATTGGGCTGTTGTTATTGTGCTCACTGTTGCTGTGTGTTCACTTTATAAATTATTCACTATGAAATATTTATTTATTTATTTTTGATCTATGTTGTTTAGTGTACAGTGGTGCTGAAATGGTAGAAGGTGAGGAAATTTATGTTGATCTGCGTGATGATGACAATACACCAGATCCCAACGCTCCGGTGATGGCTATGTTGCACAGTTTGCAACGAGAAATGGCTGAGCTAAGAAGCCAGAATGACAGATTGTCATTAGCCAGTGAGGAGCAGGAAAAGCTCATCAGAGAACTAACTTCGCGGAACAACCAAGAAGGTGAAGGTTCCGGAAAGAGGAAGACTGATGAGTCTGAGGAAGATGATGCTGTTAGGCATCAGTATAAGCAGAAAAAGGAATTACAGGGGGAATTCTGAAAGATCAAGCCTCCCTCCTACGATGGGGAGAAGGAGGAAGATGCTGAAGCCTGGTTGCTGAACATGATTAAGTACTTCCAGGTCTATGAATATGAAATAAATCTGAAGGCCAGATTGGTTGTTTACCAGCTACAAGGTAAGGCTACCTTGTGGTGGGAAGAGACGAAAATGGTTCATGCCATTGATGAAAATACAGTTACTTGGGAAGATTTCCAGGTTAAATTTAAAAACCGCTACTTAAATGAACATTATTATGATGATAAAGAAAAGGAATTCCATGAACTTAGACTGGGAAAACTCACAATTGATGAGTTTGTCACCAAGTTTACCAATCTGTTGAGATATGTCCCTTACATTAGGGAAGAGAAGGCAAAGGTGCAAAGGTTTCTGAACTGTTTTCCGACTGTGTACAAAGAGAAGATCGAGTTTGATAACCCAAAAACTATGGACGAAGCTGTTAGAAAAGCTATATTATGTTACCAACAGTTCAAAGGCAAAGCTGAACATGGAAAAAGCTGGGTAAATAAGAGTGATTTCAAAGGGAAGAAACAGAAGCCAGCTTATTTGAAGAATTTTGGCAGGGATCATCAGAGAAAGAGATTTAATAAACCCAAAGAAAGTCAAACTGCTTAGTCCCAAGTGGGTTCAAAACAAATAGATGGATACAATAAGAAAGAGGGCACAGTTAAAATGAGGGAACCCTTGAAATGTTGGGGATGTGGAGAACCCCATCTGTTGAGGGATTGTCCCCACCGAAACATTCAGATGATTATGAGAGATCAAGAAGCTACCACAGTAAATGACATAACACAAAATATACCCACCATCAGTGCAGCCCTGGAGAACTGGCAAGTAGAACACCAAGCTACCATGGTTGAAATGGAGGGTAAGATTTCTGACCAATCTGTTACTGTTTTGATTGATCCGGGTGCTTCTTTGAGTTACATTAGTCCAAAAAATTGTAGAAAAATGTAATCTCAAAAATGAAAAATTTCAGCAGTCCTGGTTGGTCCAATTAGCCACTGGAACCAAGAGGAAAGTAACTCATAAGTTACCTCAAACAACAATCAAATTAAATGATTTTCAAACAGGAGTGAATTTAAACATTCTGCCATTAGGTTCATATGACTTGCTGATAGGAATGGACTGGCTGGAAAAGAAGAAAGTCATGATGAATTGTTGGGATAAAACCCTGCATGGTATAGATGAAGGTGGGAAACCTTTTATTCTCAGGGGAAAACCAAAACCCATCTCTGTAAGACAAATATCAGCCCTACAATTAAAACGAAAAGCTAGGAAAGGATACCAAGTCTATGCAGTACATGTAGAAGAGACAGAACAGAAAACTGAAGAAAATCTGTTGAATGCTTTGCCAGTAGTAAGAGAGTTTAAGGAAGTTTTTCCAGATGAGATTCCTCATCTTCCTCCCAAAAGAGATATTGAATTTTCAATCGATTTGGTGCCGGGAGCAACACTTGTTTATCGAGCCCCTTATCGAATGAGTCCCCCTGAACTCATGGAGCTGAAAATGCAGTTACAAGAATTGCTAGATAAAGGTTATATCAGACCAAGTGTGTCTCCTTGGGGAGCACCAGTGCTATTTGTGAAAAAGAAGGATGGAACCTTTAGGATGTGCATTGATTATCGTCAACTGAATAAATTGACCATTAAAAACCGATACCCTTTGCCCAGAATTGATGATCTTTTTGACCAAGTGAGAGGAGATTCAGTATTTTCGAAGATTCACTTAAGGACTGGTTATCACCAGCTCAGAAGTAAGGAGGAAAACATTAGCAAACCAGCTTTTCGAACCAGGTATGGTCACTACGAATTTGTAGTCCTACCTTTGGTTTGACAAATTCCCATGCCACCTTTATGTGCCTAATGAACAGTGTGTTAAATAAGTACTTGGATAAGTTCGTGCTTGTGTTTATAGATGATATTTTGGTTTATTCCAAAAGTGAGGAGGAGCACAAGGAGCACTTAAGGATAGTGTTGCAAACTTTGAAAGAAAACTAGTTATATGCCAAGTTTAGTAAATGTGAATTCTATAAAGACAAGATCCAATACTTGGGACATATTATTTCTGAGCAAGGGTTGGTTGTGGACCCTGAAAAGATAAATACTATTAAATAATGGCCTATGCCAACTGATGTTTCAGCAGTGAGGTCATTTATGGGGATTGCGGGTTACTATCGCAGATTTGTGGAGAGATTTTCTGCCATAGCATATCCCATAACCTCACTACAAAGAAAGGGGGTCAAATTTGAGTGGACTGAAAAATGCCAAAACAGCTTTGACCAATTAAAACTAAAACTCACCACAACTCCTATATTGAAGATTGTAGATCCTGATAAATAATTTGTTGTATGTACAGATGCCTATAGAGAGGGGTTGGGAGGAGTCCTTTTACAGGAAAATGCAGTGATTGCATATGAGTCTAGGAAACTGAAGACACATGAACAAAACTATAGTGCTTATGATTTGGAGTTAGTTGTTGTTATTCATGCCTTGAAGATGTGGCGACACTATCTTCTTGGGACAAAATTTACATTGATGACTGATCATATTAGTCTTAAATATTTCTTTTCCCAAACTGAATTGAATGCTACACAGGCCAGATGGCTGTCCTTTCTTAGTGAATTTGATATGGACATAAAACATATCAGAGGGAAAGAAAATAAAATTGCTGATGCCTTGAGCAGAAATGCTTGTCAAAATATAAACAACATTGGAAGTAGTGCCCAGTTTGATTTAGAAGAGTTAGTGAAAAAGGCAGCAGACCAGGATCCAAATTATGAGAACCTACAAGTGAAAATACAAAAAAAGGAGATGGTTGATTTCACTCAAAACCAGAAAGGACTGATCTGTTATAAAAACAGATTATATATTCCCAATGTAGAGCCCTTGAAAAGAGAGATTCTAGATGAATGTCACAAACAGCCATATGCAGGACATCCAGGATATCAGAAAATGTTAACAGCCTTGAAAAAGAAGTTGTTTTCGCCAGGAATGAAAAGAGATGTAGCAGAATATTTAGCTAGATGCATAGAGTGTCAACTAGTCAAAGTTGAACATAAGCATCCTGCTGGTTTGTTAAGCCCTTTACCGATTGCAGAATGGAAATGGGATACTATTTCTATGGATTTCATAACAAGATTACCCAAAACCAAGTACCAACATGATTCAATGATGGTAGTAGTAGACACTTTAACCAAAGCTGCACACTTCATACCTGTAAAATCTACTTTTGGGACAGCCCAAGTAGCGGATGTGTTTCTAAAAGAGATAGTAAGATTACATGGGGTCCCAAAAATGATTGTTTCAGATAGAGATGCTAAGTTCACAGCAGCAATTTGGAGAGGACTATTTGGAGGTATGGGCACTAAGTTGAATTTTAGTACTGCCTATCACCATGTTGACGGGAAAATCTGTCCGGCCAACAGCAGGGGATCTCCCCGGTAAAAGGTCCCAATTAGACCTTGAACCGTTTGGAATAGGGATCCCGTCCGGGGTGTGGGTCCGACTACCACTGATTTCTCCTTTGCTTTGGGTCTCGCCTAAACTCTATAAAACAATGGATACACACCTAATCAACTGATACAAGACATATGATTGATGCATTAAATGTACATGCAGCATTATGAGTAGCAAGAGTAAATAATAAAGCATGAAGACCGAAGGAAGTGTCGTTAGCAACACTTCATTAGGGTCATGCTTGTAAACTGTTCTGACCGCAAAGGAAACATTTCCTCACGGCGAGAACACCCTTCACTTCCTAAAAGTTTAAATGATAACACGAACGCAGATAAACAATCATCAACATTCGCTAAGAAAGTGAAATAAACTCAACCACCATTAACATACTCAGCAAAATGTTATGCAACTGTGATGTAAATTGAAAATACAGTTCCCTTAATCTTAGGATGTTCAGAAACTGAAAATATAATACTCGACAGTGCTGATACATAAGACAACACCAGATCCCATAGGAGAATTTTCAAAATGCTTGTATTAATGCTTCAGTGTATAATCCTCTGGTAATACAATATACTCAACTCGAGTCCCAACCAAAAGATCCACTTACAAGCTCCCGAAGGAGTATTTATAAAACAAACCCTACCCTTTGGGCTTCCCTGACCTTTCATCTTCCTGACCGTTGGGCTGCCTTGCGACCCAGTCCTTTTGCGACCTGTGACCTGGCTGCTGTTGTTGCGACCTGCAACCTGAGGTGTTGTTGCGATCTGCGACCTGATTGGGTCACGGGGTCGCAGGTTGTAAGAGAATGGCCGAGATGCGACCTCGCGACCTTGCGACTAGGTCGCTGGGTCGCGGGGTCGCGGATCATGAAAACAGATGCACATGCGACCTTGCGACCTTGCGACTAGGTCGTTGGGTCATGGGGTCGCGGATCGTGAAAACAGCCGCACATGCGACTTTGTGACCTTGCGACTAGGTCGCTGGGTCGCGAGGTCGCAAAAGGCGAAAAAAACCGAAGAGATGCGACCTTGCGACCTTGCGACTAAGTCGTTGGGTCGCGGGGTCTCAAAAGGCGAAAAAACCAAAGAGATGCGACCTTGAGACCTTGCGACTAGGTCGCTGGGTCGCGGGGTCGCAAAAGGCGGAAAATCGAAGATATGCGACCTGCGACCTTGGGCGGATCAGTGAGGTCTTTTGCCTTTTCTTTCAGAGGTCTCATGACCTTGTTCTCTGAAGCTGGCCTTAGCCCTCGTCATGAACGACAACTGTTATTTGCTGGTGATGTCATTTCCGTACTAAGGGACTTTGCAAGTGATGATAAGTGAGCAGAATGTTTTTTGCTTCGAGTAAGATACTGAGCATCTACATAACACGTAGTTTTGAGTTTGATCTGAAACCCAGATCTGCATCCTCCGGAGTTCGCTAGTAGTTTTTCGATTTGAGTAGACATAGCTACTTCAGCATCTTCTCATATAACCTGCAGATAAGTGAATTTAAATCAGCCATATGTATATATTTAGACACATGTTAGGGGATCAACAAAAAACAATACAATAACTTTATCACAGTAAAATTAGTTGGACCCCTGTATGGTCAGGCGCTGTGTCACTATATCATCAGAGTGAATGGTGTAGGCTCTCCCTGCGCCTCTCCAACTACTGCAGATGCATATTAGTATGGTTGTAGACTGAGTTCGACATGAAAAATCAATTGATGGGAAGTGTCGGCCTAGGCAAAATTCTCCTTATGTCCTCCGTGACATCCATTATGATATGTACTAACGATACATTTTCAAATTCTTGAGACGCGCTCACGATACTCTTGGGATGAGACTGCGGAGAACCCAAGCATAGCCATAACTTGCAGAGACTAGCCATGCACAGAAATTCACTTTGAGGGAACGCCTTCATCAGAAATAATTCCTTGGGCTGCTAGTAAGGCCTGAAAATTACGTGTAACTGTTCCCACTCTGCATGTAGCCCAGCGCTGACCTTCAGCATACATGGGTTGTATTCGTAACTTCGCTGGCGGCTTGGAGACGCAGTTAAAGGTATTTCAGACTTACAGGTCGTGGAGGTTGTGCTGGACGACATGGCAGGCTCAGAAAAAATCGAACAGGCTGAGATAGGAGCATAATGATTTAACACCGAACGCCAGGCCTCATCGAGTCACCAATTTTGATGTAATTTTTAAAACGGAGCTTTTATCCTGTAATAGAACATCTACTGTAATGGAGGGATTTGTCGGTCTGGAAAAAATACTCCACATCCATTCCCGCATTGGTTCGATGGAATGTTTCGCTCTTCCATGACGGACCGGTATCTTACTACAATGACAAAACCAATACAGATGAATCCGTGTGCATGCATTCAGGATGGAATTGCATGCCCCTTTCCATGTTGTCGCAGCTCAATCCACGCTGGGTAATGGCAAACACTGCCGCCTCCACCGAAACACTGATACAGTGATAATGGACTGTTATTGAATGTGACCAGCGCAGTAGGTTCAAAGAGCGATTCTCTCCCGGAATATCACCGTCGGGGCTGCAGAAGTCGACTGTTATCTGCTCCTTTGAAATAACTCCTTCAGTGTTAGACGCGGCATGATTTTATAGCGCTGGCTTCAGTTGTAATGCATAATATATTCGCTTTCCTTTGTAGTATTGGTATCTTTACACACTTACTCGAAAAGAGCGGTTCTTTTGTGATGTTGCCGCGTAGATTTTGAGATAGCAACGAGGAAAATCAATCTATGCAGTTTGACTATCAACACACCATGGTTATCACGTTGCTGCTGCAGGTTTATTAAAGTATTTTTATTTCTGTTTAAACACAGCCTTTGACTCCTCCAAGCGTTCATCCATAGGTTTTAAACTACGCTGATGCCTTCATATAATTTGACATTCCCTTTGATGATATCCACACAATGATTGTTATATCATGCCGTCGTTGGTTTCGTAAGGGTTCTTGTTTTACGTTCAAACATAATATTCGGCCATTATATATATACACTCTACGTTGGCCATTATATGTATGCCATTATATGTAATGCTCCACGTTGGCCATTGAAACACACTTTGACCACTTATATATTCATCACGAATTGCAACTTTAACATGAAAGCAAATGTTCATTGCGGATTGCAACTTCAGCACGAGAGCATTTGAGCCAGTCGAAATAATTTACGCCCCATGCAATGTAAATATTTCACGTTTGGTTCCATGCAACGACTTTGAACGTTGGACCATACAACATATATCTACTCCATGCATTTACATGCCAACGAAGTTGGACTCCATGCATTGTAATTTCACCACCATCATATCTTGTAATTTCACCACAATGGACATCTCCACTTATAAAAATAACTCCCCTTCGATTTCTATCTGTAACATGATTTGAAAACCACCCTCGAACCTTTGGCTCCATGCTTTGAACGTAAAGTCTTTGACTGTTATATATGTATGTTCTCCAAACGTTTATCCATAGGTTTAAACTGCGCTGATGTCTTTGTATAGTTCGGCGTTCCTCTTGATTAAACCCGCCAATAGTTATTAAACCATTTTCATCGTAAATCTGTTATAAGGTTCAGATCCACGTTTAAACGCAGCTTTGACCACTTATTGTATATCTTGCTCCATGCCAATGAACATTGGGCTCCATGCCACATGGCCATGTAGTTTCGTTGCTGCAGCACTCCGCTCCACGTGTATGTATAAACATTGAAAGGTTTAAGTTTGAAACGTTAACCACCACGTATAAAACGCTTCCATTTGGCTCCACGCAACGTACATGTCAAATGTATGACTCCATGCAATGTGTCTTCATATCATTCTGCACCGGGTTTCAACGTAAAGTTGACCGAACATTTGCTGAACCTTTGCGCCTGCTCCACATTTTACAAATAAACCTTGACCATTAGATATTCGTTCAACACGTTTTAACATAGATCAAAATTGCACCATAGAATTATTTTAGCCCAATGGTCATGAGTTTTCATGTGGTTGTGATCCGCCATATTATATGGTTTGCAAACTAAATTGCTTTGCACTTTGGAATTAAATATACAACATCACCTTGGTCCATTGAACGCACGCCTTTTATAATGTTATCACTTAGTTTTTCTCCAAGATATCTTATGGTTTTGAAACCATATGGTTTTGGGCCTTGGTTTTGATTTTGATCACTTGCTTTACTCTCATAATACGAAGGCTCTTGTTTTGGCAGACTAGAGTTGCAAATATGTTTTTTAAGCTACATTGATGGGTCTTTTGTCACTAATTCTTTCTATCTCGTGGTCTTGAGGCCTTTGCGTATGCAACAATGTGCCTGCTCACCAAAAGTGTATGCACAAATAACCTAGAACCACTTTGTATCATTTCTAATAGTTTTATGTATAATTCTATGTGATGTACAACCTAAATAATGCCACAAAGATGTATCTCATAGATTGATAGATGTTGCTTCCCAAAGTGCACCGCCATATTTGAAACTCGCCTGGCTTGATTGCCACACCCATGTGAGATTGTCATTCTAGGGAGATCTTCCCCAGCTGCCTTTGTTCACTCCATTATACTGTGCCAGATTCATCAAAGTGGCGAAATATGTTCTCATGTGCGCCACCATGAGCGCTGAAAAGTTTGCACATGCAAGACCCATATTTCCAATGGAGCGCTTTAAAGCGTCCTCTGGGTGCGCACTAGTGAAGAAAATTGTACTGTGTTGATGTGTGCTGTTCTTTGACATCACACCCAATGTTACCATCCTCTTTAACAAAATATTGGTCACTTGCTCCTGCCCCTGCTCCGCAACCTTACGATAACAGCCTGGTTCTGCTGCCCTATGTCATGAGATGATTGAGAAGTTTGTCACCCTGTGTGGGCCTGCACTGTGGAATATTATACCTATAATTACCTTCTCAATAATTACGCACTCACATGTATAAAACACACAAGAAAATAAACAAGCTTAAGAGAAGTATTCAAGCAACATGCTTGCCTGACCTCAGCAGGAGGGATTTACTCTGTCAACACAGCGTGCTGTTTCCATTCAAACGTATGCATGGCGATCTCATTACATACAGTGACCGTTTAGGAAATGTTCGCAGCGTACACCAGATGCTCCTCCCACATATGGCGATTGTAGCCAGCGGCATTTGGTCATGGTGATGAGACAACCATGAGGGGTTTGGGATAGTCGCGGATGTCGCTGGATCGGCAAGTCGTGAAATACTTAACGCCTAGGCGGAAAGTAGGGGAACCCGAAATTTTAAATATATCTAAAATTTTGGGTAAAGCACAGCGGCCACACAAATGGTTAACCCACTGTAGAATCTGATTCTGCCAGCAGATTAACAAAAGTCCCGAGTCTACAGGCGTGTGAATATTGAACAATTTCCGTGTCCCCTTTATGCGAGCTTCTTTGCCTTTATGGCGTGCCCATCCTTGGTTTCTGTCTAACCTTCCGTTAATCAAAAACACATCAAAGAGAAATTACGCACGCCGTAGGCTTTGCTGGCGATGAAGAGTAAGGCATCTGTCGGTTATTCTCAAGATTTTGTGCAGTTTGCAAGAAAGTCATTGCTGCCAGGGCTCAGACAGACTTCACGTGAGTCACTTCAAGGAATCACATAAACGTTGCTCACCGCCACAGCCCGTCGCATCTTCACTATTGCTATCATTTCCCGCTAGAAGCCTTTCTTCATCCTTTACCCTTATTTGTTTCATAAAGGCACATTTATTATGTGTGTGTGTGTGTTTGTATAACGCTATTTTTCGCGCGACGAGGGATCCCGACTTATTTCGTACGAGCAAGAGAGGTTGCCTTTTGTGGTTACGAAACTGGAAAATATCCCATTGCAGTCGTTGCTCGGTCGAACCTTCACATCCTATTCACTATGGCATGGCGCGTATACAAATAAACGTCCAAGACTATGTCGGGCACAAATTTTAGACTTACTTTACGGGCCATTTCAAACTCAATAGGGCTTCCACAATCACCCGGTTTCGATTTCAGTTGCAACACCTTAGACCATAGGCATCTTGTTGAGAATGCGACTTCAATGACTTTTCCTAAGAGGAAAGCCAGCTTCGAGAGGCAGCCACCACAACCTCACGCAAAATGGGGTTACCGTTTTCGTGAACAAAGCAAACAAGACTACGAGGTGACAGGGCCACAATGAGGTCGCGAAGCCATGGTGCGACATGATGAATCGTACAAGCAGAGCGGGTCGACGGCAACAAAATAGGTTAGGCTCAATATGGAATGCAACGCCATGTGCGAGAATGACGCTGAACCAAAGTAGTATAAACAGAAGTGGCAGTGATTATTTATGTGTCATGCAACTCAAAAGGAGTCAGAAAGGGGAAACTACTCTGTAATGGGATGATGATGCCTAAAATATTAATCGTAAAAAAACAACAAGCACACTTTTAAATCAATGAAGTAAAATTTAGCAAGTAAACCTAATTAGCTTCGAACTAAAATTTTATTAACAAGTCCTAGCTATGCCCACACCTAAACTTAGTTTAACCAACATGGCATTGCTATAAAATCAGCTTTCCAGTTATGTGCCTACCGTATTAGTTCCCGACCGTAAGAACAATAATGATCATGACCGCAGCTAATATCCAAAGTGCAGATAAACTTACTCTTAAGATAGGCAAATAAGGGATAATTACAGACATTACTAAAGGACATGTTGAATACTGTGTAAAGTTGAAATACCTTCATTTTTTGATACAACAATATGTTTTTGAACTCACCATTTATACATGACATACAATCGTTCATGCACAATCCTAGGTCCTATGGTGTCAAGGGAGCCATCGTTTACTTAGCACATCCATTGAATAGGGTTGGTCAAGAAAACCGAACAACTTCACTGGTGGTGGGGATAATTGATTTCATGGAATGAAGCACAAGACAACACAGGGGATCAGGACACATGGCCAACATCCAAGCGTAGTGAAACCTAGTCTCAAAAACCCCAGTTCAAGTTGCTCTTGGGTTTGGCCGAGCAAGAAGGATCCAACCGCTTAGTGGAGCCCTAGACCCTCACCGCCTCTTGGAACAACCCTAATTTTCTCCACGGTGAGCGCTCCGAACCTTCATGGTTGAAGCAGACCGTCGAAAGCGGCACCGGACGTGACTGCGCATTGTGTATTGCAAAATGTCAGTACCAGACCAACCAGTCAAATGTTATGCCACTACGATTACTGATAGATCGATATACCGTACCAGACCGGGCCAGCAGGGTGGAGCCGCCACAAAAGAAAGGAGGAGCATGGCGGGGATCGTCGTTGAGAAACGGTCAGGCAGAAGCCCTAGGCATACCGATTTTCTCGATGGGTACCATCCTCCAAAGCGGAGTCATTGAATTCTGGGTGTTCTGCGATAACAACCAAGAGATCCGAGTGACAATCTCATGGTATGATTGTAAATATATTTATTAAGAATGATTATGTCAAATCATCGATTCACTGTTGGGTGATTTGGAATGCTCTGCCCTTTGGGAGTTACCATTCTGGGATGAATCACGGAGGGGACATATTGAGGTTGTCACGAGATGGAAATCGCTTCCTATGGTCACTAGCATCTTAGTGAATTAGACTTATCTAAAAGATTCATCGATTTGGTTCCGCATCGAGAAACACCATCTACATGCTTACATTAGCTTACGCGCATAAGGAATTAATGTCCAAGAAACCACTGTGGTAAGTGACTCCGGAACTAGTCGTAAGAACAACCAACATTGAGTCACAGGGGCGCAACCCCACAAGGCTTTTTCAACACGTGCATCCGTGCTGTCATTCAAAAGACACAAACATCCGTTGTGCCTTTGTATGAACCAACTCGATCAGATATGATTCGATTCAAGAATCGCATGTGAATCAGACTTAGGTTTTCCGAGTTTCAACATTCAGTGGGCTTGAGGTAGGTTTCTATGAACCTAGAGGGATAACAGCCACCGGGGCTTTTCAAGCCTTGATTCGCTGCGGCGCAGGTGATTCCGTGCTGTAGTGTCAGGCTTTATCCTCTTTTCCGCTCATCCTTACTTAGGACTTCCAAGGTCACAACTCCACTCCCATACAACTCGTAAAGAGGGGCAAGAATATCAAACAGCAACATTTCGGAGGCTCAATGTGGTCTGGACCTTGTGAGATGGACAAGGAAGCATTAGGGAAAAAGTCCAACAACTGCACTGGGTCATCATATGGAACACTAGGATTCTAATTGTAATTGCTCAAGGAAACCATACTTGAACTGCTCACGGAATATTTAACCACACCTCTCGTAACTTCAAAATGAATAATGAACGAATCAAGAAGAACCTACCTAAATATTCCTTTATGTCCAGCCTTGATTTCAGTAATTCTATTAGCAACGCAGAGGACTGGTACTGTGAAAATCTCTAATAATTATGAAGAAGAACAACGTAATGGATGGAAGCTTCCGGCAATGTGCAGCAGCCTGCTTCTTAGCGTTACCTTCGAGGGTGAGGAAGAAAAGCAAACAAATCAAACTTTCATCATCAATTTAATAGCATCACGCAAAGTCACAAAAATCTCGAACAGTGTCACAGACACCAATTTTCACCATCAAATTTTGAATCGACAAGTATACATAAGCTCATCGTAGAGCTAGCATACAGCCTATAAACCCACAAACATCTCTGGAGAATGATTTGGGAACGAACATTATAGACACAGGATGAACTTACATCAACAGTGGTTCAATGGTCATTCATTTCTTTCTTGTTAATTTGCCTGAGTGTTCAAGCCCTCCTTCTAGCAACAAATTTTTGTTTTGATGAAAATTCCGGTCCCGGCCACCAATGGTGGACCCCTGTAGCGGTCCCAATTATATTCGAAACAATTTGGAATAGGGATCCCGTCCGGTGTGGGACCGTTTTGTTCGCTCCATTTATCCTTTGCTTCTGGGTCTCACTTAAATTTCTATAAACAGTGGATACACACCTACTCAATCGACATAACATATATGATTGATGCATTAAATGTACATGCAACATTATGATAGTAAGAGTAATAATAAAGCATTAAGACCAAGGAAGTGTCAATAGCAATACTGTTAGGGTCATGCTTGTAAACCCGGTTTCGACCGCAAAGGAACAAATTACTTTCTGGAGAACACCTCACTTCTAAAAGTTTAAATGATAACACGAACGCAGACAATAATCATCACATCATATGTTAATAAACTCAATCACGTACAATATACTCGCAAACTCGTTATGCAACCGTGATGTGAATTGGAAATATAGTTCCCTTAATCTTAGGATGTTCTTAAACTCAAAATATATATCTACAAAGGCCGATACATAAGACAACACGCATCCCATAGGAGAATTTTAAAAATGCTTGTATTAATGCTTCAAAGTTGCATAATCCTCCCAATACAACATACTCAACTCGAGTCCCAACCAAAAGATCCACTTACAAGCCCTTTAAGGAGTATTTATAAAACAAACCCCATCAGTTTCCCCGACCTTTTCATCTTCTCGACTGCTAATGCCTACAGCCCACTTCCCCGGCACTGCAGACCGTCATTGCTATGTTCTTTGCAACCTAGGTAGCCATCCCATCCGAGACCGCGAAAGGATCGTTCGTGCGGCGGGTTTCAAGTTGCAAGAGAATGGCCAAGATGCGACCGCGACCGCGACCAGCCGTCCCGGTCGCGGATCGTGAAACACAGCACACGCGACCGCGACCGCGCGACTAGGTCACCGGGCGGCGGGGTCGCGGATCGCAGGGCCGACGCACAGCGGCGACCTCGCGACCTCGAGTCTAGGTCACCGGGTCGCTGTGGCCTAAAAGGTTAAACCGAAGAGACGTTACCTTGCGACCGCGTTGTTCGTCGAAGCGGTTCGCAAAAGGTTAAAACCAAAGAGATGCGACTATGACCTTGCGACTAGGTCGCCGGGTCGCGGGTCGGTGCGCGACCGCGCCACCTTGTGGGTGGACTGCTGAGGTCTTTCTTTTCTTTCAGAGGTCTCGGCGGACCTTGCTCGTCGTCTTTGCCCTCGACATGAAACGACACCGTTATTCGTCGTGGTGATGCTTATTTCTGCGTACTCACATTCTTGCAAGTGATGATAAGTGAGAATAGTCGGTTTTTTTCTTTGAGTAAGACACCGAGCATATACACAATAGTAGTTTTTTTGAGCTTGATTCTAAACCCGTATCCGCATCTCCGCAGTTTGCCAGCAACATTTGAGTAGACATAGTCGGCTCAAACACTTTCTCACATAACTTTATATGAATTAAATCAACCATATGTATATATTTAATACATAGGGGGATAAAACAAATACAATAACTTTTATCAAGAAGAGAAATTAGTTGACCCACAGACGAAAATGTATTTACTTTCATATCATCAGAGTAGCGGTGTAGGGCTCTCGCGCCTTCAACTACCGTAGATGGCTATTAGCATGGTCAGACCGAGTTCGACATGCAAACTCATACTTGATGGGAAGTGCTTCGGCCGTAAAACATGCTCCTTATGTCCTCCGTGACATCCAGGCGCACAGATGTGAGGCATTAACGATATATTTTCCACCCCTGAGACGCGCTCACTATACTCTTGGGATGAGACCCAGGAGAACTCCAAGCGTAGCCACAACTTGCAAAGATTAGCCACGCATACAACTACTTTTGAGGGAACGCTCATCGTAACAATTTCGTCGTCGGGTAAGGCTCGGCAATTACGTGTAATCGTTCCCACCGCATGTAGCCTCCACCGACCTTCGCACATGTACCGTATTTGTACCCCCGCCCGGTGCCTTGGACGATAGCTATGTATTTCCGTACCATGTCATGGAGGCTGTCCCCGGATGACATGGCGGTGCCTGTAAAACACGAACAAAGCCGAGACAGACATAATGGATTTAACACCGAACGTCAGTCTTTAGCCGCAATTTTGATGTAATTTTGAAAATGGTTTTTATCTTAATAAACACCGATTTCCACGAGGGATTTTTCCACCGTAATCACATTCACATCCATTCTCGCGTTGGCTCGATGGAATGTTTCTCGCTTCTTCGTACGTACCGATATCTTACCGCAATGACAAACCAACATGGTATAACCGTGGTGTTAATCTGTGATGGAATTGAAGCACTTTTCCATGTTGTTGCACCAATCTACGCTGGCAATGGCAAACATCGTCGCTCTCCACCGAAACACCGATTCAGCGATATGGACTCGTTATCGAATGTGACCACAAGAAGAGGGGTTCGTAAGAGCAATTTCTCCTTGCATACTGCTGCCGTGGCTTAAGTCGATCGTTATCTCTGCCTTTGAAATAACTTCAAAGGTTTTCTCAAAGATGCTTTTATAGCGCCTATTTGCTTGCAACGCACAATATATTCGATTTTCTTTGTAGTATTGGTATTCTATACACGATTTTAAAGCGTGGTTTCGTGATGTTGCCGTGTAGATTTTGAGATAGCAACGAGGAAATCCAATCTATGCACGGACTCATTGCCCCGCACCACACATTGCCATCACAGTGTTTATTAAAGTATTTTTTTCTTTCCGTTTATCACGCCCTTTGACTCCTCCAAGCGTTCATCCACAGGTTTTAAACTACACCGATGCCTTCATACAATTCCCACATTCACTGATTATATCCGCACAACGTATCATATCACGTCGTTGCCTTTATGCTCACACACGTTCACACACACACCCGCTCATTATATACACACACCCCACGCGGGCTAATATATGCATGCTACTACACACGGGCCCACGCGCTATTAAACACTGACCTTTAATTATATATATTCATCATGGGAACTAACTTTAATACGTAACAAATGTTCGCTTGTGATTGCACCTATAATTAATATTTGAGCTACCGAAATAATTTACGCCCATGCAACGTAAATATTTCACGTTTGGTTCCATGCACCCACTTTGAACGCTGGACCCATACAACACATATCTCGCTCCATGCACGCACACGCGCGTACGCTGACCCATGCATTGTAATTTCTACCACTATCATATCTGTAATTTCACCACAATGGACATTCTCCACTTATAAAAAATAATTCTTCTTATCAAGACCGTAAGTATGACGGAAACCGCCCAACCTTGGTCTACGGGCGTCGCTGAACGAAAGTCTTCGACCCGTTATATATGTATATACCAAAACGTTTATCCATGTTTGAAACTCATACGATGTATTCGTATATTTCGCCATTCCTCTTGATTAAACTCACCAATAGTTATTACAACATTTCTTTCAGAATATGTTATAAGGTTCAGATCCACGTTTAAACGCAGATTTGACCACTTATTGTATATCTTGCTCCATGCCACCTAACGTTGGGCTCCCATGCCAATACCCATGTAGTTTCGTTGCCGTAACACTCCGTCTACGTGTATGTATAAACGTTGAAAGCGTTTAAGTTTGAAACGTTAACCACCATGAGAAACGCTTCCATTTGCCTCACTTAACGTATATGTTTAATGTATGACTCGTGTACGAAGTTCTCCACATCATTCGCACTGTGTTTCAACGTAAGTTGACCGAACATTTGCCGAACTCCTTGCGCCCGCTCCACATTTTACAACAACTCTCTGACTAATAGATATTCGTTTCAACACGTTTTAACACAGATCAAAATTGCACCATACAGAATTATTTGAGCCCAATGGTCATGAGTTTTCATGTGGTTGTGATCCGCCATATTATATGGTTTGCAAACTAAATCGTTTTATGCTTTGAATTAAACATACAACATCACTCTCGTCCATTAACGACGCCTTTTATAATGTTATCACTTAGTTTTGCTCCAAGATATCTTATGGTTTTGAAACCATATGGTTTTGTGCTTGTTTTAATTTGATCACTTTCTTTACTCTCATAATATGAAGCCTCTTGTTTTGGAAGATCGAGAGTCGAAACATGCTTCTCAAGCCACATTGATGGCCCTTTTAATATTAACCTTTTCTATCTCATGGTTCCGAAGGCTCTCTTTGCGATGCATCAATGTGCCCTTGCCACTAAAAGTGTATGCATTAAATATAACCTTCTAGGGTTCACTTTGTACCTCTCGTCTCTAATAGTTTCGTGAGTGTATAATCTTCATGGACATGTACAACCTAAATAATGACACAAGATGTATCTCAAGATTGACAAGATGTTGCTTCCCAAAGGTGCCATCGCCATATTTGAAACTCTACCGTCGACTTGCCACACCCATGTGAGATTGCTGTCATTCTCTATGGAGATCTTCCCAGTCATCTTGTTCACCGGCTATACTGTGCCAGATTCATCGAAGTGGCGAAACATGTTCCTTTGCGTGCGCTTATTGACATTGAAACGCGTTATGATGCAGATCGTATATTTCCAATGGGAGCGCTTTAAAGCGTCCGGTGCACACTAGTGAAGAAATATTTTTGCACCGTCATGAGGTAAAGGTGCCTTTACATCAATGTGCATCACACCATCCTCCTTTATTAGCATCGGTCACTTGCTCGTTTTCCCCCTCGTTCCGCAACCTGGCTTTGTTACCGAGCTCACCTACCGTCTTCGATGTCATGACAAGATTTAGAAAGTTTATTACCTTGTGGGTCGACCTTGTGGAATATTATAACATCATAATTACCTTCAATAATGATGAACATGTATAAAACACATGAAACTAACAAGCTTAAGAGAAGTATTCGTACAACATGCTTAATGACCCACAGCAGGAGGGCTTTTTACCAACTAACACACAAAAGGTTTCCATTCAAACACATGCATGGCGATTTCATTGCATATGGCGCGACTCGCGTAAGAATGTTCGAGCGTACACTAGATGCTCCCTCTCATAGCAGGAAAGTGATTGCACGACAACATCAAGTCATGGTGATGAGACAACTCGTGAGGGTTGGGGATAGGCTTCATGATGTCGTTGATTGCAAGTTTGGGGAATACTTTAACGCCTAGGCGCTGAGGGGGAATCTTAAATTTTGAATATACCCAAAATTTTGGGTGGTGTCAGAGTGCATAACACACCCTCGACCGATGATTAGACAAGAGAGAACTAACTGGTATTTTGGAGGATATGTTGAGAATGATGTGATGGATAGGCTATCAAAATGGGAAGACTACTTGCATTTAGCCGACCGTATTTACAATAATAGCTACCAATCCTTCTATCAAATGAGTCCGTTTGAGGCACTTCTATGGAAGGAAAATGTCGCACTTTTGAGTTGGAGCCAACCTAAGACAAGCTAATGTTGGGACCAGACGCTTTTACAAGAGATGGGAAAGAATTTTTAAACAAACACAAATAAACATCAAAAAACAGACAAGATCGCTAAAAGAAAATACAAGAAGAGAGTGCATCGAGAATTTAAAGTGGGGGAGCATGTGTACCGCGTATTAAAACCAAAAAAGCACACTTTATACCCAAGTTGTGCAAAACTAGTCTTGGGATATTGTGGTCCCTTTGAAGCAAGAAAGGGTGGGACCGCGGGTTTACAAGCCGTTCTTAATGTACTCTCATGTTAAAGTTCATGTGATGTATTTCATGTTTCGTTGGTTAAAAAAAGATATATACATGATGAAGCTTCTCACATTGTTGATTGGAATGTGGCACAGTGGAACCGAAGGTGAGTTCCTTCCAACCACTTCAAATATTGGAGCGGGGAAGAAATTGAATTGAGAACGGACGGTAGTAGCGACAAAAGAAGGTGCAAAGAAGCACTTTACCGCCGAAGAAGCTACTTGGGAAAGAGAAGCTGGCAATGATGGAAAATATCTATTTTTGTTTGAAAATGAACTCTAGTAATTAGATATTAACACCAAGGATGGTATTTTTTTTCGCAGGGGGGGAACGAAAAATAATTTTCAGTTTATGTGTTTGATTTTCAAAAAAAAAAAAAAAAACTAGGATATTTGAATTTTAACTTAAGGGAGTGTACCCAAAAGGACAAGTATTTTGTGAACAAATTAAATATTTAAAGTGAGAAAATGAATAAAGCACTGGTAACATTGACCAAAATGAGAATTATGATCATCACAAATCCATGAGGATGGATAAAGGAAAATATTTTCTCTAATAATCTTCAAAAATCCTTGAAAGAATTTATTTCCAAAATTAGATTTTGAGAAAATTTAGTTTCTGCTGATGTGATGGCAGTTGGGAAGAGGTAAAAAGTCAAAAGGTAGCGCTTTAAAAGTCCCCAACAGGGCCTAGCAGAACAGAAAAACATCCCAATATTCTCGGATAAGAATTAGAAACAAAGCTTGGGGACAGATTAAATGTTTTTGTCTCGAATGTAGCATTATGTGTCGATCCCGTTCGGAGGGATCTCAGCTCTCATGAATTGGAGAGTAGACGAACCTTAAGTGTTGGGTGGATTGGTCATATAATTGAAGTGGTAGCGTGCTGTACCGTCGACATTTTTCTGTTATAAGGTTTAGGCATAAATTTTATGTGGTATTGAATGTAAGCAGATGTGGTATGTCATGAGTGATTATGTTCCACATTTACCGTAACTATCGTAAGAATTAGTCTTCCAATTTCGTACGTTTTGTAGAATCAAGTATCCAGGACAGAACTATCAAAATCTCTAAACCATAGTCATTCAAATCGAGAACAAGGATATTTCCTAAGATGATTTAAGGCGCTCAATCCTTAATTTGCTTCCGTTGTATAACCTTTGCGTATCAAAAAATGAAGTCCGGTGCCTGCATGCATCATATAAGGAAACTAGATACAAGCACATTTACTTAGAATAAGCAATGAAATAAATAATGTTAAAATACATAGTATATAATTGGAGAAAAATGCCACAGATTACTAGTGGTATTATGATACCTAATTCAATAAATCGAAAACCGAGTATGTTACAAGTATACCTATATGTTTAGTCACAGTAACCAACTCATTCCGAAATTTAAACGAAAAGTGTATATTTAATATATTGTGGCGCTCATTCAGGCATCGAAACCAAAGGCCTCGTGATACAGAAAAGCAAGATCGATTAACATTGTATGTTAGATATGAGAACCAATTATAGTTACACAAATTTATCTAGAAAATTTAAATAAAAAGGTCTAACGAGATGAGTATTTAAACCTTTATAAACTCATTACCATCATAGTATTTTTAAGATTCGTAGTTATATCAAATATCAAAAGTGAACAGTGAAGTATCACAAGAAACTATGGTGAAATATTTAAATTATTGTATCAAGACAACAGCATCGGGAGATTTAATTCAACACTAGTGATTACATTACCTGTAAACGTGAGAGAGTTCTCACGATTTCTCAAACCATAGGAAAATTCGAATGATTCGAAATCTTGTAAATGTACCCAAAAGAATTTTTCTGACCCAACTACTATATGGACTTCATGAAGAAACAACTACGTAGTTCCAACACACCGGTATATGGAACAATAAAAACAAAATACCATAGGTACAAAGGATTTTAATTTTTCCAAATACAAGCATCGCGAACCATGGAATAAAAAAGTTCGTACATAAAGAAGGTCCGTGCGAATTTAAATTTAAATGAAAAGTCATCAACAGAAAAATAACAATAGTATGGAGGAATGGTAGATCGTCTACATGGGTAACTTAAACGGTTGCTGTATATAATGTCCGTTTAAATAAAGAAGGAAAAAAACAAATTTAATGACAATGGTGCGACCCTGATTCAATGATAAAGATTCAGGACCGATATAATCCAATGTTAAATAAGGAAAGCCAGAGAGGAAACATGTTAATATACATAGCTGAAGTTTCATGAGTATCGACCGTATTTCGTAGAGAGCAGGTATTATAAATTCTTCAATGAAAAGAATGTAGTTTGAGAAGTATTCTATTTAATGAGGTAGCCATTATCTACTCCGTAATCGAATATATGGAAATTTACCGCTAAATAAATAAGTGAATAATTAAACGAAGGAGAACGAAAGGGAAATCTTATTTACGTCGAATGATTTTCAATTCTATAACAAAATCATTACCTGGTCAGTGAATGACTTTTCAAGTATTCATTCCGTTAAAAATATAAAGAGAAAAAAATCGAAATAAGATTTTGGCAAGATAAATTTGTGAACTAAATTCACCTACAGACGAAATTTACGAAAGGCATATTTTCATGCACAAGAGAAAATCGTACCTAGATAAATAACATTCTTTAGCCTCCGATAAGAGTCATCGTTAAAGCTTCTGGTCATCGCAGTAATCCCGGGGCCTGGGAATTCCAAGACTATGGAGGATGAAACCCCTCGCCTACCCTTCAACAAGTCGCGTACACAAAATCTCCACAGATTAGATGAAGCCATCACTAATATCACCAACAGTTCTTTAGAAATGAGAATTAATAACATGAAATGGACTTCGATGATAATACACCATTTGATAACAAAAATAATTATAAAACTATATAACAATACAAAACTTTCACTAACAGTGTCACCGGGATATAAAGTCCATTCGTGCTTTCGCTCTCGAATCTTATGATGAGGAGAAGTGAAAATAAAATTATAGCAACCAAATACACACTATGTTTCCTTACTATTAAGAGAAATGTTGAAAACGTAATACCTTCCGTGTATGGTCGAGGAGTGCGGCCAAGCAAGCGTCTTGCATCATTAAGTCGTCGTGATCGAAGGAGAGGCCAAAGCGATAGCAAACAAAGAATGGTTGTAGAATGGTAGGCCGAACAGAGAAGCGAACACAAGTTGCGCGTTCAATTTTTATAGTAAACATATACGATAACCCTAATAAACTCTAGCTGCTCAAGTGGTAAATAACCGTAGACTATCACATGGATCGACAACGATCTTGAAAATTCGTTTTTTAGGAATTAACAAAAGAAGACGATGCTACCCCAAGATAATTAACATCTATCTGGTAATGAACAAATAGTGCTACAAAATATATTTTAACCCGTAGCAGAGGATACGAGCAAATCCATAGACTTAATACCAAGGTACGATGAGTCGTGTATGATAAAGTAGGTAATTGATATGAATATCCCAACGTAGAAATTACGAAACCATCACACTAAAATAAGACAGTATTTAAAGCATCTATCACCCAAGTAAGAGAATGATAAAGTCATGCAACCAGAACAATAGTAAGGTACGCAAACGCCTATGTGAAGAACAATATATATAATTGTTGGATGAGTACAATATGGTGGTCACAATCGTAGATCATGGAGGTGGAACTTTTCTAACGATTTTTGTATTTGTAAGGAATCGCTAACAGAATAAAACTATCCTATCTTTATATATATAGGATGGATGTTATATGTGTATATGATCGAGATTATATTAATTGTATATAGTGGATTATATATATATATGTGGTGTATATATATCTAGCTATGAATAGAATTATGATTTAATGATATGAAATATAACGATTAATGTAACAAAGGGGATTATACCAAATCTTTTCTATGTACATTTTGTATTGGAATGTATATGTATAATGGGGAATGAGGTTAAACACATAAATGAGGTAAATTAAAAGGGTAAATAAATGTATCGCTTAAATGAAAAAAGTGGAGTTAGTGTAAAATCCTTAGAAATGATAATTTTAAAGGAAAGGAGAGTTAGTTTTAGAGGGACAACTTTAAAAAAAAAAAAAATTAGTATAAAGTAGAGGGACATGACAACATAGCTTCATGGAAAACATAATCTATTTTTTAAAATATTTAGATGAAAGTCTAACCGTTAAAGAAGTAAATTGTTGAGATTATCACAATGGTCATTAACAACAAAATATTCAACTCTCGGACTTGTTAGGTAGAGTGGACAAACTGATAGATTAGATTTTCACACAATAGAAAATAACAATATAATGTGCATACCTAAACTTAAAATGTTTATATGTCAATATGATTTTAACTCTAGCCAATGACATTTAGAGTGAAGTAGCATCATAGAGTCCACTAATATAAGGAAGGTGCCTTCATACTTGATATATCATTCATTATCATAAAAGGAAAAACATTCGTTCAAACCTAAGGGACATTACCTTTAAATGAAGAAGAGGGATTGTCCTCTCATATTTTCTTTTCTGACCAATGTTTCTTTCTTAGTATTTGAAAGCAATATCTCTAGTAATATTCAATATGTCATTTTTTAAGATGACAGTATCCTTCTTAAAGAAATGAAACTTTTTTAATATACACATGATACATGTAGCAAGATTTTAAAAACTTAAACTATTCCCACCGAGATCCACAAAATACCAATTTTCTTTTCATCCCAATGAGCATTCTCTGACATGGGTTTCAAAAAATGAGATACTCAAACATAAGTTCTCCATTTAATTTAAACAATTCCACAATTTTTTCTCTCTTTATCTATGTTATATTCCCTAATGTAGTATATCAATTAACAATATATCATGTCTTTTGGCTCTATAGTTTATCATTGAATGTTATATCGTACTCTTTCTATAAAGCTAGCGTGATAGGAGGAATAACCATAATTAGTTGTACACTAGCTACAATTCCAACCACCTACCACCCATCCTTAAGGTTGACAACATTTATGTTCATGATACTTTTTACACACCAAAATTAATGTGTATAGGTATGTCAAATAGGTATGTAAAATAATGTTACACATATATAAACAATTTATCAACATGCTTACTAGAACCAATTCATAGTTCAAGATAATTGTGAGTGATTTATGCATATGTAAAATAACTTAAAATACTTATATATTAGGATGTGCATTGATACATCATACATGTATCCATTTCCATAATTTCTTCAATTTATTGATCAATGATTGGTGGAAAATATCCATTATGTTCACTTTTAGTATACGAGGACCAAAATGCCCATATTTTGGCATATCTCTTTTTTCCTCACATTTGTCAATACATAGAATATAATCATCTATATGGGTGATAGACATGTACTCAACTCTCAAGTTTTTTCAAAATTGTTTTTGCCTTGCAACCACTAAGAATTTCAATGGAGTGCTTTAATTTTATTAACCCACAATTAGTGGGAAGAAATGTAGCATATTATCAAGCATTCATGAACACACCTTGATTTCAAGTTGTATAGTAAATATTGTTGTCCTTAGTTGGGTAGCCTTGATCCAAGCTCAAAGAAAATGTAGAAGAATTTTAAGTTTGTGAACGAGGCATGAACAATATGACATTGTCCCTTAGTTCATCTTGCTAGAACGCATGTAACAATGTTCCCTCTATGGCATGGGTATTAGATAAGAACCATTCATACTTATCTTTATATTATATCTTTGTCATCAATTATTTATGGTTTTCAAAATTAGACTCACTTAACAGCCTCTTTTTGATTACACACATAATAAAATGACTGATTACAAATTTGAGTTATTAAATTATTGAAAATAAAATCATTAATATTAATAAATGTAATATGATTGTTTTACCAATTAACTACTTCTATGAAGAACAACTTATAAAACAACTGTTAATTTCTAAAAATTCATTTATAAACAAAACAATACATTACCTACATAATTTTAAATTGAGGAAAAACTTTAAAGAATTTTATATGAATGCTTGAAACCATTTTAGAGAAGAGAAAAAAAAGGACCCATGAAAATTTCTGGATCTCGACAATGAAATATGAAACCACAATTTCAGAATTTCTGACAACTTAACGAAGAAGCTCATCATGACGTTTTACCATTGATCAGTTCTTTACGGTACAGGTAGCTGAGGTTTGATGCAACACAACTTTGTAAAGGATCACCCGGTATGATATGTTTTTTTCTTCTGGTTGATGTTGTATTATCAGTACTCCTGTTTACGACTTTTCCGGAAAGATTCACAATAAGAAATTTCGGACGACGAAGGAAAAGTAGTCTCGGCCAAAATGTTTGTTGTAAGCATAAACAGAAAAGCGTTTGACTCGAGTGTTAGAATTTGACGGCAAAAATGTTTTCACGGAGTACTTGAACTTGCAAATACCGTTGTTGAAGATTTGTTCCTTGTCATTTGGAGTGCCATTTAATTCATGGTAAAATATACATTGAGGCCTTTAATTTATAAAGCAGGATGATTTGAAAATAATTTTTTTTATTTGAAAAATAAAATTTAAAAATTAATTAAACAAAAATTAAATCCAATTTCCATGAACTTTCAGCCATTACTTTCATTTTCAAAATTTGTATTCTTCTATATAATACTAATCTATATTCATTATAATTTTTTAAAGTGAACATTACAAATTATAAATTTCAATGCTGTCAAAATTGTTTAGTAACAATGGTTAATTAGCAGTCTGAAGCCGCGTCATTAACTTTGGACAAGGAGTTTTAAATTTTTATATGAAAGTTTTCTTGTTCAGAGTAAAGGCGTTGCACACTGTAATCACAATTTAGCTAAAATGGTCAATGTATATTGGAATTTGGTGTTTTTTAGTTGTTTTTATTTTTTAATTTTTTCATTGAATTTTTTTTATAGTGGAATTGATTTAACATTATCATAACATTTAGTTACTCAAATCTTAAAATTCTGATAATTGTAACTTAATTTCCAAAAATTTCTAACCAATTTTATTAAAAATATATTAAAATTCAATAATTCCAAAAATCAATCGTAAAATACATTAAATTATTAAAATTTCAAAACATACTTCAACTATTAAAATTTCAAATTATTCAAAAATCTATCATCAAAATATAATAAATATACTAACTAAATTATTATTAGCAATAACATTTATTCATATTAAATTATTCACTCTTTTACATTTGGTAAGTCTTTGTAAGGTACTATCGGATGATTTGCCATCAGATGCTAAATTTGAGCATACAATGGAACATATATATAGTATACATGGTTAATGTGTTGTCTTCTATATATATTTGATTTTTCATGCACTTATTTTAAAACAATAAAGAGCGGTATTAGCTGAGATATATTTTATTTAAACATGGTGGATAAATCCAAATTGAAATGGTGGTAGTGTATTTGGACAAATATGGTGGAAATATCTTATGACCGAACTGACGAACCAACCATTGAACAAGCTAGATTAATGCGATTGTATAGGTTCGATTAGATTTTGCTGAGAACAAAGTGCAATCGTAATAGGTTTAAAAGCTCCTATGAATATATAATATAATATAATTGGACTTTTTTTTTTATGGTACTCATTACTTATATTAATTTTAAAGGAATCAGAAGATATGAAATATACCAGTATAAAAAAATAAAAAAATAAAAAAATAGCATATAATTAGCATTGTTCCATCAACGAAGAACTGCTTTGTGTCATCCAAATGTCCTCTTTGAGAAAACACATTTCTTCGCTTTGTATAACGTTGAAGGTCTATATTTAATGGCAATGCATAATCCACATGATCATATATAATATACTATTATAAATATATACTTTTTAATCAAGGCTGTTTCAAGGGGAGCCTCACTTGATAATATTTCCAAAAGCCATAATGTTTGGAACCGGAGTGAATTTTATATAATATATTATTATATATTTTGATGCATATATGTCAATATTGAGTAAAACCATATAATATCAATAATCGAAGTTATAATCTTCATATTAAGTCTCATCATTTTTTTTAAGTTTCAAATCTTCAAAATTCAATATATAACATTTGTCATCACTAAAGTTGTATTTTTAACTATTACTAAACTATAACAAAGAATAAGCTTATCAAAAATCATATTCACAATTCATTACCAATGAGTTATAAATATCAACTCAAAATCTCAAAACTTAAGTCTGTCATATATTATTTACAAAAAATACCAGTAATAACATGAAAGAGTCATAGTTAAAAAGTATTATAAAATTAGAAAAGATAAGTAAATAAATTATTCGTAAGGCTATTTGACCTTCTGCAATAATAAATTCTAATTGCCGTATGGTTTATTTAGAGTTCGTTCTCAGCATATTCGAACGACCTTGGTGTCTTGATTAAACAGTGCCCACCCTAGCAGTCTAGGCATGATTATTGTGGAGTCTCCCGTACAGAGCGTTTTGGGCGCTCTTGATTAAACATAAGTATATACCACAAAATATTTAAAAACTAGTGAAATAGCTGAAACTAATTTTTACCTAAAGTCTCATGATTTTGAGTTTCTATTTAAAATTCTAGCCGCATAAGATCCACGAGGCAGAATCACGCACAAACATTCTCGAGTCATTTCTATAGCAATGTTAAAAACTTAAACAAAGCGAGGAACATAGTTGATAGCGTATAACGTTACTTTTTCTCAAGGCTAAACTCAGAACTACATCACACAGCTACAAGTCAGACCATTGTCGCTCACTAAAAAATAATTGTTTCTAATGTTCAATAGATCCCTATTGTCGCAGAATCGATAGTATGAAAATTTTCTTTCGAGCATGCCCCTGCTCAAGTAGCAGCCGGAGTGGACCAACCTGTGAGGGGCACCTTTCGCAACCTTAGCTCTTGACACGATCAATTACATTACTATGCATTTTTATAGCCTTTACTTTAAGTATTTATAATCCATCTTTCTTTGCCTAAGCTATAGATAAACTGTTTCAATACATCCAGTGATGCTAAAGTATTTAACACACGTTTCATAATGAGAATTAGGGTCACATTCCCCGAAATTTATCTCTTTGGAGAGACTTGGGGTTTTCATTTATTTAAGGACATTTTTGGTTTCGATAGCCTGCTTCGTCCCCTAACTTCTGGGAAACTCTTCTTCATTTACCTGAGGCTCAAAAATTTCCCCATATTGTGGGTTACCACTTCATTCCTTTTCGCATTATAAGCTCGTGTGATAGGTATATTTAAAGTTTGTGTGTGCGCTAATCCTTTTTCCTTATTCTCATTTTTTTCACTGCAAATTTTCTAATTTTATTTCTTCCTCATCAGATTTTATTTTTCCGCACTCTTTTGTTCCCTCTCCTTCAAAATTTTGAAAAAATTGAGCCCCATGCAAGAGCGGCTTAAGGATTTCCGCGAGCCCCAAATATTTATGTGTTATCCTTTTAATTTCATCATTAACCAATTTTTTTAAGGGGCATCCGTAGGAGGGGGGGAATTCTACCACAACATTTTGGGATGGAGATTCTATGAATTAGTTGATATTGGAGGTATATATTTTGGGATGTCACCTTCCTCTTCTAATTGTTCCATGATGTAAAGATTTTTTTTCTTTATTTTCACTCTTTTTCGTTCTACGAAAATAACAAGCTATCTCTTAGCATAATTTTTTGGATAAGAGGGGGATTTCTGACAGTTTTTTATTCACTTTTACATATTTTCTTCTAGGGTTCTCTTTCCTATTGAGTCATCTTCTTCATTTGGTTACGTTTACCATTTTATTCTCTATTTATTTTTTGTGTATCCAATTTGGGGAAAACATCCAATGCTTCCAACTCGTGGTAGTCTTGACGTTTTAATGGCTGGGTTGATCATAATCGGCCTTTTGTACTTCCAGTTTGTTGCCAAGGTGTAACCATCACTTTTAAGTTTTTCTCATCTACTCACACAAATACTATGTACTAAATTCTTTGTTGTAGATCGGTATCCAATCCACCAATATCCCTAAAGCATTGTCAATACTTATAAGGGTACTTAACAGTAATGAAGGGAAAAATACTTTTATCTTTAGTATCAACATTTAACATGAATATATTTCTAGGGTTCAAATTAGAGTTCCATTTATCAAAATATAATCCATGATATCCCATGAATTAAGTGTATTACTTCCATCGCATCAAATTTCATCTTCTCTCTACTAAAAAAGAAAGGAAAAAAATGCTCAATGACAAAAAGGAAGTGGTGATTTTTCATTTGGCCATGGGACAAGTTTTTTTTTTTCTCTGGAAATGCATGTTTAGGGAAGTGGAGAGAGATATATCCTAGTGAATTTCCTCGTAACCAACTTCTTTCTCCGAAATGAGGGCTATGCAAATCAGATGGGTAAATATCTGCAGAATTTCCAATACATCTAGCGCCCATCCTTTCATGTTTATAATTACTACTTTATGATTTTTGCTTCAAAAGCCAAGTTTTCAGACCGAAAGGAAGAGCTTTTTGATTTATTTAATTGTAAGATCCTACCAGAAATTTAACAGACATAGCATACTTTCATGTTTTTTGATTAAAAAAAAACCTAAAAATAAAGAAACAAAAAGGGATAAAAAAATTGTAGCCACTTTGTTTAATTAATTAACCAAGTAATACATGCTAGAATGATTAACGTAGAAACACTTTCTTCATCGGCACAAGGCTAGTCATCAACAAACTTCACCAAATGAACATTAAGTACTGGGACCCCGAATGGATCCACTAGACAACTTCATCTGTTATGGTTTTACCTGAGGATTAAGTGGAACTAGCTACAACAAGTTGTAAAAAAATAGAATATGAGAAACAAACTGGATGATCCCAACAAGATCTCCGCCTTTATAGAAGGCTTGATATACTCTATAGTAAAACTTTATTTTATTGTTTACCTTAAAAAAACAAGGTAAATACCATGGGTCGATGTCATGGGAAAAAAATATAATAAAATAACAATGTGAACATTCCCGTCCACTTGACCATATGAAGAAAAGGGAATATTTATGTAATCCTTCACTTCCTTGCTAACTACTTCTATCCATATCAAAATAATTTGTATATTGACATCAGATCCTACACAAATTCAAAGGTATATACTACGTCTACATGATAAATGGGATCCCCGAATGGATCTTCGATGCCCAGTTCCCAATCGATCCTTCAATCGTGGCACCTAACAGATCGTCCAGATCTCGACCTACCTATGTCTCCGGGACTCGGGTTATGATATTGTCTCCGGCCCATCAACGCCATGCTCAAGGGCCCAAGATGTAATATTCTCTTGGCTAAGTGTATCCTTCAGGGATCATCCCATCAACAGGCCTTTCTAACTCAATCCATTTTCTAAAGGATCTAATACATCAATTCTTGTGTATGAATAATTTACCACAAACACGTTCCGTGATGCTCGGTCAAAGTCACCTAGTCATCCAGTTGTTGACCTCCAGTGTCTCGAACTCTTCCTGCCTCCCAGGCGATAAAGGTGGGTTAGTAGTTCCCCAAGCCCTCATTCATATGTACTCTTTTAGAGTGCTTACCAGAACTCCTGGGCTGTGTTCTCCTATTGGGCTTTCAGAGATCAGACTTTCCTCACAGCTCAGAAAACTTAGGCTTAAATTTATTATACACTCTCATGATTCCTCAATTTTTTTGTTCTGCCCAAGACAGGCCTTAGGTTGTACAGTAATCTCTTTTTCAACACTGGTACATCTTCCCTGAAATGTGATCTTTTCCCCACCTCCTCTATTGAGACCAGTGCCTGTTGAATGTCTTTGTTCATTCCTGCACGTATGCTCTCATTGCATCATAGCAACCCATGATATAGTCATAATTTTAATTTAATATTGGTAATTTGTAACTCATAAAGTATATTTTCCTTTAACAGAGTCTATGAATATTTTTTTTAAAAAAATTTAAAAAAAATCAAAAAATCAAAAAAGAAGGTGGAAGTGTCCTAAAAGAATCACTGCATGATCAGAAAAATAAAATACCCCAAAAAAAAAAGAATAAAGTGATGAAAAATATACATAAATGCCACCATTTTTTAATTCTTTACTCATGTTATGTTTACAAATGCTGCCATTCCATGATGAGTTAAACATTTAATTCTAACTCAAGGCTGCTTCAATTTCTTTGTTGTAGATAGAGAACAATGAGTTGTTAGATATTTTAATCCTAACAATTCAGTAGTTAGGTAGAGAACAAAAGTGAATCCAATGTTTAATCTAGATTCATGGATGAAATAAGTATAGAATTAGATAGTTTTACTTGCTTTCAAAAAGAATAAATGTTGTGAAGGTTGCTAGCTTAAATGCACCTACTACAAAGGAAGAAAAAAATGTTAGCATGGTAAAATGGGTAGGTAGAAGAAGGTGAAAAGTCTCAATGTAAATATCATTCATCACGGGCTGCAAAATAACTAACTTCCCCTTCCCATAGTCATGAAACATTCTAGACTATCAGTCAGAAAGGCTCAAGGAATTTCCTTGACTTTTTTTGGGACTGGACCCAAGGCTCTATGACTGATTAGTTAAAAGTGTGAAATGTCTATATTAACCCCTTAATCACATCATTTACCACTCATGCACTCATTCCCCTGAATAATCCTAAGTAAAACTTCATTTTTACTTAAAGATACTCTAATCCTCATTTGACTAACCTCCCACATCATTTCAAAGCATAAAGCCCTCAAAATCACATTTTATCCTAAGTCTAAGTGATGAAGTTATTATAATGCAAATTTGCTTTTTAATCTCCATTTTCTTAGTTATATTAATGTGTTTTGAGTATACATTGTCCCCTTGTCATATTAACTTTGACTTATGTATTAATTCCCTACAACTGACCTTTTCCTATTATATAACTCATTTTTATAAATAAATTCCAAAAAACCTACTTATTATGACTTAAGCCAAAGTAATTTATTCCCACATGCTTAAATAAAACCCCCCTTATAACCCCTTTGGCTAAAGTCTATCCTTATATATAATTCTGCCCCTATTGTAATTAAATCTTCCTGGTTTGATTAAACATATAATAAAATATGAAGAAAAAGCTTAAAACATGTGTTCTATGTGTTTTGAACAGAAAATCACCCGAAGTTTTATAAAAACTAAACTTCAATAAAAATGATCCTTTCCCTTGTATATTTTCTGCCCCAAGTCCCTTAACCTAAGGTTAGAACCTTAACCTTATCTTTCCCCCGCATACATTATGCCTTATCCCAGTCCCTAATCACAGTTCAAACCTTGTATTAACCCTCCTGATCACTTGATTTTCCATCAAAAATAGTGTAAATGACTTAACCAGTTGGAGTCACTTCTGTCCATCCGATCCCCAGAGGTCCATTTGATCCTACGGTCAATCACTTGCGCAAAAGATCTCAATGCATTTACCCCTATCCCATCACGTAAGGTTTCCACCGTTCGATCTCCTTTCCATTTCCCAAGATCGACGACCCACGTCGAATCTAATAACATTTTTATCGCCGCACTTTCTCTTTTAATTTGGACCATTCGCTCCCAAGTGCCCGATCCAACGACGATTATTCATTTTCGCGCTCCAAACATAAACGATTGAAGTTTCGACAAAGCCGCGCGAAATGGGTGGTTTTTCTAAACCACCCCGTGCTGATGTGTCGCAATCTCGTTGTTTCGCGTTCGAAAACTCAATACCACTTACCAACATTCATCAGCGTGAATACCACTAGCGGTATTCCTAAACCCAACTCTCTTAACCACTGTTTAATGTGATTTAACCATGGTTTTCACCATTGGTTAGTACATTAAAATTTAAATTTTTCATTTAAATTTTCACTATTTTCCCTTTTAAACCTGTGAAAATGTTGATAAACCCTTTTTCTTCAAAATTGCACCGTTTGAACCCTGAGAAACTTTGCAAAGCCTTTTTCAACCAACTTGTGCCATTTTCGATGCCCATTACCCTGAATTTCTACCACAAAGTGTCGCATTGCCCTCTGAAAAGCCAATTTCGCAGAATTGAAGACTGAAGCACTTCTGCGAACGTCTTCAACATTATTCCACTGGTTTTTCAGGTAATTTTCTTCAAGCTTACCCTCTAAAACTTCAAATTTCTTGGTATTTTCAAATAATTTCCCAAATTGTACAAATCAAACTGCATAAAAACATCCATTTTACAGGGGAAATTCTGTCAAAATTTCCACGAAATCCCTAATTTCCATTTCTAGTGGTTTTTTCCCAATTCCTCGTCCATTTCACTGCTGAAATTGATCTTAATATATGTTTTGAGCTTTAAAATCCTTGCTTTACCCAAAAACCTGCTAAGAAACCCCATTTTCTAGTAAAATTCACCAAGAAACCCTTGTTTCGCATAAAATAACTTAGCAAACTATTTAAGCTTGCTTTGTTCGGATTAAAAATGACAAAGAAACAAGTAATCCCTAAAAATGGAGGCCCAAAGTCTCAAAATAAGTCCTCTGCAAAATTCCCTCAGCCTGAATCCTCCAAAATTAACAAACCAACCCCTGCACTCACGACTGATTCTAAAGAAGTGGTTAGACCAGTCCAGCCTCCAGTCTTTTCCCCAGATAATAGTCCCTTGGTTGACCTTGATTATAGAATTTTGGACCGTAATGTAGAATTTAACCTGCATGATGTCTATAATTGGTGCTTTGGCAAATTAGTGGAAAAAGGTGACAAAGAAATTCTAGTTTGGGAATGCAATTTGCCAAAATATATTATCCCTCTCACTCATTCAGTTCCTGACTTTATTAGATTATGCCAAGCTTATTATATGTCAGAGCAGAGATGCATTATGAACAAAGAGAAAGAGATCTTGTTTTGCATCACTGAAGAGTCAATAAATTCCATGTTGCAACTAAGTCCTGACCCAAATGCTGTTTCATTATCCATAGAAGAGCTGACTCAAAATTACCTAGAACTTGAATTTTCTTCTAAATTCAAAGTATTCCAAACCTTTTGTCCTAAACAAGTGGATATTCCCAAACTTAATCCTCCTTTTGATACCTTTGACTTCCCAAATGAAACCAGGAAAATAGTCTCAATGCTTTCATTCATTTTAGGACATACCAGTGATGAATTCACTGATGTAGCCATCTTAGGTTTTTTGTCAAATCTTAGCCCTAGTCAATCTCCTTCCATAGTATACAATTTTTCTAAATTCATTGTTGAAAAAATGCATTATCAGTTGTCAAGATTATCAGAAGAAGGAGTTTTCAGATACACTTCATATTTACTTCACCTCTTCCTATATTATCAAGTAGATAAGTTTCTCATTGAATGTCAAAAAGTGGATGTAGAAGGAAAGGTTCTTTCAGTGATGTTTTGGTCATCTATTTTAAGAAAATCGAGTAGATAATATAGCTTTGCAGATTTCAATGATCTGTTTATAGCCCCTGCTATGAATCTTCTGGAAAAAGAGAAAATCCATAGGATCAATGAAGATACAAAGAGAATTCTACAGCTGTCTAAGAGCTGTAGAACAGGGGACTGGTATTTATATAAAAGCTATACAGAAATCAGAGTATATGGTGCACTCCTTGCCCCATATAAACTACCAAGATTTGTTACCACAAAGATATTTGCATTGGAATATTTGAGACAACTATTGAATGCTGATGAAATTAATTTCATAGCTTCCAGGAAAAAGACCCAGTTTAAAATGAAGAATCAAATTGGTCCATTTATTGTAAATAATAGAGAAGCAATCAATGAAATCAATGTGAAGTTGAAAGAGTACAAATTTCCATGTAGTTTCATGTGGAATTATGATCCACGAGGTCTTTTAAGCACACTAAGAGAGAAATGCAAGTTACCTGTCTTCTTGCATGACTCCAAGCCCCATATTGAAAAGTATGCTAACAAAAATGAATGGAATCCCAACACTCTAGTGGATGATGATTCACTGGAAATGCAGAGGAAAAATGGAAAGGGTAAACAGGTTGAAAAGACATAGGTTACTACAGTGAGCAATGAAACTGAAAATGCACTTAAAAGGAGCAGAGAAGAAGATAGTTTCATAGCTGAAATTATTCAGGACAAAATATTCAAAATCCCTTATAGCAAGAAAAGTAAATTGACAGATGAAGAAAGGAATAAAGCTGTTAATATTGAAGATAATGAATATGATGATGAAGCTCCAAGAATAGTGACTAAAACACTTAAATATCTTCAAAATGTCACAATTGGAACACAACAAAAGGATACATTCATGGTAGATAATCAAGCAAATGTTGATATGCCTTCTTCTTCTAAGGAACCTGACAACACAGAGTCAGAAATTCAAATCAGGTTCAGACAGATCAAAGAGAAGAATGAATAAATCAAGAATCAATCATATTCTATATTCCTTAAGGAAAATCCTGGAAACAAGGATAGACTTCTTTCAGCCTTTGATTATTATTCTAATACATTAGTAATGTCATTTTTGAAGCTTGCAGTGGCAGATCCAAAATCAGTAGCAGAATATTCCAAAATAGATTTTGAAGTTGATGCAGATGCCATTCATGAATTGGATCAAATAGAATTTCATAGGAGCAATATTGAAATGTTATATTCTAAAATTGTTAGTAAGACTATGAAATCTATTAGGCTTGAGAAAATAGTGCTCAACCTTTAGAATGAAATGAAATTGGACAAGGCCTCACTATATGCCAATAATTTGAGGATCAAAGCACTAGAACATTTGGTGATTGAAGCAGGAGCTGACCCTGCTAACATGGAGATTGCAAAGACTTTGATTAAACAGAAAAATGAGGATATAGCTGCCCTCAGAAAGCAGCTAAATTTTCCCCAAAATGAAAATCCTCAAGAAAAGGAAATTCTTCAGTAGAAAACTGAAAATGACGTACTCAAATAACTTGTTCATGAGAGGACTGCTCAAATAAAAGAAATGGAAAGTCAATTGGAAGCTTCCATAAGTGAAAATGAAGAACTAAAGAAAAATCAACAATTTCACATTCCTACACTAATTCCTACTATAAGTACTATTGTTCCATCCACATTAGTAGAATACTTGGCGCCACAAGGAGTAATGGCCACTACAGTGCCAATAACTTCTGATGAAATTTCTTCTTCTTCTTCCTCAACTTCACAGATCAATACAATATAGGACAAAGCTGCCATAATTAGAGCCATGGAAGACATGCCAATGAAATAGAAAGAAATACTTAATTTGAAAGGCAGTATTAAGAATCTAGAATCTTCCAAAAGAGATGCCTTGATTACTTCCAAAGGGCATGAACAGAGGGCAGATAGACTGCAAGAATAGGTTAAAATTCTTCAAGCACAGGTAAATCTTACCGATCAAGTTGCATATATTAAAAATCATTTATGGAAAAATATGATTGAAGGCATTCACTCTCAATTTCCTTCAATTAAAATAATTTATGAGAAAAAAGAGTTATTACAGGCTACTAATGCGGAAATTGACAAAAATAAGAGAGAGATTGAAAATAAGCCAGCTCAAGCACTTCAACTCATAGCCTTTTTTAACAGAAAAAAAAGGGAAGAGTTGGAGAAGTTAAAAATCACTGATAGGATAGAGACCATCCTACAAATCAAGAAATTCCTAAATAAAAGGAACATGATGAATAACTTGGAATATAGGTGTAAAGACATGAATTTGGCCATCTCAAGATTTTGGGCCAAATACAAAATATTATCAGAAGTAGGTTTGCCAGATATTCATGCATTGAATGACAAGATGATGCCTCAGAAAGATTATGATTTAAAAATCTGAACTGATGCAAAAGAGCAGGCCAAGCAACCACTGCCACAAGGATCACCAAGTGGCAAAGTACTTCTTGAGTGTTTTGAAAATCTAATCTTTTTGGATAATGAAATTAAGCATATGTTCCCTATAAAGCCTAATTTTTCCAAATATACTGAAGCTGATGAAAGTTATAGGAAGCTGAAAAATATGAAGATTCCTACTACAGAACAGTGGCAAGAATTCACAGATCTGCTGTGAATTTGATAAAAAATTACTTGGAAGCTCATATTTTACTTTTAACTTGTGGTAAAAAAATCAGTGTCAAAGTGTATCAGGGTTAAAGTGTATCAGTTAAATTAAATTTTTACTTTTGGTCAATTTTTTATTACAGCAGTGAAATAGTCAAAAGTAGAGATAAAGAGTATCATATCAAAAGGTGAAAAGGAAAAAGTACTCCACAAGCTATCATCCACAAGAAAATATATCTATTGCCAGCGAAGCTCACAACACATCAATAATCAATTCAAATTAGAATAATCTGTTCTATTTTTGTTTGTAAGAGGGAACAATTTGCAAACTATTTTGCGGCTATATCTCTTATCATATCTTCTTTCCTATTTTTTATTAAAACATTATATCAATTTCGGAGATATTTTGTAAACAATTTTATGCATAAATACTTCATAATTCGAAGTATTCAGGGGGAATAAAATTTCTCAAGACAACTATAGTCTTTTTGCTGGACATATTGAAGTTGGTGAGTCAATTAGCAAAGCAGCAGACTGGAAACGAGATTAGAGACATCATAGCTAAGGATTCTCATGGTGACAAGATAAGTCTCTTTTTTTCTTGTTTTTAGTGTATTTATTTTAAAGTTTACATTCATTCATATTATGTGTTTCTATTATGTAATGATCAATTAAGGAGAAATTAAACAGGATTAGTGATAATAAGCTCCCTGTTTCGAAACTTGTTGGCATTTTGATGTTTTCTACTTGATAACTGGACCATAGAATTCTTAATTTCTCTAGGTCCGAGTTAGATCCCCTTCTTCAATCTTCTTATCTGTAGCTTAAGGATTTTTAAGTGCCCTTTTGCTCAGATTTCGGCCACTCCATCAAATCAAGCCTATACAAAGCCTTAGAAGGTCACCTATCTTTCCCTTAGCACATTTGCATCTCTAAGCCTTATTTCTTAGTTCTGCCTGCCTAAAGAATTGACTCCAGTGCCCAATATTCTAGTAGATCATTCCGGTTTACATTGAAATCTCTTTATTCCCACCAATATTTTAAAACAAACCCTACTTTTTACTCATAGCTAGCCTAAAATATTTTACCAAAACAAAGCTAAATCATAAGGAGAGATCCCTCTCTGGAGCTGAGGAAGGATAGATCATGAATTCCTAAAGTGGTTCTCGGTTACCCCTGGTGTTCTTAACTACAAAAATCCCCATCCCACAACCTGAGAATTACTAGGGTGATAACATACTGTTGACTCCACTGGGGAATTAACCACTCTCAAGTTTTAAGTTTAGTCTTGAAGGAAGATCTTTAATTATATCTTTTCTACTTTAATATTGAGTTGAAAGGTTGTGGGTATATTACCCAATAAACATTCTGGCTCCCAAGAAATTCTACTACACTAGATACAACCCTGATCCTAATCCTCGAGATATAGTAAATAATCTTGACCAGATAGGAAAAAAGAAGAAAAAAAAGTGATAGTTCTAAAACTGAAATACCTCTAAGAAGGACTGATTCTTTACCCAAAGAATTGGTTAGATTATTAGACATTAATTTTGACTTAAAGTTTGAGAAATATTTATTTAAAACAAAATCTGAATCAGATTTAAAAGAAATTGTTTTAGATCCAGTTTTTGCTTCTTATGTAAGTGAAAAACATAAAATTAATTTTGTTCCTAGTAAATCAGATCAAACTGAAAGTAAAAGTCCAGTTAAAAGGGTAAGTGTCACAAAAATCAAATACATTGAAGAAGCTATTAAGTTAGCTAAATTTTTGTCTAAATTTAAACCCCCAGTCTCTGAACTATATACAACAGTCTTTCCAGCATCAGATTCAACTCTATATGCTGCCACATCATTTACTGATTCTGCTGTCAGTTCTCCTCAAGAGCCCATAAGCCCTGAGTTGCCTCTGCCCCAAAGAATCATATACTCATCATATCCAAAATCCACTGCTAGTTCATCAACCGATCCATTCATCCATGAGCTTCCCTTGCAGCCCAAAGTAGTATATCCATCATTTACCCAACCCATTACAACTACCATTAGCCATAATACTTATGTTTCATCCCCATTACCAAGCTCTTCAAGTACATCCATTGCAGTAACCAACACTATCCCTCCTACCACAACTGTACCTCCCAGTCCAACTAAAATCCAAGCCATGGCAGCCCGATATGATCCCTTGGTCTTACCTCAGAATCTCCATGACATGCCCTAGAACTACCAAAAAGATATTCCACTGTTTGATAATCTTTCACAGATTACTGCACAGCAACACAATACCAAAATGAATGATTTCTGGGAAGTCTATGAAATAGATGAGTCTGATGTCCAAATGAGACTATTTGCTCAGAGCTTAATTGGAGAGGTGAAAACTTGGTTTAAATGGGAGAAAAATAAGAACCCTATGCAAATAATATCTGAATTTGATGCTGTAAAAAGAGCCCCAAATGAAACTGTCCAAGACGTTAAACCTACTCTATATTTCATGCTACTAAAATTCCCTGACTGTTTTGACATATACATGGCTTACCAACTTAGGGAAAGGGATGCAAATACTTCAGAGAAAATGCAACAAAATGTTGTAGGTGTAGAAATCAACATACTTGCAAAGAAGGCCAGAATGAGAAATGAAAGAAGGGTTACTATTAAAGAAGAAGCATCTCACTTGGATAGTAAATTTGATTTCATTACTAAAGAACTAGAAAAAGTAGTTGACAGAATGAATCAAATTGAAAAGAAACCACAATGGGACAATCAATCCTAGATCCGGAATCCCAATTACAGAAAAAACACCAACCCCGGGAAAGGTAAGGAACCTTCCCCTGATCATAATATAAGAACCCCATTTCAAGAAAACTTTGCAGAAAGTTCACAAAACAGTGTTGATGAGGAGGAAGACATAAACATTGTTATGGGGATTGATGAAAACAAAACCATTTTCCTCACTCAGGAGGACCAGGAACTCTTTGAACTTCAACAGCTCAAAGTAGAATCCAGAGAATCCTGTGATTATAAACAAGGTTATGATTTTGCAATAAACGAAAATCACAGTCAATACAACCTTAGGAGCAAGAAAAAAAATGATCCTGATATAAAGAGTAATGCTCCAAACCAGCAAGAACAAAACAAAAAGAATTCTGATACTTCTAAATCAAAATTCTTGCAAATTCTTCCCAGAGATGGCAAACAGAGTTCAAATCCAACCAGTCCTAAAAAGCAGCAGGGCCCAAAAATTGTAGATATTACTGATGAAGTGGCACAATCTTCCAAAGATGTTTCCAAAGATAATTCTCCCAAAGCCACCAACTCAACAACAGTCATTGAGCCAAGAAAGAATCCTACTGACTTTAAAATATCAGACCCTAAAACTGATAAGACTGATAAAACTTCTGCTAATTCCCAAAATACCCCTGAAAAAACAGTAAAGGATGGCAGAAACCAAGAAACTCAAACAGAAGACAAGAGAAGAGCTCAAAACAAAGGAAAAACAGTAGAAACTCAAGAAAATTCATCACAAACCACAGTTCCCAAAGAATAAGTGATTCAAACCATTAGATCTCAGCCAACATTTAATACGCAGTCTGAAATATCCAAATTGAAAATAGTTGTTCCCTTAGTAGAACTAGCTAAAAATGATTTATATAGATCTATGATTTCTGATGTATTGAATGTGAATGAGAATGAAGATACAATCAACATGAATGAAGATAGGCCTGAATTGATTTTTGGTCCCAATGTAGATGGAAAGCATTCAGATGGGTCGGTACCCCCATTTTATTTAAGTCTTACTATACATGACCAAATATTACATAATACTATGCTAGATACTGGAGCTTCCCACAATTTAATGCCTAAAGCTATAATGGAAACTCTTAATCTAGACATAACCAGACCCTATAAGGACCTATTCTCATTTTATTCATCCAAAGTCCAATGTATTGGTTTGATTAAAGATCTATGTGTTAACCTAGTCCAGTATCCTGGTAAGAGTATGATCATGGACGTTGTAGTAGCTGACATCCCGCCAAAGTATGGCATGCTTCTTTCTCGCTCATGGGGAGCAAAGTTGCAGGGATCTCTACAACTGGATATGAGTTATGCTACTATCTCTGTATTTGGACAGCCTAAGAAGCTTTATAGAGAAACCTTGATGAAGTACATGATCAATAGTGCAGACAGACCTACAAATTATCCAATTTATGCTACTCCCACTGATCTTGATTCTTTTATTCTCAGTAACTCTGATCAAAATGAAAATCCAACTGAACTTTCTGATAAAAAACTTAAAATCATGGATGATTATATTGGTCATGAAGCTTTGTGGCATTTAGATTTTGATGGATCCGTTAATAAATTTGGAGCTGGAGCTAGTGTTTGGATCACAAATGTTGAAACAGGTCATTCTGAAGGGCATGCTTTAGATTAAACTTCAAATTCACCAATAACATGGCTGAATACGAAGCTTTAATATTAGGCCTGAAAATTATAAGAAAAAAGGGATGAAAAAGAATAATGGTTTTGGGTGATTCTGAACTAGTTATAAAACAAATCAATGTTGAATATTCAGTTCACAACCATAGACTTGCAAGATACAGAGAAACAATATTGGAACTGCTTGAAGAATTGTTAGAAGGTAATTTTGTTGTCATCCCTCGAGATCAGAACATACAGGCCCATTGCTTAGCTACTTTTGCTAGCAGTTGTAAAATTCCTTTTTCACCATTGCAAAAATACACTGCTGAGATTAAATATAGACCTATTGTTCCTGATAATGTAAAGTATTAGCAAATTTTTCAGAAGATCAACAAATTTATCACTTTTTGAATAATGAAAATGAATTTCAAAACCGTCAAATCGATAATGAATGTAATATAGATCCACCTTGTAATATAGATTTAAATTTCTGTCAAATAGATGATTTAGATAATTTAGATGTACATAAGTTTGAAAAGCCTACTATTTTTACTCAAAGTGACATTGATGAAATGGAAAAAATAGAAATAGAGGAATTGATTGAAGATGAAATAGATTTGATTGATTTAAAGAATAACATTTTACCAGAGGTTTAACTCCTCTAGAAGATTTATTTGACTCTAATGATGTGCCCATAAGGCCAAAAATGGAGCCAGTTAAATCTGACATAGAGGAGTATAACCTAGGGACAAATGATAAACCAAGAATAATCAAGCTATCCAAATCCTTACCATCAGATGAAAGGGATAAATACATTGAACTTTTAAAAGAATTTCAAGATGTCTTTGCATGGAGCTATGAGGACTTAAAAACTTATTGCACAAACATTATTCAACATAAAATTCCTTTAAAAGAAAATCAAAAGCCTTTTCAATAGAAGCTTAGAAGGATTAATTCGGTTTTGTTTCCATTAGTTGAAAAAGAAATCAAAAGAATGTTTGATGCTAATATAATTACACCAGTCAGATTTTCTGACTGGATATCTAATATAGTGCCAACCAGAAAAAAGTCAAGAGAAATCAGATTATGCATAGACTTTAGGAATCTTAATAAAGAATCCTTGGAGGATAACTACCCTTTGCCAAAAATGGACCATATTCTACAGAGGGTAGCAGGTTCTTCCAGAATCTCTTTATTAGATGGTTTCTCTGGTTACAATCAGATCTTAGTTCGCAAATATGACCAAATCAAAACTGATTTTACTACTCCATGGGGCACTTTCATGTATGTGAAAATGCCTTTTGGGTTAAAAAATGCAAGGGCTACATTTCAAAGGGCCATGGATATTGCCTTTGCCAAGGAAATCCATGAGTTTTTAGTCATTTATTTGGATGATATTACTGTGTTTTCTAAAACAAATAATAATCACTTAGATCATTTGAGACAATTTTTCATTAAATGCAGAAAATATCGTATATCTCTTAATCCGAAAAAGTCTATTTTTGGGCTAGAAGAAGGCAAATTGCTAGGTCATATCATTTCAAAAGAAGGCATTAGAATTGAACTTGCAAGAATCAAAGAAATCCTAAACATTCAACCACCTAGGAACATTAAAGATCTCCAAGAATTCTTGGGAAATATCAATTTTATAAGAATATTCATATCAAATCTGGCTAAGATTATAAAAGATCTTAATAACATGCTTAAAAAGGACTCCTCAATTAAATGGACAGTAAAGGCCAAACAATCTTTTGAATCTATCAAACAGGCCTTAACTAAAGCACCAGTCCTTATCAGTCCAGATGACACAAAATATTTTGTAATCTTTCCTTTGCATCCGAACACACCATAGCTATAGTTCTTCTGCAGAAAAATGATCAAGGCTTTGAACAACCCATTGCATTTTTTAGTAAAGCTCTCAGAGATGCACCACTGAAATACGACATAATAGAAAAATAGGCTTTGGCTCTAGTTAAAGCTATAAAATATTTCAGATTATATATACTTGATTCACATATATACATATAATTGCATGTAATACAATGCAGTAGTTAAAGACATTTTGACTCAAGATGGACCAGACAGCAGAAGAGAAAAGTGGATAGCAACAATCCTTGAATATGATCTGGAAATTAAACCAACTAAACTCATCAAAGGACAGGGTTTAGCCATACTGATGGCTGAATCTAATTGCAATGAATTAGACATTAATTTCATTGCACAAGTAGATGAACATGAGGAGATGGCGAATCCATCGATTAGTGAAGCCTATCAAGCCTCACCCTAGTACTCTGACATAATATTTGTACTTACAAACTTACAAGCTCATCCTGGACTTACCAAAACCAAGGCAAGATTTATCAAGAAAAAAGCAATGAAATTCTGTATCTTAAATAATGGACTATATTGGAGAGAAAGTACTGGAATTTTACTTAATTTTTTATTGAAATATAAAGCTGAAAAAATCCTTGAATAATTTCATGCAGGTGACTGTCGTGGACATCTATACTGGAAGAGTGCAGCTGATAAAATACTCAAAGCTAGTTTTTATTGGCCATCCTTGTTTTCATATGTTAAAAAGTTTGTTACCTCTTGTCATAAGTGCCAGATTTTTGAAGGTAAAAAGAAACTTTTGCCATTACCTCTAAAACCAATATCCACAGAAAAACCATTTCAGTTATGGGGTCTAGACTTCATAGGTGAAATTCACCCTCCATCCTCAGGTCAGCACAAATGGATTCTAACTACTATTGATTAATTTACTAAGTGGATTGAAGTAATTCCCACTAGGCAAGCTACAGAATCAATTATTATCACATTCATTGAAAGTAATATTTTGTCTAGATTTGGATGCCCACACAAAATTATCACAGACAATGTTCCTGCTTTCAAATCTAAAAGGATGATTGCTTTCTGCCATAAATACCATATTACCTTAGGTCATTCCACAACATACTACACCCAAGGTAATGGCCTGGCTGAATCCTTGAATAAAAGTTTAGTCAACATCATCAAAAAACTACTCCAAGATAATAAAAATACATGGAACAAGAAGCTGATATATGCCCTTTGGGCTGATAGGCTAACTACAAAAAAGTCCATAGGAACTTCACCATATCAAATTTTTTATGGTACAGATGCATTTTTTCATTCTTCCTTGGGTTTCCCAGTCTTGAAGATCATCCAGGAATTATAGGTTGAAAATAATGACATTCAAAGAAGAATCAATGATACCATACACCTTCAACAAACCAGAGATGAAGTTTATGAAAAGTCACAAGTTTTACAAGACAAGATCAAAAAGATTTTTGACAAAAGAGTTAATGAAGATGAATTTTTCATAGGAGATCAAGTTTTAAGATGGGATGCAAGAAGAGAGGATAAAGGTAAACATGGGAAGTTTGATTTTCTGTGGTAGGGACCCTATGTCATATATGGTTATAGAGGAAACAATTCCTTTTTTATAAGGAATTTGGATGGTACAGAGATTCAAGAAGGACTAGTAAATGGAAGAATGTTGAAACATTACTATTCCCTACAAGTCACTTAACAGTTAGACCCATTTACTTTATCATTGTAAATATTCATAATCAGAGTGTAAGATTGGATTGGATATATTATCTACAAAGTTGAAGCTCGAAGAGAAGGCCCTAATCTTTGCAGTATAACATATCATAAATATGATAGTTGCAAAACACAAAAGACATTTACAGATTCACCAAGGTCAATGGATAAGGCTACTGATCTCAGAGTTCTTGGCATTTCACCAGGAAAGGCCATCCCCAAGTGGATCCGATGTTAGGAACCTATAATATAGGGGTCATAATTTTGACTTGACTATCGGTAATTTTGTAAATTTTTACATACTTTTCCTTCTGCAAGTTGTATTCACATATTTTGTTAAAGAAAAAAAAAAAAAAAAAAAGAGGGTAAAAAGTCCTAAAAAGAATAATCAAAGGACTTAGAAAAAATAAGATACCCCAAAAGAAAAAATGAATAAAACATGAAAGTGAGCAACCATAAATGCCACTACTTTTTACTTTTTGACTATGGCAGAGTGTCAATAAATTCCATTAGTCCATGATGAGTTAAATAGTTCAATCTTAACTTATCATTGTTTCAATTTCCTTTGTTTTAGATAGAGAATAATGAGTTGTTAGACACTTTAATACTAACAATTCAGTAGTTAGGTAGAGAAATAAAGTGAATCCAACAGTTTAATTTGGATTCATGGATGAAATAAGTGTAGAGTTAGATAATTTACTTGCTTTCAGAAAGAATAAATACTGTGAAGGTTGCTAGCTTAAATGCACCTTATTACAAAAGAAGAAAAAATGTTAGAATGGTAAGATGGGTAGGTAGAAGAAGGTGAAAAATCTCATTGTGATGTAAATATCATTTATCATGGGCTTCAAAATATCTAATTTCCCCTTCCCATAGTCATGAAACATTCTACAACTATCAGTCAGAAAGGCTCAAGGCATTTCCTTGAATTTTGTTGGGACCAGACCCAAGGCTCTATGTCTGATCAGTTAAAAAATGTGAAATGTCCATATTAATCCCTTAATCACATTATTTCCCATTCATGCACTCATCCCCTTGAAAAATCCTAAGTAAAATCTCACTTTTACTTAAAGACACTTGTAATTCTTATTTATCTAACTTCCTACATCATTTAAACACAATAAACCCTCAAAATAACATTATATCATGAGCTAGGTGATAAGATCAATGAAAATTATCTTGTATTTCACTTTACTTCTTATGAATATGTGTTTTGAGTATTCCATGTACTATTTTCATACTAACTTTAACTAATATATTAACTCCCTATACAACTAACCTTTTCCTATTATATAACTCCTTTATTATAAGTAAATCCCAAAAACCCACTTATTATAACTTAAGCCAAAGTTATTTACTTGCACATGTTTAAACAAAACCCCCCTTATAACCCCTATTGGCTAAGTTTATCCTTATATGTAATCCCACCCCTATGGTAATTAAGTCTTCTCGATTTAATTAATCATATAATAAAATATATGAGAAAAAAACTTAAAACATGTGTTATATGTGTTTTAAACAAAATTACCCGAAATTTTATTCAAACCAAACTTCGATAAAAGTGAAAATTTTTACTTGTATATTTTCCCCCCGACTCCCTTAACCTAAGGTTAGAAATTTAACCTTACCTTTTTCCCCGCAATATATTATTCATTATCTCAGTCCCTAACCTTGGTTAAAGCCTGATAAACCTTCCCGATCACATACTTTTTCATTAAAAATAGTCATTTCTATATATATGACTTAACCTAAGCTTTTCCCGTCGGATTCATTTTTGGCCGTTCGATCCCCAGAATCCATCTAATCCTACGGTGAAATATTTGCATGATATTTGAATGCATTTATCCCTCCCCATCGCGTAGAATTTTGACCGTCCGATCTCCTCTTTTATTTGTAAGATCTATGGCCCACGTTGAATCCGATAGGTCATTATTCCCCGCACCTTCCCTTTAAATCATGACCGTTCACTCCCAAAGGCCAGATCTGATGGTGATTATTCATTTTCGTGTTCAAAAGATAAACGATCAAATTTTCGGAAAAGTCACGCAAAATGGGTGGTTTTTCCAAACCACCTCATGTCGACATGTCACGATCTCATTGCGTCGCATTCGAAAAGCTCATTTTCGCTTACCACCAATTACCCATACGAATACCACTAGCGGTATTCCATAAACTAGACCCACTTAACCATGATTTAATTTTATTTAACTGTGGTTTTCAACATCGGTTTAATACATTAAAATTATAAGTTTTCATTCAAATTTTCACTGTTTACGCTTTAAACTTGTGAAACCATTGCTGAACCTTTTTTCCTTGAAATCACACCACTTAAACCCTGAGAACCTATGCAGATCTTTTTTTAACCTACCAGTGCCATTTTTTGAGCCCATTGCCTTGAATTTCAAACGTGAAGTGGTACATTTGCCCTCTGAGAAACAAATTTCATAGAATTGATGACTAAGCACCACTGCGAAATGTCTTCAACCCAATTTCACTGGTTTTCAAGTACTTTTTTCCAAGCTTACCCTCTAAAATTTCAAAATTCTTGTTGATACCAGTAAAAGGCCTAAATTGCACGGATTAAACTGCACAAAGCATCCATTTTACAGGGGAAACTCTATCAAAATTTCCCCTGAATCCGTAATTTCTATTTCTTGTAGTTTTTTCCCAAAACCTGGTCTGTTTCACTGCTGAAATTGATCGTAAAATATGTTATGAGCATTAAAATCCTTGTTTCATCCAAAACCTGCTCAAAAACCCGTTTTTACCAGTAATATTCACCAATAAGCCCTTTTTTATAATAAAAGAACTTAGCGAACCGTCTAAGCTTGCTTTCTTCAAATACAAAATAACAAAGAAACAAGTGACCCCTAAAAATGGAGGCCCAAAGCCTCAAAAGAAAGCCTCTGCAAAATCTCCTCTGCCCGAGTCTTCCAAAATTAACAAACCAACCCCTGCACTCACTGCTAATTCCACAGAGGTGGTTAGACGAGTCCAGCCTCCAGTCATTTCCCCAGAGAATAGTCCCTTATTTGACCTTGATTATAGAATTCTGGACCCTACTGTAGAATTTAACTTGCTTCATGTTTACAATTGGTGCTTTGGCAAGTCTGTAGAAAAAGGTGACAAAGATATTCTAGTCTGGGAGTCAAATTTGCAAAAATACATTGTTTCTAAAACTCATCCATCCCCTGATTTCGTGAGAGTATGTCAATCCTTTTATCTCCCAGATTAAAGATGCATTGTAAACAAAGATAAAGAGGTCATGTTTTACATCAATGAAGAGTCAATAAATTCTATGCTGCAACTTAATACTGACCCAAATCTGCTTCATTTTCCATAGAGGAGTTGACTCAAAGTTATCTAGAGCTTGAATTTGATTCTAAATTTAAAGTCTTTCAAACTTTTTGTCCTAAGAAAGTTGATATCCCCAAGCTTAATCCTCCTTTTGATACCTTTGACTTCCTAGATGAAACCAGGAAAATAGTCTCAATGCTATCATTCATATTAGGATACACCAGTGATGAATTCACTAATGTGGCTATATTAGGTTTTTTTTCCACCCTGAGTCCGTGTCAATCTCCTTCCATAGTGTACAATTTTGCTAAATTCATTGCAGAAAACATGCATTACCAGTTGTCAAGATTGTTAGAAGAAGGAGTCTTCATATACACATCATATCTGCTTCACCTCTTTTTTTATTATCAAGAAAATAAGTTCCCCATTGAATTTCAGAAAGTGGATCCAGAGGGAAATGTTCTTTCAGTGGTGTTTTGGTCATTAATTCTAAGAAAATGGAATAGAGAATATAAATTTGCATATTTCAATGACCTATTTTTAGTGCCTACTATGAATCTATTGAACAAAGAGCAGACCCCTAGGATCAATGAAGAGACAAAGATAAATCTATAGCCGTCTGAGAGCTGTAGAATAGGGGACTGGTATTTATATAAAAGTTACACAGAAATCAGAGTATATGGTGCACTCCTGGCCCCATATAAACTACCCAAATTTGTTACAACAAGGATATTTGCATTGGAATATTTGAGGCAACTATTGAATGCAGATGAAATTAATTTCATAGCTTCCAGGAAAAAGGCCCAGTTTAAACTGAAGAATCAAATTGGGCCATTTATTGTAAATAATAGAGAAGCAGCCAATGAAATCAATGTGAAGTTGAAAGAGAAAAAATTTCCATATAGTTTCATGTGGAATTATGATCCACAAGGTGTTTTAAGCACATTAAGAGTGAAATGCAAGTTACCTCTCTTCTTGCATGACTTCAAGCCCCATATTGAAAAGTATGCTAACAAACTTGAATGGGAGCCCAACACTCTAGTTGATGATGATTCACTGGAAATGTAGAGAAAATATGGAAAGGGTAAACAGGTTGAACAAACATAGGTCACTACAGTGAGCAAAGAAACTGAAAATGCACTTAAAAGAAGCAGAGAAGAGGATAGTTTCATAGTTGAAACTATTCAGGACAAAAGATTCAGAATCCCTTACAGCAAGAAAAGTAAATTGACAGATGAAGAAAGGAATAAAGCTGTTAATATTGAAGATAATGAAACTGATGATGAAGCTACAAGAATAGTGACTGAAACACTTAAAGAGCTTCAAAATGTCACAATTGGAACACAACAAAAGGATACAGTCATGGTAGATAATCAAACAAATGTTGATATGCCTTCTTCTTCTAAGGAACCTGACAACACAAAGTCAGAAATTCAAATCAGGTTCAGACAGATCAAAGAGAAGAATGAAGAAATCAAGAATCAAGCATATTCTAAATTCCTTAAGGAAAAGCCTGGAAACAGGGACAGACTTCTTTCAGCCTTTGATTATTCTTCTAATAAATTAGTAATGTCATTTTTGAAGCCTGCAGTGGAAGATCCAGAATCAGTAGCAGATTATTCCAATATAGATTTTGAAGTTGATGCAAATGCCATTCATGAATTGGATCAAATAGAATTTCATAGGAGCAATACTAAAATGCTATATTCTAAAATTTTCAGTAAGACTATGAAATCTATTAGGTTTGAGAAAATAGTGCTCAACCTCTAGAATCAAATGAAATTGGACTAGGCCTCACTATATTCCAAAAATTTGAGGATCAAAGCACTAGAATATTTGGTGATTAAAGCAGGAGCTGACCCTGCTAACATGGAGATTGCAAAGACTTTGATTAAACAAAAAAATGAGGATATAGCTGCCCTCAGAAAGCAGCTAAAGTTTCCCCAAAATGAAAATACTCAAGAAAAGGAAATTCTTCAGCAGAAAACTAAAAACGATGAACTCAGACAACTTGTTCATGAGATGACTGCTCAAATAAAAGAAATGGAAAATCAATTGGAAGCTTCCATAAGAGAAAATGAAGACCTAAAGAAAACTCAACAGGTTCACATTCCTACAATAATTCCTACTGTAAGTACTGTTGTTCCATCCACATTAGCAGAACACTTGGCACCAGAAGGAGTAATGGCCACTGCAGTGCCAATAACTTCTCGTGAAATTTCTACTTCTTCTTCCTCAACTTCATAGATTAATACAATACAGGACAAAGCTTTCGTAATTAGAGCCATAGAAGACATGTCAATTAAAGAGAAAGAAATACTTAATTTGAAAGGCACTATTAAGAATCTAGAATCTTCCAAAAGAGATTGCTTGATTACTTCCAAAGGGCATGAACAGAGGGCAGACAAACTGCAAGAACAGGTTAAAATTCTTCAGGCAAAGGTAAATCTTACTAATCAAGTTGCATATATTAAAAATAATTTATGGACAAAGATCATTGAAGGAATTCACTCTCAATGGCCTTCAATTCAAATAATTTACGAGAAAAAGGAGTTATTATAGGCTGCTAATGAAAAATTTGACAAAACTAAGAGAGAGATTGAAAATAAGCCAGCTCAAGCACTTCAACTCATAGCCTTTTTGAACAGCAAAAATAGGGAAGAGTTGGAGAAGTTAAAAATCACTGATAGGATAGAGCCAATCCTACAAATCAAGAAAGCTGTAGATAAAAGGAACATGATGAATAACTTGGAAGACAGGTGTAAAGACATGAATTTGGCCATCTCAAGATTTTTGTCCCAAATACAAAATATTATGAGAAGCATGTTTTCCAGATATTCATGCATTGAATGACAAGTTGATGCCTCAGAAAGATTATGAATTAAAAATCAGAACTCATGCAAAAGAACAGGCCAAACAACCACTGCCACAAGGATCACCAAGTGGCAAAGTACTTCTTCAATATTTTGAAAATCTATTCTTTTCGGATAATGAAATTAAGCATATGTTAAATTTAAAGCCTAATTTTTCAAAATATGCTGAAGCTGATGAAAGTTATAGGAAGCTGAAAAATATGAAGATTCCTACTGCATAACAGTGGCAAGAATTCACAGATCTACTGTGAATTTGATAAAAAATTACTTGGAAGCTCATATTTTACTTTTACCTTGTGTTAAAAAAATTAGTGTGAAAGTGTATCAGGGTTAAAGTGTATGAGTTAAATTAAATTTTTACTGTTGGTCAATTTTTTACTACAGCAGTGAAACAGTCAAAAGCATAAATAAAGAGTATCAGATCAAAAGATGAAAAGGAAAAAGTACTCCACAAGCTATCATCCACGAGAAAATGTATCTATTTCCAGCGAAGCTCATAGCACATCAATAATTAGTTCAAATTAGAATAATCAGTTCCTTTTTTTCTTGTAAAAGGGAACAACTTGCAAATTTTTTTGCAGTTGTCCCTCTTATGATATCTTCTTTCCTACTTTTTATTAAAGAATTATCTCAATTTATGAGATATTTTGTAAAAAAATTTATGTATAAATACTTCATAATTCAAAGTATTTAGGGGGAATAAAATTTCTCAAGAAAAATATAGTCTTTTTCCTGGACATATTGAAGTTGGTGATTAAATTAGCAAAGCAGCAGACTAGAAACGAGATTAGAGACATCATAGATAAGGATTCTCGTGGTGACAAGATAAGTCTCGTTTTTTCCTGTTTTCAGTGTATTTCTTTTAAAGTTTACATTCATTCATATGATGTGTTTCTATTTTGTAATGATCAATTAAGGAGAAATTAAATAGGATTAGTGATAATAAGTTCCCTGTTTCGAAACTTGTTGGCATTTTTATGTTTTCTACTTGATAAATGGACCATAGAATTCTTAATTGCTCTAGGTCCCAATTAGATCCCCTTTCTTCAATCTTCTCATATGCAGCTTAAGGATTCTTAAGTGCCCTTTTCTCAGATTCCGCCCACTTCATCAAATCAAGCCTATACAAAGCCTTAGAAGGTCACCTATCTTTCCATTAGCACATTTGCATCTCTAAGCCTTATTTCTTAGTTCTGCCAGCCTAGAGAATTGACTCCATTGCCCAATATTCTGGTAGATCCTTCTGGTTTACCTTGAAATCTCTTTATTCCCACCAATATTTTAAAACAAACCCTACCTTTTACTCATAGCTAGCCTAAAATATTTTACCAAAACAAAGCTAAATCATAAGGATAGATCCCTCTCCGAAGCTCAGGAAGGCTAGATCCTAAATTCCTATAGCGGTTCTTGGTTACGACTGGTGTTCTTAACTACAAAAATCCCCATCCCACAACCTGAGAATTACTAGGGTGATAACACATACCTTAATTTCCCTTGGATTCAAACTTGTGACATTTAAAGGGGAAACACTTTAACACAATTCTAACAAGTAAATACAAACTTAATTTTTATATGTATGAAAGTTAGTGTAAGAGTTGCATGATATGCTTAATTTTTCATGAAATCAACAGTAATCATGAAGGGTTGATCCCAATATGCATGTATTGTTGATTCTGATTATCATAGGTATGTAAGTTTGGTTTTCCCAACCCAAAAATTTCACACATTGTGACTATTGTTAAAGGTATGCCAGGTTGGTTTACTTGTTCAACATCATGCACATTTGGTTGTGTTCATTAAAGGCATTTTAGTTGATTGAAAAAACCAATAGTTTTTCAATTTCGTCAACTTAGCGAGTTGTGTGTCAGGTCAATCATCTTAATGAATAACATTTCATCTCGATTAGTTTATTTCTTGAAATGTGCATTCCATTTTCATTGTTAGTGATGTGTTAGGTTGGTTATTAACATCTATTTTTTGCTAACACTATCTTGGAGATTAACCCTATTAACATGCATGTTTAACTACAATTGCGATAGGTATGTTAGGTTGGTCAACCCCATCAACAACATTTATGTTCAATTATTAATGTTGAGTCATACCACATTGGTCACCCGATTACCAGCATGTACCTTTTGGTTATCACTAGTAGAGGCATGTTAGGTTGGTCAACTTGCTCAATTACATGTATGGCTAGTTAGAAGTAGTAAAGCCTCATTTGAATGTTCAATGAAATAAATAGTGTGCAAATATTGCTACCATTATTCAAGACATGTTTTGTTGGTTAACTTGATTAACATCACATATATTCAATAGGATTGTTTGAAGCATCCAAGGACCCTCAACCCATTTAAAGTAGTGCATAACATTGATGGGGGCTTTCTTATTGCTTGGTGGGTGAAAATAGTGTGTTATTATTCCCCCACATGTGTTCAATGTTGCCATGTGACATGTTCACCCCTCATGGGAAGAATTGCATTCTTAAGGGAGGTTTTGATTTAAGATAGGGTTAGGTCCAAGTCTAGAGTGAATTTCATAGAATAGATACCACTTAGTTGTGACTGTTGAGTTAAAGTGTTGATTTCATATCTTTTGATATGATTCTACCACATTGCAATGTGTAAAATCAGTTAATTTTCACTTTCTCGTGTTCATCAAAACAATTTTAATCCAAAAAACAAATTGCGAAAGTGAGTTAAATAGCACAATTCTCATTGACCCACACCAACAACGTTACTAGATTGATCTCCTTGCTTGCATTTTTTGGGGTTCAACCTCATCCCTCCTTACATAAGTAATTTACTCCACCATTACGTACACATGCATACTTCTAAAATAAATGGCAAACTTGACCATTGTCATGCCTTACAAAATGATTTCAAAAACATTGATACAAATTACACCACAACATATTTCCTAAATTTCTATGTAGTTATCTTAATTGCAATATTATACCACCTAGACACCCCTTAACCCCATGAAGATCCTTGTATTGATTTCATGACCCTCTCCATTTTTAAATTTCCTTAAATTAATCTTATAACACCCTCCATTAAAATCATGACCTACACTTATATGTGTTCATTAACTCTATAACTCAACAAAAGTTAAAACTAAAACAATAATATAATTATAATACTATATAATTGAGATATCTTCACATCTAAAACTAATGATATATTAAGGCCTATATCTTTCATTTCTTCCTTGAGAACCTTTTCCCTACTAGAGTGGACCAACAAGGACTGAAGAGGCTCTAGTGACCCTCATTGCAAGGAAATCCTGGTAGCAAAAGGTGGGAACTTCCAAATCTTGGGGAACCCTTCCCACTCTCTCAAATTCCACGAGAAGGTAAAAAACAAAAGGAGGGAACTTCCAAAAACGTTGTGGGAACCCTTCTCGCTCTCTCAAATTCCACGAGAAGGTAAAAAAAATGCATTAGGAAGGAAAATTTCCACTGAAAAAATGAAAATAAATTAATAAAAAGGGGCGGTGAAATTTTTTTACTGGTTTTACTAAAATCTACTCCACCCCACCTCACTCGAACAATAGAAAAATATATCAAAGGATAGTTTTAATTGTTAGTAAAATTTAAACCCATCGTGGTTCAAGGGTTTTTAATTTATGCTCACTCGTTAATGGGGTGGTATGGCCCTGGTTCATTTGGTTATGTTCGTTTCTAGTGCTGTGTTAGTGGGTTCCTGCTGTCTCTAGTTCTATCAAGTTTGGAAATGGGTAGATCATGTGGATTAGGCTCTGTGACCTTCAATAATGCGAAATAAATGAGGGATGCCATTGATGCAATGAATGGAAAGATGCTTTATGGGATGAGCATCATCGTTAACCCATCCCGGTCCAGAGGAAACGGGGGCAGTAGAGGAGGCAGGGGCTCATGTGGCTACCATGGGGGTGACAATGGTGGGGGTTACGGTGGAATCCATGATCGTGGCAACCATGGTTATGACAGTGGTGGTGGCTACAAGGATGATGTTGGTGGCATATCTAGCTATGGTGGTCGTGGTTCTGATGGTGGCAGTTGGAGGAGATAGACAATATGATGTTGTGCTAGGTTTTTATTTTTGTCTGCAAGTGCTCTTATGTTTTGGTTCTGTAGTAATAATGTTGGTGGTAGAGCTATATGTTGGTAACTGTCCCTAGGCTTCGTGTTTCGATGTTCTGTAAAATCAGTTTAATTTTTTATCTGAATCTTTGTTGCTCTTGTTGAGCTGTATCAAAGTGGAAATATACAAACGTATGTTTCTAATACGTTTGTAATTGCAATATTAATATGCCATATATGGTTTTACTACATAAAAAAAGGGTTTTGAATTGGTGCTACATTTTTCCATACAGATTCTGGGATCTATCCTCCATAGCTGGGTCGAGCCGAGCCATGGGCAAGAGGGGTAGGATTTCATTAGATGACCTGGCTTCTTCCGAGGAAGAACAACCACAAAATGAAGAATCGAGCCTTGATGAATAACAGGAGGACCGGGAAGATCTCGAAGCAGTAACTTGGCCAAAGTAACAGAACGATGAAGACAATCAGTAGGTGAATGCATCTAGCCCAAAGGATGATCAAGATTCTTCGGACAGCGAGATGCTGAAACCGATGACGAGGTAATTTTTTCGAACTCTATTTATTTTACACTCCACTTATTTGATGAAATATTCATCTTTCTTATTCTATTTCACATTGTCATGCCACTTGTTCTACACATGATCTTAGTGCATTTATATTTTAATCTTCATCCTTTTGTGATTGTATCTATAGTCAGTTAATTTTTAGCATTCCCAAGTTCGTTCGTTGGGTTTTAAATGATACGTTTATTTTGAAATTTTTGTTAGTTATCCTATGTACGCATGAGTTGTAACAAGAAAAAATTATATTTAATCTCTGTTTGAAGACACTATGCATTTTTATTCCTTATTCTTGTTTTCCTTATGACCTACATTTCTTCACAACCCCAAATATCCTTTAGTGAAGCTTGCCATGAACGGCCGTACTTTGAAAAATTATATATATATATATATATATATATATATATATATATATATATAGAAGAGAGAGAGAGAGAGAGAGAGAGAGAGAGAGAGAGAGAGAGAGAGACATTTACTCATAGAAACGATATTTGTTTTGCAATTATTCATAACCATTATGAGGATTGCAACAGAGAATATGATATGCATTCAATAAAAAAGGGTCATCATTGATGCTTCTTGGAAACATTATGTTGCGACGATGTATGTCACGTGAATTCCATGCAGTTATATAATTTTCAAAGAATTTCTTTGCAAGTTGTACATTAGAAACATTTGACTAATCAAGTATTTCCATGTCAGGAGCACCTTGCAACAATAGGAAACCATGGATATGTGTTGAGCCTCTATGCTACCACTCATATCTGAAGAAAATGAATATATAATTACTACAAAAATATAAATAGAACCATAACAAAATATTGACAAAGAATAGAAAATAAATTCAACAACACAAACCTGTTTTAGAATTATTTCACTTTAAGATATTTTTGGATAACTTCCTCTGCAAAATATTGAATCTATGGTGCATAATGTGGCAAAAATACGATGGTATAACATTCTCTATTTTCATATGATGCTGATTTAAGGAACGATAATGTGAATGCACATGCATGAGGTTATGCAACTCTAGCCACTTTGTGTCAGTTGCGCTGAAAGTAAAAGACAAATATGGACATCCCAGATGAGTAATCACGTCAGTTAATTCAGCTTGAAATTTAGTCCAGTATGTTGCTGGGCCTCCAATTGGCCTCCAATTTGTCATGATTTCACTAATCAAACCATCCATTTTTGCATCACTCCACTCACCCATTGTCATCATTATTTACCATATTTCCTCATACATGAAGGGAAATTTATTCATACATGTATACATGGTTTATTATTATTATTTCCATTATTGTTAATAAATTAAGATGATTTTTACATGGTTTTACGAATGACTGTTTGACAAGTTCTAGATTTTGTAACTCAGTCAATATTCTGTAGCCATCTTCATGGTTAAGGTAGTAGCACCACTCTAAAATGAAATCTGACACTTGGACATGGTTTCTAGAAGCTCTAATATGGATTGTGAGTGATAAAATTCCACCTAGCTCATACATATGGACCTGCAGGAAAATATCAAGGGACATTCACAGGAGTTTTTACCAGTTGACTTCAAATGCATTTTCTGAGCAAACAAAAGTGAATTAGGAAAAACAAAATATTGGTTCTGTTCGACACAGGCCCAGTTAAGTTCACCATGAGCAGGTTTTTTGAATTCATCTCCATTTCAGAGATACTTGACGTTCTTTGAACCCTTATTTTGCAGATTGCGTTAGCTGATCCATTTTTCCGGCTACCTCCATTGTTTGACAAATCAGGGAACGCCAAATTAATAAATAAATATATGGTCAGCTGGTAAATCATCCTCTTAATGATTTAATTCTATGTGATCAACTCAAATCATCAATCAAAGGTTTGAATGAGTGCTCCAAGGGATTCAATTCCACGTATTTGAGATGATAGAGCCAGATCCAAAATTCGTGGTAAAGATCTAATAAAGGAAATTATGATCAAGGATTTGTTAATCTTGAATTATATTTCAGTTACACACCCTTAATTTGAAACATTACACCCAAAACTTATTATAAATTTGTTTTTGACGAGGAGATGGAGATCTTTGTTTTTTCGTCATGAATGCTCTGTTTATATGAATCTATTTTATGAATCAAAGTTTGAAGACAATTTCAATGCATTTATGATTGATAAATTGAGCATTCAGACCGACTATTATGCAGAAGGGTCCCTACAAACAGACCATATTACCGTTCCAAGTTATAATTTCCTTTCAATTGCAGTGTGATTTCATATATGTGTGTTTTGATTTTATAATTCAATTCGATTTAAATGTAGGAATTTCCTATGTGTGAAATTTGTTTACATAGCTCAATTTGAATGCTTAAATTTGTGTGCATACACTTTGATTTCATAGTTTAGTTGCTTTTGTGAGTTTTGATTTCACAATACTTTTTACTTTCATACGTATGCTTCAATGACTGATTTTACAATGAATGCATTTGATTTCATTAGTTTATATTATATCTCTTTGAAGTATTGTTTTATTTCCAAACATAGAACCATTCTGTTTTCAAACATAATTTTGTTTTGTTTTCAAAAGCATAGCATAGTTTTTCTTTCAAGATATTTCAGCTTTGTTTCCAAGCTTAGACATAGTGTCTAATATCATAATTTAATTTAGTTCTTAAATCATAAAGTAGGAATAATTTTGGTATGATTTAGTTTAACAACTTAGTTTTCAAATTCATACATTTTTTAGCTATTCAATTGGATAGTAGGTAGATATCATTACATTATATCTCATTTTGTGATTAAAAATAACTTTATGGATTTAGAATCATAGATAGAAATTTTAACATAAAAAACATTTAACAATAAATCATCAATAAGAGTATATTAATCCATTTAAACCATTAAAACAACAAACCTCCTTCTAGAGATAAGCTTTCCCACCATCTCCACAAATATAACATTCACATTAATAAATTTTATAATGCATTAATCACTTTAAGAAAGAAGATTTCTAGCACATATTGTGCATAAAAAATTTAGAAGCATACTATCCCTGGTTGACAATAAATGATGTAATTTAAGAAAAATTATATTATCAAACATTTTGGCGTCATTGACGAGGAAGTGTTTATAGGATTCCCTTTACTTTCATTAAGAAAAAAAAACAAAAAAACTTCAATCACCTACCACACCCACTATATCAAGTGTTACAGTAAGAGCCACACATCCACATCATGAATTCTTATTTTTGCAGGTAGAAGAAGAGGTGCCAAAGGAGGTTGAAGAAATGGATGAAGATGATGACATTGAGGAAGATCCTTTTGGATTTCCCATCCAAGAAACTGATATCATCATTCAAATGAAGAACATCCCTCCATCCCTACTTCCTAAATTCAAAGATATGAGATCAGAAGACCTGGAAACGTTTCTTTTTTAATTTGAAATAATAAGTAGATCTTACGGATACAAATTGCACATTCAAAAATTCAATTTGTTTCCGGTAATATTGAAGTATAGATCTCTTAGATGGTTCATGACATAAGAAAAAATTCTATAAGGACTTGGGATGATATGAAAAGAGTATTTTTTGAAAAATATAAAGATTATTGCATGCACCATGAGCTTAGAAATCAGGTTTTCAAGATGAACCAAAAAGAGGATGGAAGCCTAGAAGATTTAGTGGAGATATTTACTTATAATATCAAAATATCTAAATTGCAAAATTTAGGATCAGATGCATTAAAAACTCTCCTACTAAATGTTGTCAAAGATGAATGGATTGATCTTCTTAATATGGTGGGAAAATAATATGTCTCTCAATTGTCATTTCAAGAAATTTGTGAACTATGCAAGACCATATCAAGAGGAAAAGAAAAGTATGCAAGATCCCCTCAAGATCCATTTATGGCAAGATTAAGTAAGTCGGCATCAGGATTGGTATGTCAAACTGAACCTAACAATTTTCTAAACATTATTGGTAATTTAAATGAACAAACTGACATGCTAAGAATGCAAAACAAGAAAGAAATTGCTTCATTTATATTTTTCCCTAAATATAGAAAGAAACATGATTTTCATGAATGTCCACTTGATAACATTAAAATGTGTAAAATTTGTGCAGGATCACATACTACTGAAGATTTCCCATCATTAACATGGTTGAAGGAAGTTTAATAGAAGGATAATTATGCAAATCAAGCACAAGAGAAATTTTTTTATGTATCTCCAAGAGGACTATGGTATCCTCATCAACCCAATATGATGCAATATCCTTATGCACAGTTTCAAGGTTATGCACATCAACCTCAAGGTAATTGGAAAACACCCTTGCCTTGGTAACCTTGTACATCTCAATCCCAACCTAAAAACCAACCTTGGAAACCTTGCCCATCTCAATCCCAACCTCAAAACCAATCTTGGCAACAAAGTTGGCAAAGGCCCTACAAAGGAAATCCACCATATCCTCAATATTTCCCTCTCTATCCTCAATACCATGATAAATGTTATCCATACCATTCACCTCCACCACAACATCAATATCACCCCCATTTTACCTCAATTCAATCTTTCCCATTACTATCCACACAAGCACCTCAAATATCCATTCCCACTCCATTACCTGCATAACTATTTCATATCCCCAAAAATAAAACGCCTCAATGAACTTACAATTGATTGCAAAATGATTCACTTGCTATCATTGACGAACAACAACAAGAAGAAGAAGACTCAGATAAGGTCCAAGAATCATGGATGTCTTTCGATAAAGAGAATTTTTTGGAACCAGGGATTGAAAAGTTTCATGACTACCTATCACCATATTCTATGAATGAAGATCACATATCTGAAGACTTCCATGACATGATAGCAGGAAGCCAAGGAATACAAGGTTACATTGAATCTTGGTTTATGGGAGTCATCAGATCCCAATTCTCAATTATTCAGTATCTTCTAACATCATCTCAATCAAGGCAATTGGTTTCTCATATACTAGTACATATTAAGGAGTATATTTCAAACCTACATATGAGTTTATCTATCATCCTATTACAGACATGGTTCCATTGGAAGTATTAATATACTTGAATAAGATTTATTTTTCAAGTAGAGTAGGACATATAAAAAAAAAAATAAAGAGAAAAATAAGTCCTATTTTGAAAACTACCTTCTGGCGCAATTGGACATGAGCTTTTCTTGAAAACCAGGCAAATAACAAGCAAAGTTCACAATAAGTTCTGTAATTTCATGATGGTTTCAATATTTTGGTATGGTTCTCAAAATAATTTTTGGTTTCATGCTGGACTTGGATGATGTGGAATTCCTTAAGATCCACCTTCCAACAAATCTTGTCCCATCGACCTCAACACCTTATCTAGGATGAGGATCAAAGATTATTTTGAGTGCCTTTGAACTTGCATACATGAATGGAAAGCCTCCTCATTGAAAACAATTGGAATACAACAATGTCTCTTGATCGTCAGATCTTGCACATAACTCAACTTCAACGCATTCGTTTGTCCCTGTCAAAATGCACTCCCGTACCTTGACACTCATTTACATTATCGGTGAGTTGTCTCGCATTGGTTAACGATTTTCATCATTGATCGGTAATCCAATGATTTCTTCCCATGCTTGAATTTGACACACTCATTCGCGTGGTAAGAATTGTACCATGAATTTTGGCTTCGATGAAGACTAATGGTTTTATGGAATTAACAACAACTTGCAGCAAAAAAAATTATTGGTCTCTTGTAGCAGCATGTTCATCTTATTTTCATTCAACAGTAGCATGATGACACTATTACAAGATTTTCCATTCACTTCATTTTCAAGAAAAATAATAAATTTGGGCATATTTATGTCAATATGCATTATGTTTCATGGTTTCTACTCCAGCAGGAAATACACAATTCAAATCACCAGTTCAAACTTGGAGAAAACAACTTTTTTGAAAAAATTTACATTTTTTGCAAGAGCAACCTATTTTTGTTGTTGGAACTTTTTTGAGAGGTAGTTTTGGCACAAATATTGCAAGATATTGGAGCATAAATAAAAAAATTTGAGCTTCTGGGTTTTCTCAGAATATGATAAATTGAGTAAGGCGTGGACAAAATTTAAATATATATATATATATATATATATATATATATATATATATATATATATATATATATATATTATGGAAAATTTTCAAGTGGGTTTCCAAGGTAAATTTTCATTTTTCACCATTATGGACAGATTAGGGTAGATTTTGGTATTTTCACACCAAAGTGCCTTTTCTTCATCAAAATGAAATTCTGAAAGCAAGTGGCAATGGAAAAGGTAAAAATACACGGTTTTCATTTTGAATCACTCAATTTGGCCTTAAAATGAGCTTGTGGAATATGTTTCTATTACAGAATTAGGTAGTGTGAAGGGTGAAAGAGGGCAGAAATTGATTTGATCATAACTTTCAAACCGTGCATCCGTTGGTTTTGAAATTTGTTTGGTAAATTCATTGAGGTAGGGTGAATTAACACACAAAAATTCATAAAATTCCAGTGTGTATTTTTCAAGAAATTGACCACTTTCAACTACATCCATTTCTCATTTTTCCTAAGATCCGTGCACCCATTGGCTGAGATATTTTATGGGAATATGCATAACACTAATCGTAACAACCTCAAAAAATTTTAGGATAATCCGATTTATCATTTGTGATAAATTGGGAAAAAAATTTTGCTACATGAAAATGGTACATTTCGTGGAGCAAGGCCGAAGCAATGGAACAACGTATTGGACCCAAATCAACACCTACATCTCCTACTTCAGCATTTCAAGTTCCTGAAAAGGTAAAATTAAGGTAAAAATAGCCTTAAAATTTTTAACTTGTTAAAATTTTTGGAAATTGTAATAAGAAATCTACTGTAAAACATGTGATCTATGTATTTTTCCCTATCATATTCACATTCTTCAAACCATTATTTCTTATCCTTCATCCCTATTCTACTATTTTCAGCCCTTATACCATATTGTATTCTCTAGCAACTTTTTTATAGTTGAACCCCATCCCATGATTGCATAATATTTTCCTTCAAAAGGTCTTACATTTTCCCTAGTAATAATGTTGTCTCTGACCATTCTCATGATTAAATTTCTCTTCTTGCTGCAATACAAATTGATTCATCTTCAGATTAATGGAAGCCAAGAAGTGATGTTTACAAAGCCAAAGAAAAAAATGGCTGAAACAAGGCTTTATTCACACACTATTGAATTCATAATGGGATTGTACTTGCATGAAGATCATTTATTAGTTGGTGAGATTTTGAAGAATCTATTTGAAAACATTGTTGAAGTAGGATTGGTTGCTATAAAAAATGTTTCTATGCATGATTATAATAGGACAAGCATGTGCTACTTTGCGCTACTTTGCAGAGGCTTTGAAAATAATGAACAAGTACTTAGATGTAATAATTTGTGGGCACCCTTGGCATTCAGACAAGTTGTATATGAAAATTTGAAATGGGCTAATAGGTAATGCAGGGACATTTATTTTATTATAAAATAACAAATCAACAGGCATTTCTTCTACCTTTATAGCATCCATGAGCAGCCTAGTATGTGAAGACTTCAAGTTCTTTGACTTTCAAGGGAGAGATGGGTAACTCTTATTTCTTATTCTAGTGACACAACAAACAAGTATGGAAACAAAAATTTGTGCTATCAAATGTGTAATTTTGGAGAATGAACTCATTGGTTAACTGAACAAGAGAGAAAAAAAAATCTTACCAAGATAGATGATCTACACCAATCCTTTGGAACTTTGGTTAAGGATTTAGTTAAAATGATACAATAAAGGAACACAAGGAACCTGTGGACTATGAAATTTTTCAAAGATTTATTTGCATGAGGGCATGCAAAAAATCAGGTGTGGGGGAATGTTGGGCCTCCAATTAGCCTCCAATTTGTCATGATTTTGCTAATCAAACTTTCCATTTTTGCATCATTCCACTCACCCATTGTCATAATTATTTACCATATTTCCTCATAAATGAACCAAATTTTTGCATACATGTTTACATGGTTTATTATTATTATTTCCATTATTTTTAATGAATTAAGAATATTTTTTCCTGATTTTACTAATGACAGTTTGACAATTTCTAGATTCTGCATCTCAGTCAAGATTCTGTACCCATCTCCATGGTTAAGGTATTATCACCACTCTAAAATGAAATACGACAGTTGGAAATGGTTTCTAGAAGCTCTAATATGGATTTTGAGTGATCAAATTCCACCCAGCTCGCACATATGGACCTCTAGGAAAAGCTCAATGGAAAATCACAGAAGTTTTGACCAGTCAACTTCAAATGCATTTTCTAAGCAAAAAAACGTGAATTAGGAAAAAAAAAAACATGGGTTTTTTTCCAAACGAGCCGAATTAAGTTTTATGCGAGCAGTTTTTCTAAAGTCATCTCCATTAAGGAGATATTTCAGGTTCTTTGAACCCCTAATTTGGAGATTGCATGAGCTAATCTATTTTTGCAGCTACCTCCATTATTTGACAAGTAAGCGAATGCCAACTTAAGAAAGAGAGATATGGTCAGTTGGTAAATCATCCTCTTAATGATTTATTTCCATGTGATCAACTCAAATCATCAACTGAAGGTTCAAATGAGCGCTCCAAGGGATTGAATTCCACGTATTTGAGATGATAGAGCCAGATCCAAAATCCATGGCAACGATCTAATCAAGGAAATTATGATCAATTATTTGTCAAGCTTGAATTAGATTTCAGTTATGCACCTTTGGTTTGAAACATTTCACTCAAAAATTATTATAAATATGTGTTTGATGAGGAGATGGAGATCTTTGCTTTTTCATCATGAATGCTCTGTTTCTATGAATCTTTTTATGAATAAAATTTTGAAGACAGTTTCGATGCATTTTTAACTAAGTAGTTGAGCATTCAAACCGACTGTTATGCGGAAGGCCCCCCGCAAACAAAAGGTCTTCCCTTTCTGAGTTATAATTTGCTTTCAAATATAGTGTGATTTCATAGATGCACGTTTTGATTTTATAATTCAATTCAATTTAAAAGTATTATTTTTCTATATTTGCACTTTGATTACATAGTTCAATTTGAATGCTTCAATTTTCATGCATATGCTTTGATTTCATAGTTTAGTTTCTTGTGTGATTTTCGATTTCACAATACTTTTTAGTTTCATGCATATACTTCAATGTCTTAGTTTAGAATGAATGCATTTGATTTCAATAGTTTAGATTATATCTCTTTGGAGTGTTGTTTTATTTCCAAGCATAGAACCATTTTGTTTTCAAACAAAATTTTGTTTTGTTTTCAAAAGCACAGAATAGTTTTGCTTTCAAGATAGTGTAGCTTTGTTTCCAAGCTTAGACATAGTTTCTAATATCATAATTTAATTTAGTTCTTATAGCATAAAGTAGGAATAATTTTTGTATGCTTAGGTTAACAACTTAGTTTTTAAATTGATACATTTTTTAGCTATTTAATTGGATAGTAAGTATATATCATTACATTAGATCTCATTTTATGATTAAATATAACTTTAGGGATTTAGAATCATAGATAAATATTTTAACATAAAAAAAAATTAGCAATAACTCATCAATAAGAGTAGATTAATCCATTTAAACCATTGAAACAAAAAACCTACTTCTAGAGATAATATTTCCCACCATATCCAAAAATATAACATTCACATTAATAAATTTCATAATTAATTAATCACTTTAACAAAAAGGATTTCTAGCACATATTGTGCATAAACACTTCACGAGCATACTAGCCCTGGTTAACAATAAATGATGCAATTTAAGAACAATTAGACTACCAAACATATGCCCTTATACCTCTAAGACAAGAACCCAACCGCATAACATGCTCAACCAAGTTTTTATCTTGTATATGATAAATTTGGTTACACAAGCCTTTAATTGTTGATGGTGAGTTTTCATGTAAATGTTTCTTCACAAAATATGCAGTAGTTTCCAAGCTCCAATGCTGCATTATCATGTTCAATAGGTAATATTGAAAGTGAGGATGGCTTACAGACCTTTGATTACAGTATCGAAGAAGATGTAATGCATATTCATGAAGTTAAACACTACAAATACGTGGTTGCAACCAATAATCATCACCAGTAGGGAACAATGAGGGGAATTCCATATATAATAACCCCTCAGTATTATATTCATTCACTGGAGAGTTCCCAATATTGGTCCAATCCATTTCTTGAGCATGTGAAGAATTAACATTATCAAGAAATGATCTAATTTCTTCCACTTCTCTCCATTCATTAGGTAGGAAAGCCACAAAAGAATAAGGATGAGAGGGAAAATTCTCAATAGGTAACCCTTCATTATTAGTTGCATTTATCTCATATTATTCAATAAGAAAATCAACAAATTTAATCATGGATGAGACATATGTTGATATTTCGGGAAGAGCATTCATTGAATTGCAGTCTATTACAAGATCTCGATAATATTGATCATGATCAATTTTGAAAAGAAAAAAATCCATAACTTGAGATATTTTTACATAACATTCATAATATTTAGACTGAGCACCATTTCTTCTCACAATTAAAAATTCAAGATCTTCAACATGTCAGGAAAGAGTTTGTGCAATTATATAAATATCCTGAGGAAAGTTAATTGTGTGACTACTATACTTATATTTCCCACCTCGATCACGTGTCAGTTGGAAAATAGGATTCACACGTGCTATTAGCATTTCTTCAACTTGAGTAAGAACTCGTAAACTATGAGGTTGCTCGCTAGGATCCATGTTATTATATCCAGAAAAATGATCGGAACCTCTTTCATTCTTACATTGTCTGCAAATAGGTCCTTCAGAATCTCTTAAAACCTGGATTCTAGGATATGATTCTTGGCATATGTGGTACATTTGGACAACTAACAAGCTATCAATATTTTCACGCAATCTTTTATGCACTTTAATCATGTTTTCATAAAAATGAGTATGATCGGTATCGGTTTGACCATGTGTAGAACGATGTGGAAGAGTAAAATTTCTTCTTAAATGTACTTGATTTTCAGCAGCATGAGATTCCCTTCCCAAATTTGAAACATGTGGAATGGATCTATGACAGGGACTTTCCAAATTTATGGTCTGAATTTCTGGAACCTGAGAGGAAGATAAGGTATATTTAGCATAAAATATTTTAAAATTCAACGTCCAACTAATTATAAATGAAATAATGAAAAAAGAATCAATTGCATTCAATATTTAATGTTTTTTTGGTGATGTGGAGGAATGCGATGAGATGGTTTCTCTTCACTTCTAACATCAGTGGATGGAACATTTAGGGAGTTAGTTTCTAAGCATGTATTCAAGTGAGTTGTTTCCTGCTCCAATAAAATAAAATAAAATATAAAACTGAATGTCCAAGCAAGAAAGATTAAAAAATTGAAAAATAATCAAATACATTGAACATTACATTAGTCTCGCAATTTGATGTTTTGGATTCCATTTCTCTACCCTCATAAGATGAATTCATGTTTTTTCCATAGAAGCTTATAAAATACAATGCAAAACTAGCAACAACTGAAAAATTGAGGAAAATATAAAATGTATTCAACATTTACATTTGTTTGGCGATCTGTATGAACACTATGAGATGTTTCCTCTTCACTTCTAGCATTAGTAGGTGGAACATATATGAATTTAATTTGTATGCCTCTATTAAAATGAGTTCTATCATGTTTGAATAAAACAAATTATGAAATAAATTTCAATGTCCAACATACTAACAATTCAAAAAATGAAAAATGAAACCAAATATGTATTGAATGTTTACATTAGTTTTCCAATTTGATTGTCAGGGAGAATGCAGTGGAAGGCTATGAAATGGTTCATCTCCACTTCTCATATTAGTAGATGCAACACTTGGGGAGTTAATTTCTAGACCTCTATTAAAATGAGTTGTATCATATTCGAAGGGAAGAAAATACCTTATAATTTCAGTTAAATAAAAATTCTAAAAAGAGGAATGTAGTAAAAAAACCACTATTGCAGCAAACGTTAAAATATCATTGTGTTACCTTCATTGTTCCACACGAAATTATATTAGGGATGATTGATTCTCTTATTGGGACAACATTATTTTGAGAAGGGGGATTGGAAGATTTTATGTTTCTAGCAACTAGCTACAAATTATCAAATAAATGGCCAACTAAACTATCATCTAAATCATTACATACAATTTCATCATTCCCTCCACCATGGATGTTTTGCAACCTTTTTCCTTGCTCAAAATATGCAATTGTAGAGACAAAAGTGTTGGGGTGAAAATTTGCATCCGCGTTATCAATATAATTTTCTTCCTGATTGTGAGATGTTTCCCAAATAATATGAACATTTTATGGATAACATAGAACAACCAAATTATGTTGAGGAGGAGCATATTCTAACAATGAACTATCAATGGGAAATGTTCTTTCCATGATATCATCTATAGTACAATAGTTACGAGGAATCATAAAATAATTTTGAAGAGTATTTTCACTAGTTCTTATATGATATGCGGCTCTCCTATGATCATTCATTTTTTCCTTATTTTGTTGATACCATAAATGGCAACTTTCATTAGACCTGTCACACAATGCTGGTGATGCATTCTATTTTCTTGTACGTTTGCTTGTGCCTTCAGATGGCATATCTACAATAAATAATAACATATTTATTATCGAACCATAAACATGGAACATGGAATATATCCAATATAAATAAATACAAAATAATAAAAAACGAACAAGTTTTTTCTTTTGCAACCATATAAAAACATTAAAAACGTATATGATATTTTTGAAACCATATAAACTTATGAAAACGTAAAAGGATTTTCCAAATGGCTAAAATAAAAGGCTAAATTTTCATGTTTCATATTAGAATTATAATGGGAAACCCATATAACTGGACACAATACTGTAATAATTATATGACTTGGATGTATATCTAAATATTTGGAAGTATATACTCAAAATATAAATGGAAATGCCAAATTGTACATAAAAATATAGCATTTCTTGACAACTAATGAGAAAAAAATAATAAAAATACCATATATAAAACATCATCCACAACCATAGAGAGTGTATAAAGTGAAAATATATATAACAAATCCTAACAAGAGTAATAGCCTAAGAATCCATGTACATAACTAATGGTGTAACCTCATCAATAGAATCCATACGGGGAGAAATTGTAAAATTATTTCCAGACTTAATCAAATTATTGTAGTATTGGAGCCTTAGAGACCAAAACCCATACATTTGTTGATCAGTTGAAATATCAATATATGTTGGATAAAATAGCCTCGTCATCATGTCATATAATAAGAAAGGAACTTCATTGCAGTTGCACATAAGAACCACACCCTGGACTGTTCGAAATGGGAGATAACGAGGACATGTGATATTTGTACCTCTAGAAATTCCATCTGATGCCCAAATCATCGTTAAAGTAGTAAATCCTTCGTTCAAACACACGAGTCCGAATTAGAAATTATCTATTTTTTCAATTGACCATACAGAAGTGGCGCCATCATTGACAAGTCATATCAACTAATTTGTTTATACTGATAATGACACACACTATATGTTAGTCATTGGAACAAATGAAAAACACCATTAATTTTTTATTACATCAAAGCAGGAGATTGTATACCTATATTGAAGATAATCTTCATACTCCTTGTCCAGATAGAGCCAAAATAATTTACTTTTATAAAACACTCCATTATGAGGGGGTGAAGTGCCACCAAATGGAAAATGAACGCTTCACCAAACCCTATCAAGACTACTGTAAACCTAAAATTTAGATGACATTATATCATAGATATGTTTTAGAACAACCTAGTCATATTTTTTTGCTCCTTACATTTCCCAATAACGAAAGGAATCCCCACTGTCCAATCCATATTGGCCCAACTTTTTTAAAGGCCTTTGTAAATGGATTCGCTACAAAATAATTGTGTGAATGGGAGAATTATGTTGGTATGGATAAAAGTACCATTGCTCCAACAATAAAATCTACTTTGTATCTTCAATCTATGAATTAAAAATGAAAATGAGCTATGTGCCCATTCTGATTAAGGTATTCAGCAACAAAATAATTGTCTTCATCATTGAGGCAAGGAACCATAAATCCAAATTCATTTATAGAGATATGCTTGCAACACAATAAGAAATAAGGGTTTTGCAAAAAAATTCTTCCATTGCTTACAAACAGTGCTAAACATGATCAAAATCGATAAAGGGAGCCAAAGGTAGAAAATTTCAAGTATTTCAAATGGAGGACAACTCCAAATAGCCGGATCCATGATCAAACAAAGAAATTACCTAACATAAAAGAAAACACATGTGATATCAACAAATAAAATTTCAATTAATGTTGAATAGAGTTAAAAGTAACATACATATGCAATTTTCTATATACAAATATAGTAAAATTCACATATACATATTGTATAAAATCATATGAGAGATAATAACTTTATTACAATAGTGAAAAATAACTCACAATTTTATAAAGCTAATGTTTACAATCAAATATTATTAATGTTAATAAATCTATTTTTATGTCTCTATTAATATTGATGTTAATGTTTTGATGTTCAATATAAATCTTGACAAAAAAAACCATTTTTTTAATATTAAATGAATTAATGTTACATACTACATCAACCAAATGATATAAAAAAACCATTTTTTTTAATTCTAATGTCATTGAGCCTAAATAAACCTAAAGTTATCAATGCTATTCTTCAATAAAATATTTATATTGATGTTTAATAACAATGTTCACATTGGTACATACAATTTTATTAATATACTAGTATAATCCCTCGAGTGATCCCACTGCTCCTCTGCGTGCCTGCGGTTAGGTCAGCGAACGCTGCCTGGACTGTTCCGCCGCCATGGGAGCGCCAGGGGGTGCGGAGCCCTCTCCCACCCCTCCTTCTTCGTCAGCCGAGGCATTTCGATGCCTGCTTTCACAGAAAGGCAAGAAACGTGCCCTCCCCGAAGTGCCGAAGTTCATCAAAAAGCTTGATGAAATTCCAGAAATTTCACTGCCTGAAGACCAACCGATCAAGATCGCTCTAGCTTTAGCTGACAGAGGTCTCGTGGGGCAATTCATGGGTCGATGGCCATCATCAAAAGCGACTGATGAATGGGTTCAGCGAAACTGGAGGCCCCTACTGCCCAACAACGTGATAAGTTATGCTGTAGGTAGAGGTTTTTTCATCTTTGAATTCACTACCAAGGAGGACCGAGATCTGGTTTTCAGAAACGGTCCTTATTTCATGGGAAATCAAGGTCTCTTCCTGAATAAATGGACCCCCGATTTCGACCCTTCAGTAGATGTCCCAAAGGAGGTTCCTGTCTGGGTCCGTCTCCCCAATCTTCCATTACACTGCTGGAGCTACCAATCCCTGCAAAAGATAGGAAACGTTCTGGGCAGATTCATCGACAAAGCTGATAACAAGGGCCAATACACCTGCGCAAGAATCTGCGTGGAAGTTGACTTGGAAGCTGGTCTGCCGGAGGCCATCAAACTTAAAGTTGGAGACTGGCACCACTTCCAGAAGCTTGACTACGAGCAACTGCCCTTTAAGTGCAGAATCTGTCACGAACATGGTCACTTTCAAAGGAACTGCCCCAAAGCCCCATCAGGAGACAAGGAGGAAGAAGAAGGATGGAAAGAAATAAAAAAGGGCAAGGTAATCTCAAAGCCCAACGAGCAGAAAAAATCTGGGCCAACGGGGAAACCCCAGACCAGTACCAAGACCATACCAGATTCAAATGAAGGCCCCTCCTCAGGCGAAAAGGAGGATGTCTCAGAGAACCATGAAGAAACTGAAGATCAGTCGAAGAAAGCGAAAGAAACCGAAGAAGGAACAAATGCTCCACTAACTGAGGCTGGTCAAGGGGGATTAGAAGGCAATGACCAGCACATTAGTCTTGCCTCTGACTCAGGGGGAGAATCAGAAGAAAGAGACTCCGAATCAGACAGCTCACAAATCACTCCTATCAAATCAACAAGGGGCCGGAAATCCAAGAAGAAACAAAGAGAGGAGAAAACCTATCTGGATGTCCTCCAAGGCTCCCAGAAGACTCTCAAAGGAATGATGAACACCAGATCTGGGCGCAAGCAAAACAGGGCTCCAAAAGGATCCGACCCTTCCCAATCCAGTAAATAATGAAGTACGTCTCCTGGAACTGCAGAGGATTAGGTAGCAGGCTGAAAGAAGATGCCCTGAAAGACATTGTGAAGTTGCATACACCTGAAATCCTTCTCATCCAGGAGACAAAGCTGGAGGACGCTCTTCTCCTCCATTCCAGCAAAAAATTTTGGCGCAAAGGCCCCGGTATAGCTGTCAGTGCTAGAGGAGCATCTGGAGGGATTGCCTCTTTCTGGGACAGCTCCAAATATGACCTTACTCGTGAAGAAATATGCCATTACTGGATCTTCACTCAGCTCCTCCACAAAGACTCTGGTCAACAAGTAAGTATGTTCAACCTATATGCTCCAGTATCTCCAACGGAGAAAAAAACTTGCTGGGACTCGCTCCATTCCTTTCTCTTGTTGCGCAATCCGGAAAACATCATTATTGCAGGGGATCTAAACGTTACACTCGCCTCTGAAGAGAAAAAAGGGGGTTCTCCGGTAAGGGACCCAGCTAGAGAATGGGTAGAAGACATTATGATCGGCTGGGATCTGGAGGATATCAAGCCCTCAGCTGGAAAATACACTTGGTCTAACAAAAGGTTGGGTCCCAACCACATCGCTGCTCGTTTGGACAGATTCCTAGTCCAAAACTCCTTCCTTACTAGTGGATTAATGGCCTATTCCAAGATCCTTCCTAACTGCACTTCCGATCATAAACCCATTAGTCTCGAGCTCTCCGTGGATGGGTCTCTTGGCCCCATTCCCTTTAGATTTAGCTCTTTGTGGCTGCAACAAGAGGGTTTTCTTGAGGTGGTAACGTCAGCCTGGAACCAGCAAGTATTGGGATCCCCGTTCTTTGTGTGGGAAGAAAAGCTACGGATTCTTAAGAGAAAGCTCAAGGAGTGGGCTAAATCTTTGAAAACTCCAGCTGCCAAGAGAAAAGAGTCCTTAGAAAATATTGCTGCCCTTCAATCGACAATGGAGGATTCTGCTGTTACCCAATGTCTACTTCAAAAAGAATTTGAGTTACAAAAAGCCCTCCATAAATCTAGCAGGGACGAAGAGGAGTATTGGAGACAAAAATCCAGAAACTTATGGTTACAGGCCGGAGACAAAAACACCAGTTTTTTCCATAAGCATGCCGAAGCTCGCAAGCAATTCAAAAATGTATCTGAAATCCGCGCCCAAGATACTGTGGTCAAAGATTTTGAAGGCATCAAGAGAGCAGCCTTCTCTTTTTTTAAAGAGCTTTACACAGCGCCTGCTGATACTCCTATTGATCCCCAGTCCTATCCAATTGATCTTATCCCTCTCTGTGTCCAAGATTCTGTTAACAATATTCTGTCTGCTCCGATTAGCATGGAAGAGCTCAAGCAAGCTTTGGATAGTATGGAGCCAGATAAGGCGCCTGGGCCTGATGGCTTCACAGCAAGGTTTTATCAGTCTTGCTGGTCCATTATCAATAAAGACCTCCTGAGAATGATCAGGAAATCTCAATACTGCTCAAAGTTAGGAGGCAGTTCCAACTCTGCCTTCCTTGCTTTGCTTCCAAAAGAGAAAGGAGCATCAGATTTCAGCAGATTTCGTCCCATTTCGCTGTGTAATACTAGCTATAAAATGATTACCAAAATCATTTCCATCCGACTCAAGAATATTCTGCCGGACATCATCCCGGAGAATCAAGGAGGATTCATCAAAGGGAGAAAGATTGTGGATAATATTGTATTGGTTCAAGAGGCAGTTCACTCAAGTTGCCATCGAAAAGAGAAAGGAATGGTGATAAAACTCGATCTGGCCAATGCTTTTGACAGAGTGAGACATGACTTCCTGTTCACTGTTATGAAGAAAATGGGCTTCTCAACATCCTTTATAAATTGGGTGAAAGCCTGCATTGCCTCTCCCTGGATTGCGCCATTGGTGAATGGATGTTCTACTGATTTTTTTCAAGCTTCTAGGGGTCTAAGACAAGGCTGCCCGCTGTCCCCTCTTCTCTATGCTATCCAAGCCTCAGTTCTCAGTTTCCAGCTAGACTTTTGTCAACAAGCCCACGCACTACCAGGCCTCAGAATGGTGCACAATGTCAAAGATATAAACCATGCCCAATTTGCCGATGATACTCTGCTGCTTGGAGGAGCGAGCATCAACTCGGCCAGATCTTTTAAGCAAGAGTTGGACACTTGTAAGGAAGTCTCAGGCAGCAAGATAAACTACTTAAAAAGTATAATATACGGCTGGAACTGCTCTGTCAAAGATCTTGCTGACATAGCTAGGCTCCTTGAAATGAAAGTTTGCCAGAATTGGGAGTCCTTCAAATATCTTGGGATTCCTATCTTCAAATCCATTCCTAAAGTGGCCCACTGGTCTCCCCTCTTAGACAAGCTTAAACTCAGAATACAAGCCTGGGGAGCCTCCTGGCTGAACACTGCTGGGAAAATAATTCTAATGAAGTCTGTTCTTACAAGTATGCCTCTGTTTCAGCACTCCATTTTGCTTGCTCCCAAATCCTTCCTCAGTAAAATGGATAGTATTCTGAGGAGATTCCTTTGGGAAGGGGGGAAAAATAATGAAAGAAGACTTCATTTAGTTAATTGGGCCACTATTAAAAAACCTTTCCTGGAAGGAGGTCTTCAATTGAGAGATTTAGCTGCACAAAATCTCGCTCTTGGCTCCAAAATTCTGTGGAACATGGTAGCTGGGAAAGCTAGCTGGAGTAAAAAAGTCCTGTGGAAGAAATATTTTCAAGGTCAGCGCTTGAGATGTTTGGATCAGCCACCAAAAACCACCAAAGGCTCCCCAGTTTTCAAGCTTTGTCTAGCTGCTCTGGAGCATTTCAGATCCGATCTCTACTGGATCCCTGGTAATGGGAAAAAAATCAGAATCTGGGAAGACCAGATACTTGGAAATCAGCCATTGAATCACAGTGAAGGCCTTGCAAATATCAAAACTTGGCTGCAGTCCAACAATCTGGAAACTCTATGGGACATATCCACCTGGACGGAGGATTCTGGTAGAATGTGGGTCAGCTGGAACCTGGGAGAAGTTCCTCATCGAATGCAAAATGAAGCTAAGCTACTGCTAGACAAGCTCCAAGGAAAATCTCCTACTTCAGCAAAAGCTAAGGACAAAAGAGGGTGGGGCTCTCATTCTGGCGCTTTCACGGTCTCTGAAGGTTACAAAAGATTGAGTGTTGTTCCTAATGTACCCCCTGACCCAACGCAATGGAATTTTATTTGGGCCTTCCCATCGCTTCCAAAAATAGACTTCTTCTGCTGGACGATGGCTCACAACAGCATCCTTACTCAAGACAATCTGAGAAAGCGTGGAATGGAAGGGCCTTCCAGATGCCCTTTGTGTAAGTCATAGGAAGAAACAGCTACCCACCTGATGTTGCTGTGCCCCTTTGCCAAAGATGTTTGGAAGGGGGTTCTGAATTCAAGAGCTGACAGAGTAGAGCTGCCAAAAAACATTCCCAATCTCCTTCACGAGTGGACCAAGTTATCCTCATTCAACCTCAAAAATAAAAACCTCCTCAAGACCGCTTGGATGTTGATCCCCAAATACATCTGCTGGAAGTTATGGTTGGAAAGAAATAACAGATTGTTCAGGGGTGAAAGCTGTACTACAAACAATATAATAGCCAAAATTAAAGCACTCTTGGGAGAGACTTTGGATGCTAATCCGGATCTAAGGAATGAAGCAATACTGGACAGTGAAGAGGAGCTTTGGCTGAAGGACATTGCCCCAAATTATCAATTCAATCCTACTTCCCTTGTTTCTCCTCACGCTGCTTGGGAAATAAGACTGGAAGAACAGGAATTTATAAAGTGGCGTGCTGCTTTGGAGGATCATTGTCTCTTCTTCGACGGGGCCTCTAAAGGCAACCCTGGGGCTGCGGGTGGGGGAGGTATCCTTCTGAAGCCTGATGGCTCCACTCTGCTCAGGTATCATTGGGGTCTGGGCTCAGAATCAAACAACAGAGCTGAGGCTCTGGCACTATGGCAGGGGCTCTCTCTGGCTATCAATCGGAAAATTCATTCACTGACAGTTTTCAGTGATTCCAAACTTGTCATCCAAGCATTGAATTCCCACTCGGCTCCAACACAGATCCATCTAGTGCTCATTCTCAAGAAAATCAGGTACATGCTGACTAAATTCCGGAAAATTACCTTTTATCATATTCTGAGGCATCTAAATAGCCAAGCTGATCTGGAAGCCAATATTGGCTCAGCCTGTAGCCAAAGATCTCTTTCAATAAACTCTGAAGAATCGATCTGTATAATTCCATAATTTTCAGCACACTTGCAACTCTGCTCTCTTTGCTGCGCTGTTGGATTGCTCTCTGTCACAATCGCCCAGCATTCGCTTTCTCTGGTAGGCATCTCAAACAGAAAATATTTTTGACCTTTCTATATAGTTGCAGAGCATGGGAAGCTCAGTCTAATATAGATGCAAATGGCAGAAAGTGAAAGGTTGAGGAAATGTTGATATCAAGTTCCAGGTTTAAGCATTTCGCATGAATGACTCATTTTATGTGCGCTCCAAAGAGACTTTCAAGGCTGGTAAGAGCTCCAATGGTTGGACTGCGGCCGGAAAGGTGGCTTCTAGCGTTGGGCTCTGGCCACCATCGCTCCGTCTCCAGTCCCCCCTGTTCTCGATGCCAGAGCTGGGTCGAAGCACATCTTGTGTTTGGGTACCTCTCTCCCTCCTATCAGTGAAGAAGGATCAGTCAAGGCTTCATGTCACTGGCGTCCATGGCCCATCCAGAAGTATGCTACACACTGTTCAGGGATTTAGCAGAAGGATGAGGAATAATTGCTATGCAGTAAAAAAGTCAAAGCAACACCAATTTCGGCAAATAGGTTGAAAATCAGTTCCCAAAGGACTGATCTGACAAATCTGGCATTCCCCTGTATCTCGCCTCTCAGATCTAGCAAGACTGCACCCGAATCCATAGGCGACATCTGTTGATGTTCAAAGGAAGAAACCCTCGTCTGTGTAACAGAACTGTAAGGGACCTCTGAAAAACAGAACTGTAAGGGTCAAACAGAATGTATGGATCTTGTACGCGGCAGCAGTTTTGCCGCCCTAATCAAAATAACCGTTAAAGTCAAAAAAAAAAAAAAACAATGTTCACATTAATATATAACAACAAAATTTACTTTTATATTAATTTCAATGTTTAACATTAACATCTATCTTTATTATTAATATTATTAATATTAATATCAATTAACTTTAAAAGAGATATTGATATTAATATTAATATTAATAATTTATTTATTAATTTGAAACATTTATATTTATTGTTAAAGTTAATATCAATCTATATTAATAAATTATTAATGTTAATGTTAATCAATATTTATTTTAATACTATTACTCTTAATTTTAAATAAATAATATTAATAATACAAATATAAATATTAAAAAATAATAATAAGAATAATAATAATCAAAATATTTATTATAACAATAATATTAATATTAATAATTTCTATGTCAATTTTTAAACATTTATGTGTATCAATGTTTATTAATATTAATAAAAAACATAAATATTAAATTTAACAATACACATAAATATTGAACTTTCTTCAGAGTTGAGAGGACTACATTAAAAAGACTAAATTGAATCAACAAAAAATTAGAAATATATAAATTATACAAATAAGCCCCACATATATATATATATATATATATATATATATATATATATATATATATATATATATAACTATTTACATATAGAATATAAATTTAAGAAGCACATAAAAACACTAAAAAAAAAACTATAATGAAATAAAGTTCATTAAATAAAATATTTGCAATACAAAAAAATATAATAAATCTCATAAGTTCAGCACATTGAATCTAATATATTTATTGAAGGAAAGTCTAACAGTACAAATTAAATCTGAATGAGCTAAATTATTAAACACAATTAATATTGTATTAATGATATTGTTAATAATTTAAAATATTAACCATGACTAATTTTGTACTAATGATATTATTAATAATATTGTTATTAATATTATTAATGTTACAAATTTTACTTTTTAATATTAATTACAATAGCATTATTATTATTAATATTGTTTTTAATATTAATCATCATTATTATAGTTTTTAATATTAAATATTAATATTATTTACTATAGGACTCTACGATAAACCATGACCATCCACTATAGTTAAAGATGCTTCACTATGGTTCACTATAAGTCTCTCACTATAAGCAAATAAATTCAAACATAAAATAAAATGGATAGAGAGAGGGGTGTAGAATTGTGAGAGAGATCAGTCGGGAGAAGAGAGGGGAATAAAAACTATGAGTGAAAGCCACTTGAGGGATTGAGGTGGATAATTGGGATAAAGAGAAGGGAATGAGGCTTGAGAGAGTGAGGAGGGAACACACGGAGAAGAGAGTGGTGACTAGATACTATGAGTGAAATTCAGAGAAGAGAGTAGAGAGTGGTGACTAGATACTATGAGTGAAAGTAACTTGAGGGAGTCAAGTGGAGACCCGGGATAGAGAGAAGAGAAAGATAAGAGAGATTTACGAGGGAACATATGGAGCTATAGATAGAAAGGAGGAGGATTTTTTTATGGTTTTATTAATAAAAAAATTATCAAACACAAGATGAATTGGTTATATAACATGATATTCAATATTATTACAATATCATATTATAATTTCAAGACTCGAAAGAAAAATTCAATTAGAGAGGTGGGAGAGAGATAAATGAAGAAGAAGAAATTGAAAGGAGGTAACAAAGAGAGACACTAAGAGAAAGGAGAGGGGATGGGGAGAGAGATGTGCCAGATAAAGGGAATGAGAAAGTTGGCATAGAAGTAAGAAAGTGTAGAAGGAGATAGATCACGAGACATATTGGGAGAGTAAAAGGGAGATAACTATATGGAGGGAGAATGTTAGAGTGAGAAATGAAGGGTAACTTCATGGAAGAATATTTTTTGTGTGTGTGAGAGAGAGTCACTCAGAGTGAATGTGTTTCTAAGTATGTGTGTGTCTATGAGAGAGAGATACGAGGAGGAACGGAGATAGAAAGGAAGTGAAGGAGGGAGATATGGAGAGATAAATGGATGGAAGGATGTATAGAGACATAGCTAAATTGTGGGATAAGGGTAGAGAGCGAGATAGTAGAGGTGAGACAGGAAGATAAGAATGTAAGGTATTGTAAGGTATTGAGAGTCAGAAGCGCTGAGATGGAGAGAGGGAGTGAGTGGTTGTGAGAGAGTTGTATATATAGGGGGAAGGGTAATGGGAGGTATAGGGTTGCTAGTAGAGAGGGAGAGAGAGGTGAGGGTCATAAATAGGGAGAGGGAAATAAAGAAAGAGGTGAATGGAGAGAGATGCACTAGTGATGGATAGATAGAGAGGGAGGGAGAGTAATACATGATTAAGAAGAGATTTAGCCTCCATGAAATATTCATGAATATTTTTAGTATTAGTCACCTATCAAAAGTTGAGATTTATCTCAAAATTAGTTATGCTCAGTGTTTCATTTTAATTAAATAAATTCATTAAAAAAATGTCATATAAAAAATAAGGTATTATTAAGTCATCGTGTTGTAGTAATGTAATACAGACTATTTACAAGATAAAATTCTCAATGATAAGATGGATATAAATTTTCATGATTAAGGATATTGTTATATATATTTTTCAAACTATCTATATTTAATTCATATATTAATTAATACCAATGATAATTTGAAATCAATTTTATTTTTTTCAAAAAAAACCAATTATTTATAAAAAAATCAATTACATAATTACCCCATTAAAATTATGACATGTGATTTTGTTTATTAACATTCTATAATTATATAATTTATATGGTTACACTCATTTTAAGTTTTAACCAAATAAATAAATAAATAACTCTGACTTTCCCTTTTATCTCTTTTTATTAGCAAAGTTCCTAGACTGAACTACGTACAAATTCAAAGGAAATCAAATTCAAGTTTTAGAGGGAGAGTCTTATCCATATTAGACTATTTCTTCCGTCTCTTTTAGTTATTTAAATGCTGAGTTTTCTTTATTCCTCTTCGAATTTTATTGGGGAAGATGCGTTTTCTTATAACATCGTTATTGAAGGTAGTGCGTGGCCCAGTGTAATTAAGTTCTGAATGTATTTCCACAGTTTGAACAGTCCCGGTGCGGGTTTGGGTGGTTTTGATTTTGGGTGGAGCACAAAAAGAGAAAATAGAGATCCAAACCATGCTCACGCCAGTATTAAGCTCCAATGGCGTGGATTCGGTCCACCGGTCTGCATCCGAGGGATCAGAATGCATAGTTGCCGAAACAAAATGAAATATCCCTGGGGCTTGAACCTACCAGAAGTTTTGATTTTTTTATGTGTATTTTAAAAGAAAAAATCATTTGGAAAATTAATTTAGTTTTGAATTTTTATATGAAAATTTAATTTATATAATATATATCAGATTTAATAATTAATAATAGTGATCATATATATAGATTTACACACAAAGAAAGTGATTTGAACTATTTCTTAGATAATAAGATCTCAGATCTAATTTTAGAGTCTCAATCTTATCCTCATCACAACAAATATCTAAATATAACTTTCTCCATTAAGTACAACAGCAAAGAGACAAATTCCCATTAAAAAGTATTTTTATTGAGTCCATTACCAAAAGCTTATTTTCTATATTTATTAATAAATTTAAGAAAAATTGTATTTTATTTATTTTAATTTATTTTAATAGTATTGTATGGAGATGTTTATTTTAATAAATATTAAATAGCCTAATAATAATTATTGAATATCTAATATCTTGATGTTATTTTTTAAGGTAAAGAATTTATAAATATACTATATTAAGAGTTATTAAATTTTTTATTATTTTCCATCCTAAAATAATATAAAAATTAAAAATAAGCATATGAGTAAGTTATTTATTACCAAATTTGCACTAGTGGTATTTCCTTGGTTTTAGGTAACTCATCAAAAGCATAAAATACTCTATAGACATTTTGTTCATCATGATATTAAAAATATGATTTTTAAATAACAATTAATCTTGATCACTTCTTTGACCTCCAACTTCCACTCATATATTCCCTCTTCTTTCTTAAGAACTTTGTATTCAATTTTAGAGAATACTTTTTATTTTTAATATTTATAAACTAGACCTTAATTAACTCATATATTTCCTCTTCTTTCCTAAGAACTTTATATCCAAATTTAAAAAATATATTTCACTTTTTAAATTTATAAACTAGACTTTTATTTTGACACCAAAAACTATCAAATTAGTAATATATACAATAATTTCCCCACGCTCCATAAGAGGATCTTTTCCAAATCTAACCCTATTGCCATAACTAACCATTCAAACCAACCATTTATCTATCAAAATAAAGCCTTTCACTTTTTTAGGTGATAAATCATCAGTAGATATGGTATTGAAATATATTTGAATAATAATTTAAATCACATTAATTTTATTTTATAATTATAAATGTATATTTTAGAGCAAGTTTGTTTTTTTTTTTTTTTGTAAAATAGAGATAATCTTAATCTATTGTCTACAAAGTCTTTTGTAATAATAAGCATTTCTTGAAAGTAAAAGAAATTCTTTCTCTTTAAACCCATCTAAAAAATATTATAGATAATTTTTTATAATATACTTCAAAAATTTTAAGTTTTATAATATACTCTAAATATAGAACATAAAATTAACTAAAATTTTAAATAATATTAAATAAAAAAAATAACTATAGATTTTATTTTTAAAATAATTATCTATTAATAAATAATCTTTTTTCCATTTTAAATATATTAAATCCCAAAATCTAATTCAATAATATAATAGTTTCTCATAATTTTTTTTACCCAAATCAATTTATGTCTTCTTTAAAAACCACTTATAACTTCAAAAACCACCTATCATATTAAATAGATAATGCTCTTCACTTTTAAACCTATTAAAGCCCTATAATAATTTCTTAATGCTAACCCATATTATTTTCAATGTAATTATTAAATTTAATGTTAAGTCATATTATGGAGAGTAATGCTCCACTCGAAAATAAAGGAAACAATAATTATATAATGTCAAGTTATATTATGCAGAGTAATTATTAAAAGATTTTATACAGATGAATTAGTTTTCAAAATAGAGAAATAACTTGTTCCTAATTTTTTTTAATAATATGATATTTTGGATTTCTTAAGTAAGTCTTTTTTCATAATTGGCATTTATCCTTAAAAACAAACTCACTTAAAAACTCTGAAATTTTAAATTATTAAAAAACTCGGAATATGTTATTCCTCTATTTTGCAAAATAATTATTAAATTTAATGTTAAGTCTTATTATGCAGGGGTAAAGCTCCACTCGAAAATAAGAGAAAGAACATATAGTTAAAAAAAGACTTAGTGTGAAAACCAATTTAAAAAAAAACACTTTTCTACATTGATAACCATCTGATTGCCTAAATAGAAAAGGTAGAAAATCTTCACATGTTTTGTAGCATTCTAGTTTTCGCATCTTTAATAACAGGAGAATTTTTTATTTAATTAAATTAGCCAATACAATCATAGAATGCGTGCAATATGAAATAAAATAATAAAATGTGAATTTATTAATAATTATGTTTTTAAATTATTTTGATCTTCCATTTTAATTGGAAAATTTATTGACCGTTGGGAATTATGAACAAGTGAATCCGACTCCAGAGGATGACGCTCTAACAGTACAGAGAAAGTGATTGTTACAACAACACAATATAATATCGCTCTAATTAAACTCTTGCTGCGCCAAATTCTCTGCTCTGTCAACTTTGAATTATGCGTTGTGTGGATTCGAGAGCACTTCCCTTTGCTTATTTTGTTCGCTTGGATGTTCTTCTTAGTTTCTTTGAATTTGGTCGTGTATTATTGTGTAGTCTGTCTCATTGCAAGTGTTTGCTGTTATTGTTCTGTTACAGAATCAAAGAGACAGATGACTATAGGCCGGAAAGCATTTGATTGAAAGGCATGGAGAGGAATATAGCTGACGAGTAAATTTTGGTTGAGATAAATATGAGGCTAATTGATCGTCAGAGGTCGATTTCTTTTAGATTACATTAGATCCGTTCCCTTTCATGCTTCGGTTAAGAAAATTCTTACTTCTAATATGAAATTTGAACCAACTATTATGGCATGGAAATGTGCTACAGTTGGAAGTCGAAACAGGAGCTGAGATGGATGGATAGATTAATGGAGTTCCGTGGCACCGAAGCTCCTAAATGATCTTCCTAAATTCCTAATTGAAACTCCTAATGGAGTTCCGTGGCTCATGGATGGATAGACTAATGAAGTTCTCGATTGTAAAGATGCCACGGACATGGATATTTGTTCAGGTACTACGTTAACACTGATCTACAATTATCAAAATCCGTTGAACTTTTCCTTATGTTATAGTGACTCTGTTTCAGATAAACAAAAAAGACCAAATACAAAGAAATTCGTTTATATTGTCCAACCTATAGATTGGTTTATCAGCTTTTGACATTGAAAATGACTCCCTTTGCTTACACATGTTGCACCAAGTTTTAGTTTCTCTAGTTTCGATAAAGAAAGGAAATCATTAAAGCTGATAATATTCCATAAGTTTTAGTTATTGTTTTAACGACAAGGAAAAGGGAATAATCTGCTTAAATTTTCGAAGCCTCAAGTTTAGCTTCTCTGGTTTCGTTATGAGTAACCATTTATATTAAATATTCATTCAACAATTGATTATTGTCTTCGAATTTTTGTTCTTCACACATTCTATTTCTCTATAAATACAACCCAGTTCCTTTTTTTTTTTCCCTTAATCGTGAGCACTGTCTTGTCGGCTCACCTTTGGTATACATTTCGAATCAAATTTGCCGATAACATTTATGCTGTACTCCTCTGTCTATTCTGCTATTGACAGTCATAAGTAATAACGTAGTAAATAACTGAATATAATAATGTAGTAAATAAGTGAATATAAATAATAATGCAGACTGGGAGGCCAGTAATACCATCAAATTTAGGAGAATAATAAATAATTGATCGAAGAAGTGGTGGTGTAATCAGTGAATTTATACCCATTGTTCTGAATCTTGAAATATTAAACTCATCTACGTGCCTTGAAGGCGAGGAAGAAACAAAATACAGAGGCAGCGGTAGTAGAGGAGCTTGCGTGCACGTGCATTCAAAGAAGAATGGGAAGAATCGTAAAATAGAAATCAATGTTGATGGGCCGCAGCCACTATTGCAGAGGAGAATTAATTTTGTTATGGGCATAGCCATTTTTGCAGAGGGATGAAGACTTTCGTGGTCATGAACTACGGAAGAACATAATTTATTTAAAATCAGTCCTTTCGGGATTTTAAGCCCTCAACAACCAGAAATGAAGAAAATGTGTTTAAACGACGAAGTTCTTTAATTTTTGAAAAGGCATGATAAGTGGTCCCTGCCACTTAAGCGTCAATCGGAATCACAAGTTTTAACTTGCAGTGTCTTGTTGATGTGAAGATTTGCGATGCGATGCGATCACAGTTGCAATCACATATCGCAGTTGATATGTTTCAAAACTTAAGTGTCTTGTTGATATGGTAGAGTTCCGCAAGCGGAACGTTTTCATATAATACACAGCAACTATTATAATCACCCTCCGCTTTGTGCCAAGGTCTGCGGGTGGGTGCACAGACCACGCGGCAATATAATATATAATCACAAATTTTGAATCGGTGGAAATTTTATTTATGCCCCGATTGCACTATCAAATGGCGGAACCGATCCGGAGTATGTGCGACAGTTTATAATTGGTTATTGTGTCCGGTTTCAATCAGAGATCGCAATGTTTATGTTTTGGCCCGACCGCACAGTGTTTTATCCGGACCCGATCTATTGTATAGGGCGGAGTTTATTTTCCCATCGCATCCATTTGTTAATCGCAATCGGAACTTTTTGGTTGGTCGTTTGTTTATTGATGAGCCCGGACCCGATCCAGTTTATGCAGTGAAATTAAAAGGGGCCATCGCATCCGGTCCGCAATCGCAATTGGAATTTTTATGTGGTTCATTTGTTTTTTTGAAGTCGCGGACCTGATGGAGTTTATAGATCAGAATATATAAGCAACGTGCGTTTGTATTGTGGGTCCCCGATGATATTTGTTTTAAAACAGATTTTTGTTTAAGTTTTAATATAGTTTTTTGTAGTTTTAAATATGCGCGACATATAAAAGAAAAGGCCTGAGAGCATGTGCATTGTATTATAATGTATTTTTTGTTTTGCACAACAATGCGGGAAATGAAAAACACAACAGAATTGTCTTTTGACATACATTTTTTTTTGTGAGAGACAGTGAAGTCTTGGGTGTGCATTGTGTTGTAGCAACAGTCACTATTTTGACTCCCTCTGTTAGAGGAAGAATTTGTAATATTTTTTGAAGAAACAGAAGTTTGTTTTCAGAGTTGAAACTCTGTCTCCTGTCAAGAAATTTTAATATTTTCTCTGTGTTGAAGAGGGGAGTTTTATTCTCCATTTGTTGTTTTGGAATTTTTAGAAATTCCAACATGGTATCGGAGCTAGTTCAGGCTCTTTGAAGGTTTCAAAGAAGCTGAAAGAAGAAGAAGACTTGTTGCAACTTTTCTCCAGCAGTGTGAAGCTCAACAGAAGACAAAGTTCAGGTATTTCTCAAAAGAAAATAGAGTTGTTATTTTGTTTAAAAGAGTCTGTTCTTTAGAAAAGGAAAGTCAGTTTGTCTAAGTTCAAAGTTCAGTTTAAAAGCAATGGCTGGACCAAGTACATGTATGAGTATTGGAAATGATCAGCTTCCACAATTTAATGGAAAGAATTATGATTATTGGGCCATTACCATGAGAGCCCTGTTTGTCTCACAAGACTTATGGGAATTTGTAGAAAATGGTTTTGATGAACTAGCTGATGAGCAGGCTTTTAATGCCTTAACTCAAGAAGAGAAGGATATATTGAAGAGAAATAGAAAGAAGGACTCTAAATCCCTCTACTATTTGTATCAAGCATTAAATGAGAGTGTGTTTCCAAGGATAGCAACAGATAAGAGATCCAAGGATGCATGGGAAACTCTGAAAGTAGCCTATCAAGATATGGAGAAATTGAAAGCAACAAAATTTCAGTTGCTGAGGAGATATTTTGAAACTCTCTGCATGAAAGAGTCAGATAATATAGATACATTTTTTACACATGTTATTGGGATGGTAAATAAGATAAGGTCCCATGGAGAAACTCTTGAATAAAGAAGGATTGTGGAGAAACTTTTGAGGAGCTTACCCTCAAAGTTTGATGTTATATTTACCACCATAGAAGAGACGAGAGATCTCTCAAAATTCATGGTAGATGAACTTCATGCCTCATTGATAACTCATGAACAGAGATTGAGGAGAAATGAAAACTCATCTCTAGAGCACACCTTCAAGATCCAGATGCCTTCAGGAAGAGGAAAAGGTCAAGGCAGAGGAAGAGGAAGAGGCAGAAGTCAAAACAAAGGTGGAAGGAACATCCCTTCATATTCACATGGAAGGAGCAACAGTCAAAATCAGAGCCATGGTCATTGCAAAAGCTAGCAAGGTGGACAACAACATGCGCATGGACAAAGGTATGAAAAATCTAATGTCCAATGCCATTATTGCAAGAAATATGGGCAACATTGATCCAGGTGGATATTGGTGGCCTCCCACCTATTCCATTTGGACCCGCAGCATCAATTCTTTCAGTTTTTCAGCTTCAGCACAGCTTACTATTTATAGCAGGTTTTCGGGTCCTGCACACCCGAAGCCATTTTGGGGCATTAATAATCCAGGTGGATATTGGTGGCCACCCATCGAGTCCATTTGAACCCCCACCATCAGTTATTTCAGTTTGTAAGTTTCGGCACAACTTACTATTTTTAGTAGTTTTTCGGGTCTTAAACTTCCGGAGCCGTTTTGAGGCCCTAAACGACATTTTTTGGGAAAACAGAGAGCAACATGGGTCCATGGACCGATGTTGCTTGTTCAAAAGTTGTACTCCTCGGACAGATATTTCTAATGAGCTATTGAGCGCATCAAACGGAGATCGGATGCCAAAGTTACGTCCCCGGGAAGTTGAACCACCAATTTACCCAAACGGGGCCCACAGTTTTGGCGCTTCATCTCCTATGGTTAGGGTTTTGGACGTTTCGGATTCTACATTGTTTCTCAACAATAAATAGGCCCTCGAGCCTCATTGTAAGACAGTTCAGGGGGCTGGGAGCCGACACATCTCTTCTCAGAGATAAGCGCGACCAGTGCCCTAGCTCGCCGCATCTCCATTATGTCTGTATTGTAACACAGTTCAGGGGCTGGTAGCCACCACATCTCTTCTCAGGGATACGCTGCCAGTACCCTAGCTCATATATTTCCATTATGTCTGTAATAGGCCTGCGAGCCTCAATGTAACACAGTTCAGAGGCCTGCGTACGCTACATCTCTTCTCAGAGATACGCTACCAACGCCTTAGCTTGTTTCCATTATGTTTGTAAGTTTATTGCAGTCATTCTTTTATTGATAAAATGACTTTATTATTTATAACTTTTGCATCTGTATTTTATGGTTATATGTTTATTCGATGTGTTCGGATCAACTATGCCAATGAATGTAGAAAGAAGCAAAATGACATGAAAAATAGGCAGAATGCTAATGTAGCAAAAGAAGAAAAGAACCCAAGTAATGTGATGTTAACATGTAATGTAGCACAAGATAGAGAAGATGATGTTTGGTTCTTAGATTCAAGATGTAGTAATCACATGACCAGAAACAGAGCAATGTTTGCCAATTTAGATGAAGAGGTTAAATCAGAAGTAACCACAGGGACTGATACTAAGATCTCTGTAAAAGGAAAAGGCAGAGTTAGTATTCGAGCAAGAAATGGTGAGCAAAAATTTGTTCCAGATGTGTATTATGTTCCTGGTTTGAAGTGTAATATTTTGAGCGTTGGGCAGCTCATAAAAAAAGGTTACAATGTAATTTTCAAGGATGATGTGTGCACCATAAAGGATATACCTCCAAGCAATAAAATCATTGTTGAAATACAAATGACTAGCAATAGAATGTTTCCGCTCAAGCTCAACACTGACTTGAAAGGAAAAGGAAAGAGCATAGCAGCTGTAACTCAAGAAGCTTTTCAGAAGGAAGCAAAAGATGAAAATTGGTTATGGCACCTGAGATTTGGACATCTCAATTTCGGAGGATTAAATTTGTTGCACAGAAAAGGAATGGTAAGAGGTTTTCCATTGATTGAGAAGCCTGACAGCCTATGTGAAGGCTGCATCTTGGGAAAGCAACACAGAGAAAATTTTCCTTCAGGGAAAAGCATAAGGGCGAAAGCACCTTTGGAGATAATCCACTCAGATTTATGTGGGCCGATGCAAACAGCATCTGTTTCGAGCAGCAATTACATGCTGACTTTCATTGATGATTTCACACGAAAAGTGTGGGTTTATTTCTTAAAATATAAGAGTGAAGTCTTTCAGAAATTTCGTCAATTTAAAGCTCTTGTAGAAAAACAGAGCGGACTGCACATTAAAGTCCTCAGAACTGACAGAGGAGGAGAATACATATCAAAGGAATTTCTGCGTTTTTGCAGAGAGAACGGCATACACAAGCAGTTTACCACAAGGTACACACCGCAACAGAATGGAGTTGCTGAAAGGAAGAATCAAACCATAATGGAAATGGTGAGAAGTATGCTAAAGGAAAAACACTTGCCGAATGAGTATTGGGCAGAAGCAGCAAACTGTGTTGTGTATATTTTAAATAGATGCCCTACAAAAGCTGTGATGAACAAAGTTCCAGAAGAAGCGTGGAGTGGCAGAAAACAGGGAGTCACCCACATGAGAATTTTTGGATGTGTGGCTTATGCACACATTCCAGATAAGTTGAGAAAGAAGTTGGATAGTAAGGGGGAGAAGTGTATCTTCCTTGGATATTGTGAAGATTCCAAAGGATACAGATTGTATAACCCATCCACAAAGAAGTTTGTGATAAGAAGAGATGTGCAGTTCATTGAAGAGGAAGCATTGGATGGAAGCATTGAGAAAACAATTAATGTTAAAAGCTGTTTATCTCATGATGAAGATGAGGAAGATGTGAGTGAAATTAACAACTCATCGGTAGCACAACCTCCACCAACACAAGGACAGCAAGGGACACCTCCAGCGGCAGCAAGAACACCCTTGAGAAGAAACGAGAGTGCATCGCCAAGCACACCACATGGAGCAGATTCAAGTGCTTCTTCAAGCACGACTACACCAAATGAAAAAAGGAACAAAATTTAGAAATGTTAATGAAATTTATGAGCAGGAAGCGGCAAATGAAGGTATGAATTCCTTATTTTCTTTGTATTGTCAAGTTGATGATCCTATTCATTTTGAAGATGCAATAAAAGATAGAAAATGGATAGAAGCTATGGATGATGAAATTAATGCCATAGAGAAGAACAAAACATGGGAGTTGGTTGACCTCCTAAAAGGTAAAGAAGTCATTAGAGTAAAATGGGTCTATAAGACCAAGAGTGATGCTGAAGGAAAGATAGAAAGACACAAGGCCAGACTTGTTGTCAAGGGATATAAGCAGCAGCATGGAAGAGACTATGAGGAAACTTTTTCACTAGTTGCAAGAATGGAAACCGTGAGAGCAGTGCTGTCCATAGCAGCACAAAACAAATGGAAAGTATACCAGATGGATGTAAAATCTGAATTTTTAAATGGAGTTTTAATGGAAGAGGTATATGTGGAACAACCTTTGGGCTATGAGAAGAAAGGCCAAGAGCATAAAGTCTGCATATTGAAGAAAGCTCTTTATGGGCTGAAACAAGAACCGAGAGCATGGTACAGTAGGATAGACTCCTATCTACTGGAAAATGGGTTTGAGAAATGTGATGGAGAACCCACATTGTACATCAAAGAAAAGGATGGTAAAATGCTCATTGTTGTGTTATATGTTGATGATGTAATATTCACTGGTAATGATGATTATCTCAGTGAAAATTTTAAAACAGTCATGAAAGAAGAATTTGAAATGACTGACATGGGTTTGTTGAGATACTTCTTAGGAATAGAAGTAGAACAAGATGAAAATGAGATTTTTATCTCACAGGAAAAATATGTTAATGAATTGTTGAATCCTTAGATAAACTGAGAGGGGAGGGTGAATTAGTTTAACACATTCATGAGCTTTTTAAAACTTTTCATCAAGCTTATTTACAACTTAATTTCATGTCCTTAATATGTGAGTAATCTTAGAATGAAATGACAAGTATTAATATAATATAACGATAGACTTAATATGAGAGCGACGGTATTAATGAATGATATAAATGAATAAACATAAAATTCATGCAGAACCTTGAATGAGTGAAGCCATAAAGGGAGAAAACTACATCTTATTATTGTTGTGATGAAACGATAGGCTTCAACTCTCCGATACGATTCATAAGGGTCCCACCTTATATTACTTCGTTTCTTTTGCTCATAAAGCGCTCCACTTATTAATATATATGCTTTGAACCTTTGTTTATATGATCCCAGCTTCATCACAATCGTAATTTTTTGGTTGCATTTTCTGACACATATCCATTATTTTTTATAAACCCATCAGGTCTAGGCTTCATCGCAATCACAATTTTCTATTATATGTTCCGCTGCCCTTATAATCTCCGATGCAATTGGGAAAGGGTCCCACCTTATGGTACTTTGATTCTTTGATCATAAAGTGCTCCATATAAATTAATATATATAAAATTTTCCGCTTGGGTTTAAGATTCCTGGAATATTATGTATCCTCCTGCCTGGGTTACGATTCCCGGAATAATATTTATATGTATATATATATACTTTGCTGCTCCAATCTTTAGTCTATCTTCCAGCAGGGGAGGTGATTCTCGGAATTTGTTTGTATATATATATATACTTGCCGCTTGGGTTATACGATTCCCGGAATTGTGTTTATGTATCCTCCATCTGGGGTAGCGAATCTCGGAATTAAAAAATGGCTCTGCCTCTACTTCTGATAATGGCTCTGCCTCTGCCTCTATTAACAGCTCTACCTCTGCCTCTGATAACCGCTCTGCCTCTATATTTGCTGCCTCTGCTTCCACTACTCGACTGTTTTTATGCCTCCACTGCTCGACCGTTTCACTGCTTCCACTGGTTGACTGTTTCATCTCTACCTCTGTATTCGACTGTTACACTTTAGCAGTGTTCTTCCACCTGTCTCCTTTGCCCTGCTTGCTTTTCCATCCTATGTTTTGTCTGCGATTATGGCCCAAATCCTTTACCCATGCTCTGGCGACTACCTCCATTGCCTGTCTCTGTCTTTGCTGCCTCCATTTCCATCAATGAAAATATTTCCAACAGTCTCCCCCTTTGGCATTGATGGCAATACACTTCCTCTGTTTTTCTGTTAGGATCCTTTCTCCTGTTGCTTGTTATTCCTCCCCCTTTGACATCAATGGAAAGGGGTTTGAATTCTTAGTGTAGCTTCTATTCTTTGATCCTATGATTTTATCCTTTTTCGATATTTCGTGTATTTTCTCTCTTTGGAATTTTCTGATTTTGTACACTGCTGCTTCAACCGTTGGATTAGATTCACATCGGGTTGACTACTCTTCCGTGTTCGGTTCACGTCGGGTTCACCACTCTTCCACTGCACCACTGACCCTTTTGCCTTTTTTATTGATTCCTTTTTGCTGAATGTATTATTGCCATAATCCTTTTGATCCTGAGGACCTGTTTTCATGCTTCCCTTGCTGGTTGATCTCCCCCTGGGAATTATATTCTTGTTTCTGTTCTCCCCCTGAAACTGTGCTTTCTCTTCATATTAGAGAGTAGCATCTACAGATACTACCCCAAGTCTGTCTCTCAAATATTCAAATGGTTCTCTAGCAAGCGGTTTGGTAAATATATCTGTTGTCTGTTCTTTTTTTGGCACATACTCCAGGTTTACTATCTTCTGAGCCACTTGTTCTCGAAGAAAATGATACTTGATTGGGATATGTTTAGTTTTAGAGTGAAGCACAGGGTTTTTAGATATACTTATAGCACTTGTATTATCACATTTGATTGAGATAGGTTCATCAATGCTTACCTTCATGTCTTGAAGAGTTTTCTTCATCCACATGACTTGTGTACAACATGTTGTTGCTGCTATATATTCTGCTTCTGTTGTAAACAGAGAGATAGATGTGTGTTTCTTGCTTAACCATGCCACCAAACTTTCTCCTAGATAGAAAGCACCTCCACTTGTGCTTTTCCTGTCATCCACACAACTGGCCCAATCTGCATCTGTGTATGCTGTCAAAGTGAAGCTTTTGCCTTTAGGATACCAAAGTCCATACTGTGTTGTTCCTTGTAGGTATCTAAATATTCTTTTGACTGCAAGAAGGTGATTTTTTTTAGGTGCTGCTTGATATCTAGCCACTAGTCCTACTGCTAGCATGATGTCTGGTCTTGATGCTGTCAAATACAGCAGGCTTCCTATCATGGATCTGTAGAGTTTTTGATCTATATCTGCAGACCCATCATCAGCACACAACTTGCATCCCGTGATCATGGGAGTTGACACAGGTTTGCAGTCCTCCATTTTGAACTTTTTCAACATTTCTTTTAAGTATTTTTCTTGTGAGATGAACGTACCTGTGTTCTTTTGTTGAATTTGAAGTCCTAAGTAGAAACTGAGCTCTCCAATCATAGACATCTCAAACTCTTTTTTCATCTCATCAGCAAACCCTTTTGCTAGTTCTTCTTTGTTGCTTCCAAACATAATGTCATCAACATATACTACAACAATCAGGAGTTCATTTTCATGGGCTTTTATGTATAGATTGTTGTCTACTCCACCTCTCTTAAAGCCTTGTTTTTGTAAATATTTATCCAGTCTTGAGTACCAATCACGAGGAGCCTGTTTCAGTCCATATAGAGCCTTCTTCAATCTGCACACATAGTCTTCTTTGTCTGTTAAAGAGAAACCTTATGGTTGTTCCATGTAGACTTCTTCTTCTAGATCTCCATTCAGAAATGCAGATTTCACATCCATTTGATATACTTTGAATTTTTGGTAGCAAGCAAAGGCCAGAAACATTATGATGGCTTCCATTCTGGCTACAGGGGCAAATGTTTCATTGTAATCAAGTCCTTCGATTTGTGAATATCCTTTGCAGACCAGTCTGGCTTTATTCCTGATTACTTGTCCTTGCTCATTCATTTTGTTTTTGAATACCCATTTTGAGCCTATGACATTTTTCTCAGTGGGTCTAGGAACTAATTCCCAGGTATTGTTTTTCTCAATTTGGTCCAATTCTTCATTCATAGCATTTACCCAAGACTTGTCCTTGCTGGCATCTTCAAATTTCTTTGGCTCTATTTGTGACAACATGGCTATGTATACCTCTTCAGTTTGTTCTGTTAGTTGCCTTCTTGTTTGGACCCCTACTCTCTTGTCTCCAATGATCTGATCTTCAGGATGGTTCTTCTGAGTATATCTTGAGGGAGCTTTAGAACTTAGCTCTGTATCTTCTGTTGTCTTGCTTGTTTCCTCATCATCTTGGTTTTCTTCTTCATGGTTGTCTGATGGACTGCAGCAGTCTGTATCTCTTGTATTGTTTGGAAGTTCTTCATCAAATCTCACATCAATGCTTTCTACTATTTTTTGAAGAGTCTTGTTGTAGCACCTGTACCCTTTAATTTTGGATGCATATCCTAGAAATATCCCTTCATCTGCTCTTGCATCAAATTTCCCAAGATTTTCATCATTATTCTTTATGTAACACTTGCTTCCAAAGATTCTAAAATGTTTGATTGAAGCTGGTTTCCCATGCCATAGTTCATAGGGAGTCTTGTCACTGCTTGGCCTTAAGTGAGCTCTGTTAAGGATATGCACCACTGTGTGTACTGCTTCTGCCCATAAGGTTTGAGCAATATTACTTTCATGCATCATGGCTCTGGCTATTTGCTGTACAGACCTGTTTTGTCTCTCTGCTACTCCATTTTGCTGAGGTGTTCCTGCAATAGTAAATTGTTGCTTTATCCCATGTTCATTGCATAGGTCAGAAAAGTCATAATCTGTGAATTCACCTCCTCTGTCTGATCTGATGCATTTTAGCTTGCATCCTGTTTGATTTTCTGCTAATGCTTTGAAGATCTTAAATTTTTCCAGAGCTTCTGATTTATTCTTGAGAAATGCAACCCATGTCATTCTAGAGAAATCATCTATTATCAGCATGAAGTAGGATTCTCCACTTGGAGTTTTGGTTCTTGCGGGTCCACACAGATCCATGTGCACAAGCTGTAGAGGTCTTCTTGTTGATAACTCATCTTTGGCCTTGAAGGATGTGCGAGTCTGTTTGCCTAATTGACATGATTTGCATATGGTATTAGAAGGCCTCTTTATTTATGGCATGTCTCTGGCAGCTTTCTTCTTGCTTAGTCTGATGATGTGATCGAAGCTGAGATGTCCCAACCTTTTATGCCATAACCATGACTCTTCTAGTTTGCTAAGATGACATGCTTCATCTTCCTCTTTCACAATGTAAACATTACTCTCTGTTCGAACTCCTTTAAGTAGAGTCTTACCTATGGTGCTTGATCTGACTTCACAATCTTGTGCTCTAAAAATAACTTCATAGCCTTTGTCACACATCTGACTGACACTTAGTAAATTTTCTTTCAGCCCATCTACAAATAGTACATCTTGGGCCTTTCCTCTGCCATTGTCTATGCTGACTGAGCCTTTTCCCTTGATCTTACCTGATTTATCATTACCAAAAGTAACATTGCTAGATTTCTTTTCATAAAGAGTTATAAACTTGCTTTTGTCTCCTGTCATGTGTTTAGAGCAGCCACTGTCCAAATACCATTGGCTTTTCAAATCTTGAGCAGTTTAATCCAGGTCACACTTATTCTCCTTATTTTTCCACTGGAGGCATCCTTTTGTTTGGTATCTTTTGTGAGATGATGATTCACATCCCTTCAGAGGACATTTGGAAGGCATATGTCCAACTTGATTGCATATACAACATTTGATCATAGTTTTTGTAGAATTGTGAGTATGAACAAAATTTCTTTGATTCATAAACCTCCTTGAGGTGTTGAACATCAATCTTTGTCCATACTTTCTACACTCAATGATTTTATGGCCAAATTCCTTACAATAAAAACAGTAACCATAGAAACTATTTGCATACCTGATGTAAGGTTGTCTCTTCCATTTGTTTGCTTGAGGCAGTCTCTTCAATGTTTGCATCTTTTGTTGGTTTGAATTACTCCTCCTTGCATGGAAATATGCAGCAATGTGTCCCAGCTTGTGGCAGACATAACAGGTGGCATTATTCATAGGAGGGAAGAATCTCCTTTGATGGCTTCCGAATTTGACATATTCAGAGACATATGTCCCTTTCTCTGTTGTCTTAGTATTTATTGCCTTCTTTGTTATTAGAGGTTTCTTCTGATCTCTGTCTTCCTCATTACAAGTTTCTTCTTTTGTAGGAATTGTTTGAGCTGCTTCATCATTCTTCTTTGCTTTTACAAAAATAATCTCTCTGTCAACCTTTTCTTTTCTTTTACTTGATTCTCCTTCATAGCCTATTCCAGTTTTTATCATAGGGGATCTTTGAGCAACCAGAATTTCATTCAACTTACTAGAGCTTGTTTTTTTAGAGGAGTTTATAACCACTTTCCTTTGAGCATTTTCTAGTTTCTTCTTGAGACATACTACTTCTTCTTCCAGCTTCTCTTGTTCTCGGGTTTTATCCTTGATTTGCTGAAGTAACATGTCTTCTATCTTCTTGGCTTCTTCAAGCTCTACCTTCAGCTGCATGAGGACTTCTGAGTTTTTTTCTTTCTCTTACATACTTGAGAAGAACGTCCTTTTGTTTTCTACACTTTAGTTTGATTCTATCAATCTCCTCCAGAGCACTTCTTAGCTCCCCCTCAAGGTTGACTTCCTTTTCTTCTTCTTCATCTTCTAGTAGGAGTCCTTCAAGTTCTTTTATGGCCATCAATAAGAGTTCATAGGTTCCTTCTTCACTTGAGGGTTCATCTGAATCTTCAGATGTACTGCTGTCTTGTTGAGCATAGAAGGATTTTCTGCTGAACTTCTTTCCTTTCTGCCAGTTCTTTGATTTATTTTTCTCTGACTCTTGAGCCTGATTCCTTACTTTCTTGTGAGGACACTTAGCAGCATAGTGTCCAACTCTTCCATAGTTAAAGCATTTGAAAGGAATTTTACCTTTGTATTTACCTGAGCCTCTATCCAATTTCTTGACAAATTTTTCCTCTTCTTCATCCGAGCAAGAGCATATGTCTCCCTCTTCTTCTTTCTTCTTTTATGTTTTAAAGGCTGCCTCCCTCGTAATTGGCTTCTTCTGTGGGAGCCTCATCTCATATGCTGTTAGATTTCCAAGTAGTTGGTTCATGGTCAAGGTCTCCCAATTAGATGTTTCTTCTATTGCAGACACCTTGGGATTAAACCTGGGTGGAAGAGATCTTAGAATATTTTGGACAATTACAACTTCTTTTATGTTTTCACCAAGAAACTTCATGTTATTTACTATTTCTGCAACCCTTAGAAAGAAGCTAGAAATGTCTTCATCATCATCCATTTTTAAGTTCTCAAACTGGGCTCTAGAGACTTGAAGTTTGGCAGTCTTTACTTTCTTGTCTCCCTCATGGATGTTCTCCAGAGTATCCCACATTTCTTTAGCGATGTATTTGTTCTCCCGAGATATGCCCTAATTCTTTCTGATCGATTTGCCTTTAGGGCATATCCAAATTCCACGACAGCATCCCGAGACTTCTATTCCTAGAGACATTATGTATGTCCTCATTTTGATTTTCCAGAAAGCATAATTTTCACCAGTGAAGAAAGGGGCTTTATTGGTTGAGCATCCTTCTTTACTAGCCATCTTGGGAACCTAGGATCTACTTTCAGTTGTTAGAATTGTACAAAGGAACCAGCTCTGATACCAATTGTTGAACCCTTAGTTAAACTGAGAGGGGGGGGGGGGGGGTGAATCAGTTTAACACATTCATGGTCTTTTGAAACTTTTCATTAAACCTTATTTACACCTTCATTTCATGTTCAACTTAATATGTGAGTAATCTTAGAATGTGAGTAGCAAGTATTACTATAATATAACAGTAGACTTAATATGAGAGCAACAAGTATTAAGCAGATGATATAAATCAGATCAACACATAAACATCATGCACAGAGACACCAGATATAAGTGGAAACCCATAAAGGGAGAAAACCACATCTTATTATCGTTGTGATGTTCCGATGCCTTTATATTCTCCGATGCGATTCATAAGGGTCCCACCTTATATTACTTCATTTCTTTTGATCATAAAGCGCTCCACTTATTAATATATATGCTTTGAACCTTTGTTTATATGATCCGGGCTTCATCACAATCGCAATTATTTGGTTGCATGTTCCGACACATATCCATTATGTTTTATAAACCCATCGGGTCCGGGCTTCATCGCAATCGCAATTTTCTGTTTATATGTTCCGCTGCCCTTATAATCTCCGATGTGATTGGGAAAGGGTCCCACCTTATGGTACTTTGATTCTTTGATCATAAAGCGCTCCATATAAATTAATATATATAAACTTTGTTGCTTGGGTTTAAGATTCCCGGAATATTATGTATCCTCCCGCCTGGGTTACGATTCCCGGAATAAGATTTATATGTATATATATATACTTTTCTGCTCCAATATTTAGTGTATCTTCCAGCGGGGGAGGTGATTCTCAGAATTTGTTTGTATATATATATATACTTGCCGCTTGGGTTATACGATTCCCGAAATTGTGTTTATGTATCCTCCAGCGGGGGTAGCGAATCTCGGAATTAAAAAATGGCTCTGCCTCTGCCTCTGCCTCTGTTAACAGCTCTGCCTCTGCCTCTGATAACCGCTGTATATATTTGCCTATCTTTGCATCTGCTGCCTTCTTTGTCTGTCTCTGTCTTTGCTTCCCTAGCTCGTTCGTTTCACCTTGCCTCCTTTGCTCGACCATTTAATGCCTCAGCACCTTGGCTTGTTTCATCTCCGTCTTTGTATTAGTGTACACTTCATCGGTGTTCTTACGCACCGTCTCCTTCGCCACCTTGCTTTTCTTTTGTTTGTCCACATTTTTCTATTCTTTGCTGTGTCTGCTTGACTACCTCCTTTTCATGTCTCATCTTTCTTTGCCTCCATTTCCATCAGTGACAATGTTCCAACATGAAGTGCTTGAAATATTTAATATGCAGGAGAGCAAAGCAACAATCACTCCCATAGTGATGGGATTAAAACTCACTAGAGAGGACAACAGCAAGGATTTTGATCCTAGCTTGTACAAGAGCATAGTTGGCAGCCTCATGTGTTTGACTGCAACTAGGCCCGACATAATGCATGTTGTTAGCCTGATTTCCAGATTCATGGAGAAGCCAAAGGAAGCACATTGTCAGGTAGCGAAGAGAATTTTGAGGTATGTTAAAGGTAATAAAAGGTTTGGTATTTTATATACTACTTCAGAATGTTCAGATTTAGTTGGATACACTGACAGTGATTGGGCTGGAAGTGTAGATGATCGGAAGAGCACTTCCGGTTATGTCTTTCACATGGGTTCAGGAGCCATTTCATGGGCTTAAGAAACGGTACGATTGGTGCATTATCTCTGACCAGTATGTTTGTATCACAACGGTAATGTGTCAAGCAATTTGGATGAGAAGGATGTTGAGAAGTTTATGCCAAGAACAGGTAAAAGGGACAGTGATTTATTGTGACAATACCTCAGCTATTGCATTGTCAAATAATTCAGTGTTTCATAAGAGAACAAAACACATAGATACAAAGTTTCACTATATCAGAGAATTGGTGAACAATGGAGAAATTATTTTACAGCATTGTAAAACAGAGGAGCAATATGCAGATATTTTGACAAAGCCATTGGGGCAAAAGACATTTGAATTTTTAAGAAAATGCTTGGGTATGATTGATAACCCAGTAGCTGACTTTAAGGGGGAGTGTTGAAAATATTAAAGTCACCTGCTAGCCTTTGAGTAGGAAGAAACGAGTACAGAGGTAGCAACAAAGTTTGAGTGCACAACACTGCGTATTAAAGAAGAATGGGAAGAACTGTAAGGATGAAATCAATGTTGATGGGCCGCACCCACTATTGCAGAGGAGAATTAATTTTGTTATGGGAGTAGCCATTTTTGCAGAGGGATGAAGAATTTCGTGGTTCTTAACTACAGAAGAACAGAGTTTATTTAAAATCATTCCTTTCGGGATTTTAATCCCTCAACAACCAGAAATGAAGAAAATGTGTTTAAACGGCGAAGTTATTTAATTTTTGAAAAGGAATCACAAGTGGTCCCCACCACTTAAGCATCAATCAGAATCGCAAGTTTTAACTTGCAGTGTCTTGTTGATGTGAATATTTGTGATGCGATGCGATCATAGTCGCAATCACATATCGCAGTTGATATGTTTCAAAACTTAAGTGTCTTGTTGATATGGTAGAGTTTCACAAGCGGAACATTTTCATATAATACACAACAACTATTATAATCACCCTCCCACTTGTGTGCAGGGCCCATGGGTCCACAGACCACGCGGCAATACAATATATAATCACAAAGTTTGAATCAGCGGTAATTTTGTTTATGCCCCGATTGCACTATCAAATGGCGAACCCGATCCGGATTATGTGCGACAGTTTATAATTGGTCATCGCGTCCGGTTCCCAATCGGAGATCGCAATGTTTATGTTTTGGCCCGATTGCACAGTGTTTTATCCGGACCTGATCCATTGTATCAGGTGGAGTTTATTTGCCCATCGCATCTGTTTGTTAATCGCAATCGGAACTTTTCGGTTGGTCGTTTGTTTATTGATGAGCCCGGACCCTATCCAGTTTATGCGAGCGGACTTTCAAAGACAAACTCTCTGTCGAAATTTTAATATATTCGTGTTGAGAAAGAGGGGAGTTTTATTCTCCATTTGTTGTTATGGAATTTTCAAAAATTCCAACAACTGAATAAGCTACGTGGTTGCGGTCGCGCAACTTTACAGTCACCCAAGGTTGGTTTCTCGTCCTCTTCTTTTACATTGATGTCTCGGCCTTTATGGAACGGGTGGTGTGGTTTCCACTATAATTATATCCAGAGAGTTTCACTTAGCAGCCAAAGAGTATACGTGCGGGGTGTGATTTCAACTATAATTATCTCCAAAACGGTTGAGTTTCATGTGGATTTATGGTGTGCAGGGAAGTGAGATGACGAGGAAATGATTCCCTAGCAAGTTTAACTTTGGAGAATGGAGATAAAAGCATCGAGCTTATTTTCTTTATTTGATCGGTTGTGTCTGCGTATCGAGCCTTTCATCATCTTTATATGATGGCCTCAGTGTGTGCCTTTCCAACTTTTTATGTGACCTATTTGAGTTTTAGCTAAAAACTTTAAAGAACAAATTTACAAATACAAGCCTTCTATTGTTATAAGACTTGTTTGAAATTTTTGAAATGGCGATATAATGCATTACAAAATGAAGCTTAATGAATTTTCTTAATTTCAGATGTCCATGGGACGCCCCCGAAAAATAATTAGTGACATATATCCTCTATTTTGGAAATATTTACTAGCCTGTCACTGCACATTAACACAATAATACTTCCACAGCACGATTAAAAATAATTAATAACATGAAATATCTACTAGCTTTTCGCTTCTCAAAACACTAGTGAAATTCAGTTTTGGGAAAATTTTCCTTCAATACATCTTAAAATCTAACTCATCTCCATCCCTCAAACCAAACAGAAGTGGAACACAATATTCAAATTTTCAAAGATATATATACAGTCCTACTTAAAGAAAGAAGGGAAACACAATATCGAGCATCACTAACGGCTCTTATTACACAACATCAAGTGGTAGCTGTTGAGAGTGACAACGCTATTTGCCATAAAAATCACATTTCGGATCTCTCCCTTTGACCAATTTCTTTGGGTTATACCTTGTTGATTGTTTGCATCGTTAGCCCTAACATGATATCGAAACCATCATTGGCTGTAGCTTTCGGTTGTGGGAGAACCAACCCCAAAGTCTCAAAGTCAACGACTGACTTTCTTGGTGAACCTTCGAATCACTGGAACCACCAACGGGATGACAACCCTTGCACCTGACGAAATTTAATTGTCTGTTATATTAATGTTGTAATTGTCTGTTATATTAATGTTGTGTATAATTTTTATATCATATTCTTTGTTCTTTAAATTCTGATCTTCTGACTTCATTTAAAATTTGCGTGATATTTAAAGGGGATTTTGCACTATGGTTTATTGAGTTGTTTTGTGTCAGAATATTTTGATGATACCTTCACAAGTTTTCGAAGGGAGATTTTATATTATTATCTATATTCAATGTTTTATCATTTATTTAAAGTTTTTTTAAGATTTGAGCAATGTCACATGGTTTAGGATTGAAGTCGTGTATAGCGGTGATTAGTTTACGTTTGAGTTCTAATTTTTTGATTGGATTTTATAAGGTTTTTATTAGGTTTGTCTATATATATTTTCTATATGTATAGATATATTAATTTGAAAATGAAATATAGGATAAAATTGTAAGAAATCAACAAAATATTATTACTAATATGGAAATACCAAGGATAGATTACATTCTTGAGTCAAGTTTGAGTTTTGACATGAGGTTATGAGTTTTGATAGGACTTGGTTAATGGTCATGAGGTTCCATGAGGTTCGCCACCAAAATTTGAACCTCAAGGTTGAAGTTCTAAGAACCTTGTGATTATTGTTTTTTAATTTGGATTAAAGATTTATATTTATATAAACTAAGAATTTAAATTAATATTTTAATGTCTTATAACTTTATGTTAATTTTAATTTTAAATTTAAGTTTATTAAAATTAAAATAATATATTTAATAACAATAATTTAAAATTATTTCAATAAATAGACAAATTCCCTTCTTAGAGATGTCATTATTTTAAATTTATTGAAAAAATTTAAACACAAACTAAAAATTATAGAGGGTGGGTTGGGGAGTTGGGAGAAGGAGTGGGGCACAGGGGGTACATAGAGAGGGGTACAAATAGAGATAATAGAGTGAATTGGGGGAGAGAGGTGGGTAAGAAGGGGAAAGAGTAATCGGGCATAGATGAAAGGAATCATAGAAGGAGAGACATCATCGAAGAGAATAGAAGGGAGGGGGGGAGTTAGGGAAAGAGAAATATGTACATATAAGGTTAGAGGGAGAGATAGGGTTTTATTTGTTGGAGGGGGATGAGAGAGAGGGGGGGAGAGGGTTGAAGTAAGAGAGAAGGAAAAGTAGAGATGGGGATGTAGATGGGGAGAAAGGGAGGGGGAGAGGAAGTGAGGAAAGGAAAGAGAGAGAGGGGAACATGGAGAAGAATGTAGAGAGATAATTTTCGATGGAGGGAGAAGGGTAGAAGGAGAGATGGTGGTTGGGGAGTGTATGAGAGAGAGAGAGAGAGAGAGAGAGAGAGGAAAAGATAATGGTAAATAGATAGTGGGAGGGAGGGGAAGGAGATGGGTGAGGGAAGGAGAGATAGAGATAGAAAGGCAGGGAATAATATAGAGAGAAAGAGAGGTATGGTATTGTGTATAGACAAAAGGAGGGTGGAAGGGAGGTAGAGGGAGAGATGGAGAGAAACAATGAGAGTTGTAACAACCGCAGTAAAAAATCCATGTAATAAATTTAATAAAGGACAAATAATAACCAAGCTCATCGGACACACATATTCCAATATAAATTTCGGGAAAAAGAGTAGCATGGGGATCACTTGTTATTGGTTAATGCCTATGTAAATTGGAAAAGGAAATGAAAAAGGCTTTGGAAAGGCATGAGCCATTTATTAGCATTTTAACTATGAAATAATGGAAAATAGCGGAAAAGGAATGTGGAAGGTCACAAGTTGCATGAGAGGAAGAAAATGAAAAAGATAATGGAAAGTGAAGAAAATAGAGACCTCGTTAATAAAAATGCTTCTGAATAATAATTGGTAACCTTTCCTTAGTTCAATTTTGGAGCTCTCATTCTATCTCCTCTGTCCTACACTTTGACACTTCGATTTTTCTTGGAGCACTCTTGGAGGAGTGTGGCATACTTGATATTTGGAACAAGAAGGAAAAGGAAAAGTAGGAAAGTGCAAGAGGACATCGAGATCAACAACTACAACGGGTTTTTTTTTACCGGTATCGAGTTGCATGTATGATTTACTTGCTTGTTTGAGCATGGCACATGCATGTAGTTTCTTGGCTATGATCTGTCATTATCGTGGAGGATTTCCTCAATTGATAGTGGATTTTAATAGCCTTTCCATTTCTTAGATAACCATGGTGTTGTGGGGTTTTTCCCATTTTTTTATGGTTGGTCATAATGTTCCATATGGCTGTGGATTGAGTTACTATTTCCTCAAAGCCTTGGTTATACAAATGCTCTAGAAGCCCTGTTATTATAGGCAATTTTGTCACATCCAATCATTATGCCTCCTAATGGGTTCAATCAACATACTATTCCTCATTTTCAACATCGCTACACAAATTCCTAAATATTCCTCCCTCATTTCCCAAAATTTATGCGTGAAACTACGTCATCTGAGCCAGTTTTAGGAGCAATGCTTCCTAGCTTTTCTCTGGACAACATTCACCTACAAGTTGTTCGACTATGTCCAGCATTGATGACCTACAGGTTTCTCCCCTTTGCACCTACATTAGTTCTAGAAATTCGTGAAAAGAGAGAGATTTTTTGGAATCTTACTCTTCCAAAGTTTCTTACAACCATTTACCTGAGATAAAACATTAAGATATTATCCTATCTCTCTTTGGAGTTTGCATCCCTTATCCTTTCATCCCATCCTTCCCTCAAAGTTGGATCTAATACCTTGGTAATTGGATAAGAACTTTAAACTTACCCCACTCCTCTATATATTTACAACCTTCCATATGCAAGGGGTTGGATTTTGGAGAGTGATTCTACCCTTATGTTTTTTTGGTGAGAGGTACTTTTCCATGAATTTAGGGTGATTGGAGCACTAGTACAAAATGACTAATTAATTACTAAAAAACGACTAAAATTTTCATATAAACGACTATTTTTTAGTCGATGACCAACAGTAGCTAATTTAAAGTATCTTATAACGCGACCAAATTTTAGTCATTTTTTACTTAGTCATGAATTGGTTATCTCAATTTTGTTGTCTAATAGTATATTTGGTCATTAATTTAGTCACTTATTTGGTAAGTAATTTATTCATTGATTTGTTCATTTATTAATCATTGATTTGGTCATTGATTTAATCATTGATTTGATCATTAATTCTCACAATTAATGACTAAATATACACAATTAATTTTTTCATTAATTTATTCGTTGATTTGTTGAGTAATTTAGTCATTGATTTTTTAATTTATTTAATCATTGGTCATTAATTGTCACAATGAATGACTAAATATACAACAAAATATATTACTATATGATCACTCGAGAAAACCAATTAATTACCAATGAAATATGACGAAAATGTTGGTCTTGTTATAAGATACTATAAATTAGCTACTAATGCTCATATATATGCAAATTTTGGTCATCATTTGAAACCAATTAATGACCAAAGAAATATGAATAAATTTTGGTCGTGTTATAAGATACTGTAAACTAGCTACTAATAGTCATATATATGCAAATTTTGGTCATCATTTGAAACCAGTTAATGACAAAAGAAATATAACTAAATTTTGGTCGTGTTATAAGATACTGTAAATTAGCTACTAATAGTCATATATATGAAAAATTTAGTCATCATTTGTAATCACAAATTTATCATTTACAGTAGTCATTTTTTTTAGTTTCATATTCATTATATAAACGACTAATTTAGTAATTTAAATTCATTTCATTTACTTTTATTAATAATCATTATAAATGACTAATTCAATCGTATATTCATTTTATTTACTTTCATCATTAATCAATATAAACAACTAATTTGGTAGTTTTAAATTGATTTTGTGTTCATTATTAATCAACATAAATTAATTTTTATGATTTAAAAAATGTCATAAAAAATGCATATTCATCTAATATGAAAACACAACGTTGCATATGTTACTAAACAATATCAAGTGAAACTATAAATAATTTCAACTACATAAATTATATTATATGAAATGTTAAAGTATTACAATATGAGTTTCCAAATTAATATTAGTTGAACTACAATCTACACATGAAATGATGTTTCATCACTCAAAAACATTATCGTTGTGTTTTCAAGGAATTACAGGTGAATTCACCAACTCTGAAGACTTGATCATCAGACTTTATATGTGTTTCTTATGCGAGATATTGGCTCTAAGGGTATCATGGGACCAATTCTCCTCTCTTTTTGCATTTGTCGCTCCAATGTTATTTCTCTCCTCTTTTTTCAATTCTTGTTTCTTACCATCAATAGTGATTTCATTTTCTGAAAACAAAAGAAGATACAATGTAGCGTAAGATAAGAAAGACAATGAACACTAGAATATAAACTAAATTAGACTATAAATCATTTATACAGCATATACCTCAACATTAACAATGTCAATGCAATTTTCCTTTAGAATCAATTTTTGCAAAATAAATGTCACACATTATTCTTTCCCATTTCTCAACATGCTACATATGATAGATTGAAAGTCACATAAAATCAAGAGAAACCGCTTTTCTAACAAACAAACAATGTTTCTAATAAAAATTCATTATAATATTAGCAAATGAAAAGAGAGTGGACCATTTGTGTTGCTTGACTTTACCTATTTTTTCTATGAAAGTGATTGAGCTTCATGAACCAACAAATGTGAGGGAAGTTGTAGATGTGAAAAATTTTATGTTGACCTAATTTGTAGACTTCTTCAAAATGATGTGAATGATGCCATTTTCGGATGTCATAAATATCGTAATAGTAAATGGCATATATTATAATAAATTACATTTAAATGACTATGATGGGCCTCCATGGGTTATTATTCCTCAATATGTTAATCTTGATGATGAAAGAGAGATGGTAACGATAAGTATAGGTGGTCCTAGTTTGTATGGTTGATATCTTCAAACTAAGGTCGTCATCTCAATGAACCTAGGTTCTAACATGGTAAACCTGGATATGGTGTTCACCCAATTTCATTCCATCATACTTTGGAAATACTTAATAGGACATAATGGTCCTTCACCTTATAATATGGTCTCTTTTGAGGCTATAGATAAATATTAACCAAAGAAAGTTTATTTTTATGCTCCAAGAGATATGGATAATTTAAATGATAAAAATTACATTTTTTTCCGAAGATTCAAATGTAGGGATGCATTTTGTGGATTTTACTAATAGATAGAATGAGAGAAATAATCCATGAGGAGAATCTACTGGTCATTGTGATTAGGGAAATAATCGGAGATAATAAGGCTATTTCGGTTCAAATCAAAGATGGTGTTGATTCTTGTAGCTCCTCAGTTGCTGGTTGTTTTTAACCCAGGAATTTTTGTTCTTTAAGGATGGGGTCCTTCAACATAATTGCATATGCCTTGTTCCTATCATCCAAAAGCAAAACATAATCAACAAAGAGTAAATATGTAAATTTTATGGCAATTCTTATTTGTATATTTGTCAAGCTTATAGTTTTTTTTAACTCTATTTTAACTCTGTTCAGACTAGCTACTCTACAGTAAAAAATAGTAGAGGAGTCATTAGTCATACCTACCCCTGGTCTCTTGTAGGCATGATAGAAGAATAGGTTGAGCCACTAATTAGAATTACAAATATATTTCAACTGAACCCTATATGGATTAGTAGCCCTAAATAAAGCCAATTTTCTCTATCATATGCCTTGGAAAGACAAACTCACTAACATTGCTTGTAATTTTTTGGTTTGATGTTATAAATTCCTTCTTGGGCTACTCCTATTCTATAATGGATTTGTTTCCCATGAAGTATGAAAGATTGTTCTAATGACATGGAATTAGCTTAGTGTATTTTGACCCTACATGCAATTACATAGTGATAGGGGTTTGAAATCATCTCATTCTTGTCTAATTTTTTGGATTAAATCCTGAAATGTTGAATTTAAAGCTCCCAAATCCTTCTTGTGTATTTTAATTTGTCAACAATTCTTAGTTGGTTTTTTTGAAGGAAGTTATAGAACCCCAAGAAGAATTCTATTGTCTTGCGAAGTGACTGAGGGTTCTTATACTTTTGGAAACAATGAAAAGTTATTTGTAATTATTCCTTTGATATTTTATCCATCAATGCCTCATTACCCACCTCACCTATAGAACTGGGGAAATATGAATTCATTTTCAACTATCTCTCTTAAATATATTCAATCATCCTCTTTATAAATTCCCTCAAAATGGTTTGTTGATGAGAAAATTGCTCCTCAAGATAAGACACCTTCTCATGAGGAAAATTTCGTTGATAAACAACATCTTGAGGCAATTTTTCATTGCAATTATGAGACGTTGAAGAGAGAAAATATATGTTATTTAGTAAAGGCTATGTACAAATATTAGTGATTTCGTAAAAGGGAAGACATGGGAAGAAAGGGAATTATGGAGATACCCTACAACTCTTTTCCCTAATGTGACATTTGAGGATGTATGCCTATTAAACAACAATATTTGAGAACATGCACCATTTTGAAGGCAAGACTATTTTGGATGTAGGCGCAAGGAAGTTTGATGCAGGCTCCTGCTCCCAACCCGACAGCTGGCCCGCTTACTTATGACTATGATCTATGTGCTTCCCCGCTTGTCAACTACAGTTGCTCCAATTCTCGGTTGGATTGTGCCTCATGGCCCATAGATGCGACTTCAACTAGGCTACTCGACCATGTGTGGTGGCTACTAAACCTGCACTGACACAGGTCTAGCTAGCTCTTATAGCACTCCTTCATCCACAAACTATGCTAAAATTTTCCTTTCTATCTGTCATTTGTGTGTTTTTTCCCTCATGATTTATCGACGGTTGAGTGGTATCCACTAGTCTAGCCTGTGTTGTTTCCTTCTTAGTGAGTTGCCAACTTATGCTTCTTATGGTTTTTTTTTCTTCGAGTGCAGGCCACAGTTCTTCCACCAATGACTGTTTACCATAATTTCCCACCTCTCCTGGAAAACCACACTCAAAACTATGTGCTTCTTGATTGTGATATTGGTAGATCCTTTTCCACCAACTAGAATGTCGGCCACCCTTTCTTCGCACCGTTTTATTTTCCTATTGGCAGTAGGGTTTGATGCTTATTTCAACGACTCTATTTTCTCCATGAATGACATAGCCTTTTCACTTATGGATAATTTATTCAAACCCTATACAACATACAGAATGATCTATATGTCCCTTTTTCAATCCTTAAAAAAAATAAAAATGATTTTGCACAATCACAATCAAACAAGTTTATAACGAAAGAGTTCAGAATGTCATATATGTTTATATATATAAATAAAGTTATAAATAATTTGATAACACATTATCTTTTAAGAAAAAGGGGAATAAAAACCATAGATGAAAAAATTAGGTTCCTATCAGTCAGTGCAAAGCTCAACAATTCCCGACACAGGCCAGGGTTATTTGAGAATATAAAATAGGATAGGTTACATTGTGTAATAGTAATATTTCAAAGCTTTATTTTTACTTCATGTATATCTCTAGAAGAATCCCATTTTAAGGCGAATAATGTATTACTAACTATCTGATGGTAGAGACTATTTTATTCCATCAAAACTCATGTAAAGGATGGAAAGACAAACATGTACATGAAAAAAGTTGACAGTAAGATTTTTATGCATATTTAGTCAGAGCACGAGCCAAAAACTAACCAAAAATTCACTTGTCAACATGAGAGATCACAAATAAACCACAAAATTGATCAGGCATTGAAATTGTGAGTAGACTACCTTGAAATTTTCTTCTTGAGAAATACCTCAAAATTTCGTCATTTCTAATAAGGTTCATGGCTATGCACCTCCACACTTGATTGAACTTGCTATATCTGGAATAAATAATATCCCTTCAACAACCAGTTTTGTGAGAATCCTACCAAGGAACTCAAGAGCCTTGGGTGCATGAATAGTAGCATCCTTCAATGAAAATAGTATAGTCTCCAACCTAGAAAAATAAAAATTACATATAGTTATAATTCATAATTGCACATGACCATATAATGTAGAAGTCTTGAAATAAACTCAAACTTGAATAAGAACAAACACAAAATTTCAAACTACCCTTTAGTAAGTTGTCCCTGGTTTAGAAAGAAATGCTAGAACTTGAATAAATGTGTATGTAGATTCCCTAGAAGATCAATTTCAACATATTTATTTACAAAAGAATCTAATATTGAAATTGAAACCATAGTTGAATGGAACAATTTTCCTTTAGGTTCATCTACACAAAAAACTATCTCCTTCAAATCGTTCACACTAGATGGTATGCCATGGAAAATTAAGAAAAACTCAGGGAAACTTGTCGACTTCTATAAAAGACATAATGAAAATGAATGGAAGCTTTTTAAAGGAATGAAATTGTAGTATTATTTGATTTCCATTTTATCCTTTTCCCTAAATTGAACCTCAGTGATTTTTGAACTCAAAGTTCTTTCAGAAAAATGTTCTTGCCATTGAAATTCAACATTTGCAGTCTTCCCACCTCTGTCACCTTATAAGTATGAGTTACTAAACTCTATTTTTTCATTATCCAAAATATTTATTTCCTGGAAACATAATTTTTCAAATAAAGGCTTTTATGCAGCATAGGCCGTTGTCAAAATTTCATCTCTCATACCAACTGGCATCCGGTTAGAACTGCAACATGAAATTGTACCTTCACCTATTTGTCTATTACTCAAATATGTGAAAAGTGGAATATTTGCTAAAGAAATCTTAGCATATAGCAGAGATTGAGCCCTCCCTCCTATTCCCTTTCCAAGACCTCCCTGAGGACCAAGATTCATCACACCGATGACTACACTTGTGTTTGTAATCTCATAGTCAATTACCTGTATAATAGAATTTTTCCACGTAACCAGTGAGATAATCCATCTCGTAATAGAAACTATATGTCGTAGAATATTCATGACCTTTTAGAATTCTTTTTTTAATGGCATAATTGGTACATTATGATGATATAACTTTATGTACTTTATTGCTACCACCACTGCTTATCTTGCCTAGTTTTTTATATATTTTATTATTAACCTGAAATAATGCATCTGGCTCATAGTAATTTTTGTGACTGCTAGATTTTTCTCTACTGGTACTATCTTTCTCAAATTTAATTTGAGAAGAATACACTCAGACATATTTTTTTAATCCACTTGCTAGTTCATGATCTTGACCTCTCCCTTCATTTTCCTTGGGCACTACATGAGGCTCTTGATAAATTCCTTGTTCTATTGACTTGGCTTCAATGAGGGGCTCTTGAGACACTCTTTATTCTACTAACTTGGTCTCAACTCGAGGCTATTAAAGCCTTGCATTGCTTGGTTCTTCAATTAAACATCTATTATTGTTTTCTTCCATGGAGGAAATTTGTCCTCTGAACCTACAAAGGCCCTCATCTATATATAATGATGTCAAAGGTCCAAATGTGTATTGGATTGATGAAAAGATCTGGCTTGCAAATTTTGAAGTTGTGGATGGAAAAATAGATGTGCGCGGACCTGAAGAGTTGCATGCATCAATATGTAAATTCCTTGAAGAATTTCCCAAAACAGAATGAGGATCTAGAAGCTTCAAAATTCCACTTGATTATTCTAGTGCTCACCTCTTACCGGCTAATCTTGGATCCTAACATAGACCATGATTTTGGATAGATAATAATAGTGTGGCTGCAGACATGCCCTATATTACAGTTGGATTAGTAGCAACAAATGTTGACGTTGTGCATGATGAAAATTCAGGTACAAGTAGAATTGAAGAGTTAAAGAGCACTTGAAATAAAATTTATATCTAGAAAACAACATTAACACAAATATGATCACAGAAGACACTATCTTTGAAAATATTACCCATATTTTTATAACTAAAGACCCGATTAGAAACACCAAAATTTGACTTAGTATAATGGGCATTAAAATTGACATAGCTATGAAATTTGGTCAATCAAAGCATCATTCTCAAAATCGATATGTTTAAGAAGTGCACTATCGATCATTATGGGTATTGACCTCTTGACAACACTGAAAACTCTACAGAAATTTGTATTGTACGTAATTCCTTAACTTTGGAATGGGAACATAATTAAAACAATACAGACCAACTAGGAAGAATGTTATTCCAGGCTATCTCAATTTCATCAGCAGTGAGTATGTGGTGATCAACAAATTTTTTTAATTAAATGGAAAAAACTAAAAACATCTATCAACAAAGCTTATTCTTCAAGGACATAATGCCATTCATGAAAATAAAAAAATATAAAATGGGATAAATATCTCCTCCAAATAGTATTAATTACTTTGGAAAAAAATTTGCAAACCTCTTCGGACTATCTTCAAACAAATCTTAACAAGTAAGTGGCATATACCCGTGTGCCCAAATTGCAATTGCATCTATTGAATACATCGTGCCACCCCTTTGAGACATACACCGTGCTGTTATTATTAGGAAAAATCAAAACTGAAAGATCCGCTCCTTTCCTTTGGCATCTTGAATTTTTAGAGGTAGCCCTTCTGGTTGTGATATTGGAGGGAAATAATCCTGTCCATGAACATCCTAATTAAAATAAAAAAAAAATCCCTCATAAATAAGAAAATCAAATACCTACTATGTTAACAGTTATGCCATGCAGAAACACTAAGAATTCACTATAACCTATATAATTGCACACATATACACATATTCACAAAGTTGCAGATATAAGGGAGAAATAAAACATGATTCATTAAGCATAGGGCATTAGAAGCATTACATAGCCTTCATCTGAATGAAGGAGACATAAGTTACATAAACCCTTAAACACCCAACCACCAACATGTGACTTAATTAATTTTAACCATTGTAGCTTAACATTATTACATCATAACATAACTCAATAAGATAAAGTACTCCTACCTTAAATCTCCTACGCTAAGCTATGCTACAAAGTATGACCATTATAAAGCCTTTATCCCAAAAAGTAAATAGAACAATATCATCTTCAAGTTTTTAATTGAAACATACAACAATATATTCAAAGTCTTTTGTGAAACCTAAGTTCTTTTAATCAACATAAAAAAAAGGTGTAGAAGGTCCCTAAAGATATGCATGCCGTAGTGAGGCTGAAGAGTAAATGAACCACTTGCTGATAATCTAGCTATGAACCAATAATATATCTTTTATTGCACTAGGTAGATTTGACTGCTTCTATTTATATTGATGAATGGTTAATCACTGCCCTAAATTACTCAAATTTTCACTTCCTTGATTTTTTGCAATGCAAGTGAATTTAAATGAGATGAAAAGTTCTCCACACTAGTATCAGTGGCCACCTTTTCATTGGCTTCTGTAGACATAGAAGCAATAGGAGTAGATGACATATTTGGACTAACTTCAACATCAGAAATATAACAACCAGTCTTTAGTGTACCATGACAACCCAAGGCAATATCATAACCTAAAAATTGACAGAATTCCATTCAGGAAAACAAAAAAATATAAAATGGGATAAATATCTCCTCCCAAATTGATATGGCAAGAGGTTATGTCAGTTTATTTGAGTAATTCTGAGTCAAGTGGGACAGAGTATGAAAACACTGGAGCTAAGTAACAATTCAAAGAAGGAATGGAGACAGATACATGGAAATAAAGGAGTAGAAGAGTAATATCTACATTAGAAACAACACATCAAGTGGTGGTGTTAGAGGCTAATGTTGGAAGAGAAGATGGGTAGTGTACTCGTGAGCCCTAAATCACTGTAAAGTAACCTATGAACCTTCAATAAGGTTTCTTGGAGAATAAATAGAAATGGGGGGCCTTCTTATAACTTAATGGTTGATTGATTGTAGGGTGGTTTTACTTTGCTCTGTATTACCCTCTTGTGTGGCCATGCGTGCCCTTTTTTAAATAAAATAGAGATATTAATAGTCGATAATCCTATCTTGTGGGGTTTTCGAATTGCTTTAAACACTACAAAATCTCCCTCCCTTCACTTCTTCCTAGTCTTAGTATTAATTACTTTGGAAAAACATTTGAAAACCTCTTAGAAATGTCTTCGAACAAAGCTTAAAAATTAAGTGGCATACACCTGTGTCACTAGCTTGCAATTCATCGATTGAGTACATGTTGTCACCCCTTCTAGAACATACATCTTGCTGTTATTATTAGGCCAAAATAGAAACCAAAATATCCACTCCTTTCCTTTGGAATCTTGAATTTTTAGAGATATCCCTTCTGGTTGTGATATTGGAGGGAAATAAGCCTTTCCATGAACATTATAATTAAAATAACATAAATCCCTCATAAATAGGAAAATCAAAGACCTAATATATTAATAGTTCTACCATGCAAAAACACTAATATTTCACTAGAACCTATATAATTACACACATATACAGATATTCACAAAGTTGCAGATAGAAGGGAGACAGAAAACATGATTCATTAGGCATAGGGCATGAGAGACAGTACATAGCCTTCATCCAAATGAAGGAGACAAAAGTTACATAAACCCTTCAACACCCAACCACCAACATGTGACTTAATTAATTTTAACCATTTTATCTTAACTTTATTACATCATAACATAACTCTATAAGAAAAAGTACTCCTAAAATAAATTTCCTAAGCTAATATATGGTTCAAAGTATGACATTATAAAGACTCTATCCCAAATAATATAGGTAAAAATATGATCTTCAAGTTTTTAATAGAAACAGACAACAATATATTCAAAGACTTTTGTGAAACCCAACTTGTTTTAATCAACACCAAAAAACAGGCCTAGAAGGTCCTTGAATATATCCATGATGTAGTGAGGGTGAAGAGGAAATGAGCCACCTGTTTCTAATCTGTGTATGAACAAAGAATATATGGTAACCAATGGCAACTCTTTGCATAAGGAAGGGTACAATGTTTGGGAAGATATGTTGGGATTTTTTTTTCTTTGACTTGATCCAATAAGATTTGAACCTTAAATCTTATGATAAATATGATTTAACTATGGGGACTGGACCAATTGAGGGTGACTCAACCAATCGAGCTAATCCTCTGGGCTAAGGGTGGAATGCCATTCAGGAAAATAAAAAAATAAAAATTGGTATAAATAAATCCTCCCAATAGTATTTATTACTTTGGAAAAAAAAATTCAAACCTCGTAGAAATGTTTTCGAACAACACTTAACAAGTAACTGGCATATAACTGTGTCACCATCTTGCAATTGCATCGATTGAATAAATTGTGTCACCCCTTCCAGAACATACATATTGTTGTTATTATTAGGTTAAAATCGAAACTAAAAGATCCACTCCTTGCCTTTGGCATCTTGAATTTTTAGAGGTAGCCATTGTGGTTGTGATATTGGAGGTAACTAATCTTTTCCATGAACATTCTAATTAAAATAAAAAAAATCCCTCAGAAATAGTAAAATCAAATATCTACTCTGTTACCAGTTCTGCCATGCAAACACACTAAGATTTCACTAGAAAATATATAATTACACGCATATACACATATTCACAAAGTTGCAGATATAAGGGAGAAAGACAACATGATTCATTAAGCATAGGGCATGAGAAACATTAAATAGCCTTCATATAAATGAAGGAGACACAAGTTACATAAAACCTTCAACACCAACCACCAACATGTGACATGATTAATTTTAACCATTGTAGCTTAAATTTATTACACCATAACATAAATCTATAAGATAAAGTACTACTAACTTAAATTTCCTAAGCTAAGCTATGGTACAAAGTATGACCATTATAAATACTCTATCCCAAGAAATACATGCAACAATATCATCTTCAATTTTTTAATAGAAACAAACAACAATATATTCAAAGTTTTTTGTGAAACCCAAGTTGTTTTAATATACACCAAAAATAGGCCTAGAAGGTCCCTGAAGATATCCATGTTGTAGTGAGGCCGAAGGGGAAATGAACCACGTGCTACTAATTTTTCTATGAACCAATAATATATGGTAATCAGTCACAGGTCTTTGCATAAGGAAGGTTCCAATGTTTGGGAAGATAGATCAATTGATATTTTATGTTGGGCTTTTTTTTTCTTTGACTTGATCCAATAATTTTTGAACCTTGAATGTTATGATATTTTTTTTTTAACTACGGGGACTTGACCAATTCAGGGTGACTCAACCAATTGAGCTAATCCTCTAGGCTAAGGGTGGGATTTCCATTTTGATGGTGGAAGGGGAAAAAACTTTGCAAAGCTAAGTATTTGGTCCACATAGATAATAATTCATATTTGATGAGATGATGAGCCTCATGTTCTCATATTTATTTTGCAGAATATGCATAATGTAATTATTTTATTTATTTCCTCCAATATAAACATTGAAACTAGTCATCACTCACATATGTTTAATAGAGAAAATTTTAACACACTATATAATGGTAGAGACTATTTTATTACATCAAAAATCATGTAAAGGATGGAAAGACAAACATGTATAGGAAAAAAGTTGACGGTAATATATGCTTATTTAGTCAAAGCATGAGCTAAAAACTATCCAACAATTCACTTGTCAACATGAAAGATCACAGATAAACCACAAAATTGATGAGGCATTAAAATTGTACAGACAAAATTGAAGAGTTAAAGAGCACCTAAAATAAAATTTATATCTAGAAATCAACATTAAGACAAATATGATCACAGAAGACACTGTCTATGAAAATATTACCCATATTTTTCTCACTAATGATCCGATTAGAAACACCAAAATTTGACTTAATATAATGGGCATTAAAAATGCCATAAATATGAAATTTGGTCAATCAAATCATCATTCTCAAAATTGGCAGGTTTAAGAAGTGAACTCTCGATCATGATGGTTATTGACCTCTTGTCAACATTGAAAACTCTGCAAGAATCTACATTGTAGGTAAGTTATTCATTCTGGAATGGGAACATAATGAAAAGAATACAGACCAAATAGGAAGAATTTTATTCCAGGCTATCTTAGTTTGATCAGCAACAATTATGTGGTGATCAATTTTTTTTTTAATTAAATGGAAACAACTAACAACGTCTATCAAAAAATATTATTCTTCAGGGATGGAATGCCATTCACGAAAGTAAAAAAATATAAAATTGGATAAATATCTCCTCCCAAGAGTATTAATTAATTCTAAAAAGCATTTGCAAACCTCTTGGAATTGTTTTCGAACAGAGCTTAACAAGTAACTGACATATGCCTATGTCACCAGCTTGCAATTGCATCGATTGAATACATGGTGTCACCCCTTCGAGACATACATCGTGTTGTTATTATTAGGCCAAAATCAAAACTGAAAGATCCACTACTTGCCTTTGGCATCTTTAATTTTTAGAGGTATCCCTTCTAGTTGTGATATTGGAGGGAAATAAGCCTGTCTATAAAAATTTTAATTAAAATAACAGAAATCACTCAGAAATAGGAAAATAAAAGACCTACTCTGTTAACAGTCTTTCCATGCAAAAACACTAAGATTTCACTAGAACCTATATATTTACACACATATACACATATTCACAAAGTTGCAGATAGAAGGGAGAAAGACAACATGATTCATTAAGCATAGGGCATGACAAACAGTAATAGCCTTAATTTGAATGAAGGAGACACAAGTTACATAAAAACTTCAACGCCCAACCACCAGCATGTGACTTAATTAATTTTAACCATTGTATCTTAAATTTATTACATCATGACATAAGTTTTTTTAATCAACACCAAAAAAGAGGTGTAGAAGGTCCCTAAAGATATCCATGATGTAGTGAGGCTGAAGAGGAAATGAACCACCTTCTACTAATATTCTATGAGCCAATAATATATCTTTTACTGCACTAGGTGGACCTACTTGTTTTGATTTTTGTTGATGAATGGTAAATAACAACCCTAAATTACTCAAATTTTCACTCCCTTGTTTTTTTTTCAATGAAAGTGAATTTAAATGAGATGACAAGTTCTCCACGCCAGTATTAGTGGCCACCTTTTCATATGCCTCTGTAGACACATAAGTAATAGGAGTAGATGACATATTTGGACTAACTTCAACATCAGAAATATAACAATCACTCTTCAATGTATCACTACAACACAAGGCAACATCATAACTTAAAAATTGGCTCCTTTGGTTCTGTCTCTTCAAAGGGTTTTATCTTTTGTTCTACTTTGTGCCTGCAATGCATTGTTGGATATTAATTGATACCCATTTTCCACTAATTCTTGTATCTTGTGTTTTCTTTTGTCATTGCATAGGATAAATGGCAGAATATGAGTGTTACTGAAAATGATTGGGATCTAGGGAAAAGGCAAGACTGGCACTCAAAAGAAGAAAATACATTGCAAAGCAATATAGCAGGAAACTTGCTCTTAGTGCATTGAGAAATGGAAATATGTATGTTGTGGTTACTACGCCCTTGGCAACATTCAATCCATATTTTCCAAGCCCAAATACCAAAAGATCTATTTCAAGGTTAGAAATTTATGACTAGACTGTTCAGGTCTTTTCCTCTTCCTGTTATATTTTGGATTAAGGCATACCATTGAACACAAGTAACAGTTCTTTCCTTTTGTGTGTAGACTTCTATTTTTGTAGTGTTAGATTTATTGGTCTTTTCCAAATCATATTTGGAGCATATAATTGTTTTGAAATCAATTTCATTAAATAGGGTATCTATCTAGGTATTTTTCTCATTTCTCTTGGTGTAACAGTCATAAATAAATTAAATCTCGAAAGATAAGGGAGATATATTATAATCCTTATAGGGCCAGGTGTTTCACCTCATTATATTTAAAGATAGGTTTATTAATAATGTACCTGATTCTGCAAATGCTTTATTTCTTAAGAATGCACAAAATATTGTGCACTGCTTATTAAGAATGCAACAAATTTTGTGCATTGTTTATTAAGAATGTAGCTACTTTAACTAGATGAAAGGGTAATCTACCATAAATACTAGTAGGTGATATTAAAAAAATTCTTCAATAGAAAGGCTTCATATGTGAGCATTGTGTCAAAAGAATTAAATGGAAATACCATGTGAAAAAGGTGCCATGCAATGCATTTAAGGGCAGCAGTGGGGAAACAATATATGCTTCAAAGAAGATAAAGAATAGCTACTTCAACATACATGAGCATATCTTTCATCCCTTCACATATATTTCTATAATATGTTCTTTTAATTTTAGTCTTAGATATAATTTTTGTTTTTCTTGATGCAAATAATATTAATGTGCCTTGTGAAGGGAAATTTTTTTATTTTTCTTATGTAAGAGCGACAATCTATTTATTATACAGATTATGCAATATCATGTCTCTTTTATTTTCCAAGTTAGATAAGATGATTTTGGATGCAGTCTCCACCTTAAAGGAGCCAAATGGATCAAAAAAATCTGCAATTGCAACATATATTGAGGTTATTTCATTTGAACCTTACCTAGGCATGTCTTTGTAACAAGGAAGAGAATTTGATGGGAATGTAGCATTATTGTGATTATGTCAAGTATATAGTTCAGTTAGAAGATTATGGGATCCGGGGACCTTTCCTTCATCATCTGTTAATTCTAATTTTATCATTGCAATTTTCTCTTTTCAAGCAAATATATTCCATTATTGGAAAAGTATGCAAAGTTTCTAATAATTTCAACCACCACAGAACAACCAGTTTTCCTCTGTGGATTTATCATTACATGATAGATTGATACCTTTTTAGGTGGAAGGAAAATACATGTCATAGAAACATGCTAAAGCTTTATAATTTGACATCCATAGTCTAATATAACTATTAATTACACGGAATTTGACTAAATCAAACCATCCTAGGTGGTTAAACTTGAAAAAATGTCGAAACAATGGACCTTATGCCTTCCTCACCATCTTAACAACACAATTGATGCGTTAAATATGTCTTTCACCATTTTAATGATTGTGTCTTAGCACCACATTAGATTGGAGTTATCTATTATACACTTGGTATTCTATAAGATTGCCTTAATCTTCCCATCTACTCTTTCATCCCTCTCTACTTCCCTCCCACTTCCCGCACCCCCAAGCCCATTGACTATATAGTGAGTACTTGAAAAAAAAATTGTAGAACCAACCGCATCAAAAACAAAAATCCTAAAACTAATAACATCATAAAAAAAATGAAAAAAATTCATTGCCATTCTATCCTTAGAAAAAAAAATTTATATGAATCAACAACATCTTAGAACAAACAGAGCAAATACAAATGCAGGAAATAGAAAAATATGATCTCATAAATCCAACTAACCTGTGACTCCAAGTATGAGAACTTGAATTGTGAATTTGTTGTTACCTGCCTCTTCAAAAGCCTCCAAGTTTTTTCTAATGTGTTTTTATCCATGAAAAAGGTTGTAATTATATAGAAAAACTTGCCATCCCTAAAAATATTTAATCACATTATCTATATTTCTCAAAATATATGAAAACCTTCTTTCCAACAACAAAAATTTGGCGCCAAATAACCAGAACATCAAATTTTCATCCAGTTTTTATACAAAATTTAGAACCATCTACAAAAATTGAGTGCCAAAGACCCAAAACATCCTCTTCGTGAACCAGTCCAGGTAAGAACAACCATTTTTCCTCTGTTCTTGGGCTTTCAGCCCAGTGACAAGTTTGACTTTCATACGGATTTGATATATTTTTAATGAAATCAACCCATGCCCTCTCTCCGACATTGAATTTGATAGACTTCAAATGGGCCATCAACTCAAAGATTTTACAAATCTTCAAACAAAATTTGTAAAGATAGTTAAAATATTCATATTAATATTTATTATTTTAATTATTAATGAAATATAAAACCACAATATATTTCAAATATAATTTCATATAATATAATTAAAACGAATAAAATATAAATTTTGATAATTACTATTTTAAAAAATTCAATAAAATATAAATATTGATATTTACTATTTTAATAAATTAATGAAGGTTTATATCAAATAATATACATATATATACATATATTAAATTGGTGTCGCACAATATATGTATGTCAAACATATTATAAATAAATTCTATATGTATGGGAGTATTCACAGCTTGAGTCGGCCTAATGGTTAAGAGCATGTGTTTCCTCCTAAGAGGTTACATGTTTAAAACCAGAGGGGGGTAGCGTATGTATGCCTTCATAGACTTAGCAATCAAATCGTTGCACAGAGGTTGGTCTCTTGTCCCATAAACAAGGGGGTTTCATACAACAATTTGGTGTCTCGCTTGGTCGTGACCTGGAAATATTATTATTATTATTATTATTATTATAACAAAGGTTGATACACTATCCAATGGGAGTTAGGTTTGAGCAACATGTGGAATGCATCTCGCATGAGTAAATACAATTGGAGCAAGCATGAGGGAGTGTTATGCCGTCAAGTTAGTGTCGCAACAATGGAGTGGTGGGGGGGGGGGGGGGGGGGGGGGGGTTGTTGTGGGTGGGGGGTGTTGGGGGTGGGGGGTGCTTGGTGCAACAGGAGCCCAACTCGGGTATGCGTGACGATGATTTGCAATGGCCATGCCATATTAGCGAATGCCCAACCTAGGCATGTCATGTAGTGGTGGGTTGAGTCGTGCGTTTTCGCGGATGCGACGAGCGGCAACGTCGGATGGGTGTGTGCCGCAAAGCAGGAAGACGAGTCAAAGGTGTCGGGAAAATTCATCTTGGTGAGCGTATTCGGTGATATGGTAGCGTTGTGTAACGATTGGGCGAGCTAGGTGTGACAGGGCATGGCAGGCCAATCAGTTGACCCGAGCGATCACCCAACGGAGAACATCTTCTGCAATGGAAAGCATAAGCATTGGAATTTTATATGGAGTGGCTCAGTCATAATTATGGTTGGGCAGATGTGTTATCACTATTGGAGGAGCTGACACTTCATAATTGTGTGTAGGTCGACATGATGGTGGGAAGGTCGACTGGTGCAGATTCTTGAACCGTGGTTGAACGTCTCTGCATGTCACATATATATAAGGTGTGGTGGGAGTTCATAAAATCATTCATTCAATGTTGAACCAAGTTCAAAGTCGAGCTACATGGAATTGCAGTGAAGGACTAAAGCGAAGGGTTGAGTGAGCGTTGTGGGAATTTATTGGTGCGGTGTGTTCAACCGGTCCCTGCTACTTAGTTTATTAGCCAATGACTACACCTAGGTTGAGGATAGGAAGTTGGAGGGAACTGAGCTCACCCGCTTCAATTTTTCTTGGTTTTCGGTGAGCCCATTTTTTTGTGCTAAGAGAGGAAGCTGGAATCTCTAGTCTAGGAAACCTCAAGGGTGGCGGTGGAAAATTATAGTTTATTTTCCCAATTTCATGCCCTTTTACATGGGTTTGATTGTGTTTTGTGGATTTTTTTTTGGTCTCTATGTGGAGAATTTAAAAGTTGGGCACTGCCCTGTGGGAAGTTACGTTGCTAAAAAATAAACTACTTTATTGTCATTTATTTTTCAATTTCCTGTGTTGATTTAATTGTGGGTGGCGGCATTTGGTTTTCTTGGTGGTGGCAGTGTTTATTTGGTAATGGGAGTTGGCTTTGTGCTTCCCTGTCGTGCTGGGTGACGACATTTGGCTCATTTTCTAGTGATGATTGTTTTCTCTGGTTGGGGGACTGGTCACTGGAATCTGCATGCAGCAGAGCTCCTCGACCTTAGCGAATTATGAAGCCCTAAGTGCGGTGTGGGTGTTCTCCATCCCTTTTTTTCCATGACCCTATGGGGGTGTCATTCTCGAAAATAATCATGGCGGCTTTAGTATGCTGAGGTGAAAATCTTGTGGGGCGTACGTGACTCGCTAGTGTGGGTATGTGTGGGGGCCATAGAGGAGGTAAGCGTCGGGGGGCTAGTAGGGGTGAGGGTTTGAGGGTTCAAAAGTAGAGTCGTCGAGGTTGATCAGGAACCCTTGGTGGCAAGGGGAATCATGGGTATGATCACTCTGACGTAAATGAGGGGCAGGGTATCCAACATTAATGTTTCTTAGAGAATTGTCATCCAGTACTTATCAAAAACCTAATGGGAAGAGTGGACAGAACTGAGAGAATTTTAACACGTCTACAGATGGATTCAAAGAATATTGTAGTGAAATGTAACACTTCGATATCAAAATTGCAGCGTTCCATTTATGGTATGACACAATTAATAATTATTGACATAATTGACTAATTCATATACTGTTTTACTGGTCATATTTTTATTCTTTGATTGTAATAGTAATTTACATCAATCATTATTAATTTTGTCACTTATTATCTAGTCATATATTTTAATCCTATACTAAATTAGTCATTTATGTTAGTTGCTTTTAGTTTAGTCACATATCATCTATTCATATATTTTATCCTTGGACTAAATTAGTCATTTAAGTTAGTCTCTTTTAGTTTGGACACTTATTATCTAGTCGTATATTTTATTCCTAGACTAAATTAGTCATTTAAGTTAGTCATTTTTAGTTTGGTTACTTAAATTTGCTCAAATTTAGTAGTAATTCACTTGAAATAATAGCGGTCACTAATGTTTTAGTCACCTGGTCATTAATTTCATCATTTTTTACTACTGGAGGTGCAAATTGTTACAAGGAAAGGAAAATACAACTTGGAGGATCTCTTCTACAAGATCAAAACCTATTTATGGTTGTAATCTCCTTCCATTTTTATTAATGAAAATAATTATATGTTTTCCTATATGTGATGTCATTATTTCATATATCTTAAATACCATGTTAATTCATTAAATAAAGTACTTAGATGATATTGCATAGATATCGTAGTTTCTTGGCTTCTGTTATCTGACTGTGTAGGTTCTATTTTTTGCAATCAGAGCTGCAATTGTAGCATTCAAGCTAAATATTTAGCAAAGCATGCGACAAATTCTAGGTAGGCTTGATTCTGTCATCTATTTACTTTAATGAAAGCATTGGGTTCCTTGTCTCTCTCTCATTCTAGGTTGGCCAACAAACCTAGGGGAGATACTTTTGTCCGCAATCGTAATTCCCACATAACACTTGTAACAACTTGGGTTGAGTTACTAGTCTTGGAAGCCTTAGTTGGAAAACACTCTAGAAGCGTTTCGTGGGTTGAGTTACTAGTCCTATAAGCACTCATTCGAAAAATATTAATGAATCTTAGTGAAAATTGTGGGTTGAGTTACTCATCCTAGAAGCCCTAGTTGGAATAAATGCTCTGGAGCCCTGGAAATATTGGGTAGACACTGATAATGGCTAGTTATGTCTGACTATGATGTGGAATCACTGGTTGAGGATTAAGATGGTTTAGCATCTAAAACCATGACTTGGTTTAGTTTGGTTTATTCCATGACATTCCACATTCATGCTTGGAATATGGGACATGTGTGATTGCCTAAAAGAAAGATTTGGTTCATCCCAGTTTATGGTCGTGTGATATATGGAAGTCCTAGAAATGGCTATTTTTTCTTATGTCAATACAAACTATTTCCCTCTTGTATTTGATTTGTAAATGTGCTTCTTATTATGTGTTTTTATGGTTGTTATACCCTCTTTATTTCTGTGGTTTATATGTTGGTTATGAGTATGTTTTATAACAAACTTAATGTATGGCCCTTATCATGTTTTGATTAGAAAATGAATGAAAAATGGATGCATTACCTAATATACGGTAATAAATCTATTTTGATAATGCATCAATACTTCTTAACGATTCCCAATTAAGTATGAGACCCCTATGCTTACAAATGTTGTTATGACTTGTAGATTACATGTTTGTGACTTGTTTGATGAAATGACTATCATGGTTAGTATGGTTAATATAAATTACTTGTACCATTGATTGAATTAGTAACCTTATAAAAAATTTGTTTATCATTTCTGAAAGTTTCATGAATTTTTGGGCAGTGGCCTCAGACCTAGCACTCAAAAAGGGGCTCAGAATTCAGGGTCGCTGGTTAAAAAATTCCTGAAAAATTCCATAGTAGCTAGCATGACTTTCTCTGGGAGAGATTGGAAGCCCTCACTCATATTCGTGGCTTTTCATGGGCACGATAGACAGTTAGAGCAATAAAATGTCCAGTTGTCTCATGGGTTGGTCACCTAGAAGGATTGTTTGGCTTCTAAAGGTTTTGTAAGATGTGTGGAAGGTCATATTGGTATTTTCATGTCGATTCCACTTCCTTAACTATACTTGGGGATTTGAATCATATCATAATAACTCTTCATCATATTTCTACCTCGGTCTACCATTTACCCTGGGTAAATGTTGGAGGAGGGCGTTACATAGTGGTATCAGAGGATGGTGTCGTTCCTTTGGTGATATCTAGTTTCCCTTATCCTTATATGAATTTGTTTTCATATGCACATGTCAGTTGCATATGTGTCCTTATGCTTTTAGTCTATGTTATTTTTGTGTATGCATGGTGGTAGTCATGGTTGTCGTTATGATGTCATGTAGAAGTTGATGGTGTTTTTTTCATAATGTGTTCATCATGAATGCATGATAGTGTTTGTATTTATTGGGTATGCATGCATGTCATACCTATATTGTTCTACATGAATTGTGTCTATTTTGTGTTTTTGTTGTGGAATCATGCATGGTAATGGGATGGTGATTGATATTTTATCTAGATATGGTTATGATTATGATTATACATATATTAGGATAATCTAGTTGGTCTCTCGGATGATATATCCTCCTTGAACTATACTAAGGTACGTTAGTTTGCTAATGATTCAATTTAGCTGACATAATATGCCTTGTGGGAAGAAAATAACAAAGATGACTACATAATGGTAGACTATAGTTCAAGAGATTGTCCCTACAGATCATATGAGTAGATGGTGATGAGTACTCCCCTCACATAACAGACACTTTGAGAAGCTTGAAGGAAGAAATAAGGAGTTGCAAAGAAGAGAGTGACTCTATCATTCAATAATAAGAGAGACTTGTTAGGGCGCAAGAGAATTAAGTAGAATTCAATGTATTTATCCTTCAGAGCTTGTAAAACTTGTAGAGACAGGGACAACTTAGAATCAATCATGGAAAAGACGATAGGACTAATTTGGCATATTTTAGTAGGTCACATAGTTGGAAAAAGTTGGATAGAGATGAAATGGTTAGATATGGAAGAATATTTTATACACCCGATAGATGAGGAAGTGGACATGGGATTTACTCTAGTTTTTGTTTGCACAGGTATCATGGTCATCAACATTATCATCCATATAGGAGGAATGATAGGGGATATTTTCTGGATGATTTCAAGAAAGAAAATCCCCCTAGATTTGATGGAGAAATAAAGAAGTCACAAGATGCAGAAGCTTGGTTGCTTGGAATGAATAGGTTCTTCGGATTGCATGTTTACTCAACAAACATGCAGGCTAGAATAGATACATTTAGTCTTAAAGGTAAAGTGAAAATTTGGTGAAAATATGTAAAAAATTTCATAGTTATTCATGAAGAGGAGTAAACTTCGAGTGAGTTTGAGAGGAATTTTAGGAAGAAGTATCTCTCGGAGAGATACTATGACGTCTTGTAAAAATAACTCTATGGGCTAAAGATGGGACCTATGACCAATGAGGAGTACACTAGCATATTCTTGTATTTATTGAGTTATGTTCCTTACATGAAGGAGGAGAAAGTGAAGATTCAAAGATTCATCAATTGGTTGCAGGTAGCATTCAAATAAATGATTGAGTTTGACGAGCATATATCATTAGAGGAAGCCTTCGGGAAGCTAAAACATTGTTATGACCAATCAAAGTGAAAATATGGAATAAGGAGGATTGAAGAGGTAATGAAAAAAATAAAGGAAAATGGGATAAGAAGAGAATGAGGCCTTAATACATAGGTAAAAAAGAGAATGTAGTGCCACCTAATAAATTATATGCATTTGACAGTGGAAGGGGATTTTAGTTTGAGGATAAGAACAAGGGTGTAGGTTGGAATCCTTTACAGTGTTGGAATTATGGAAACGATCATCATAGGTCATAGTTTCCACCTCATCAGGGTGGTAGACCTTATATCTAGAGTGCTCATAAGGCACTAACATTGGGGCATGTTGTACATAGTATTTGTCAGATATATGCAATGTTAGATAATGGATGGCAAGATCACCATGCATCTATCATCGAGATGGACTATGATATTATCGATTAAGTTTTTTCTATTTTGATTAAACCTGGATCTAATTATAGTTATGTTAATCCTGACCTGGTGGAAAAGTGTGGTTTAATTAACGAAGTGCATGCATAATATTGGTTAGTGCAGTTGTAGACAAGTACAAAGAATAGAGTTCATCACTAGGTAAGAGCTTTGGTATTTGAGATTAATTCTATTCCTACCTCAGCAGATTTGAATGAATTATCATTGGGATCATATAGTATTCTATTAGGTATGTATTGGTTGTCTCTTCATAGGGCTAAGATAGACTATTATGATAAGGATATTTAGTGCTTGGATGACAATGGAGAACAAAGAGTCTTGTCGGGTAAGATGAAAGCACACTCTGTTAGAATGGTGAAAACTACGTAGGAAAAATAGAGTTTTTGGAAGGGTTGTGTGTTATTCACAATGCATATATCCAGTGATAAAGGTAAGGAAGTTGAGGATGGAAATTTTTTGAGTAGGTACCCAGTTCTTAAACAACCCTAGGATATGTTCGCAGTAGATATTTCAGAGTTTCCACCTCATAGGGAAGTGAAATTTTCTATTGAGTTGGTACTAGGGGTAGCACCAACATCAAATGCACAATACATGATGAGATACACTATAGTTAGTGGAATTTAATTTTAAGTTGAAGTAAATTCTTGCCAAAGGATACATTAGGAAAAGAGTGTCGACTTGGGGTGTACCAGTGTTGTTTCTGAAGTAGAAGGATGGTACTCTCAGTTTGTTCATCGATTACAAGAAGTTAGTCAAGGTAAAAATCAAGAACATGTATCTGTTTTTTAGGATTGGTGACTTGTTTGATAGGTTGACGGGAGAAACAATGTTATCAAAGATTTGTATGAGATAATGATACCATCAGGTATGCATTAAGGAAGAGTACATGTACAAGACAACTTTCAGGACCAGGTATGGGCATTATGAGTTTGTTGTATCCTTTCAGTTTGACTAATGATCAAACTAATTTTATGTGTTTGAGGAATAATATATTGTGTCCATATCGGGACAAGTTTATTATTGTATTCATTGATGATATATTGGTATATTCTAAGAATGAGGAGGAACATGTCAGACACTTAGTAGGAGCATTGAGTTTGTTGAGAGAGCATCAATTGTATGTTAATTTGTCATGTCCTAAGTAAAAAAAATCATGTACCTTTCTGGTTTAATGATTGTCATCCCTCCTTTACTATCTTAATACTTTTAATAAACCTCAGGTGCTATGTTTCTCTAACCATTACTCACTTAATAAGTTATGAAAAATTCATAGGTTAATATTTCTAGCCTAACTTTAACTACATTAAAATATTCTCTAACCTTTACCTATCTCCACTTTCCTTTTCATATCTTCAAATACATTATCCTTTATATAATTTAACCTATAATCTATCTCACTCTAATGTTTCTTTTACCTATAGTCTTGCTATGGTACGTTTTTAATACCCTTACTCCCATATAAGGTATATACGGTTCTACAAAGATTTTAACACCCATTACCTAAGTCCCTTTCACATTTAACATACTCACCTTACCTTGCTGACATGTCTTTCTCAGATTGAACCATGTGGCAGAGGCCATGTTCCCTGACGTGGCCTTCATCCTTATTGATGCTAAGGATGGACGGTTGTGATCACATGGGAATAGATCTATGGATTAGAGACTTTTATGAAAATCCTAAGAATTTTACCTACCTTACTCTTCCTCATTTCGACATTTCTCTGTGTGCTTTGTATCCTTCATGCCTGAGGGATACATGCCTCCATACCTTGACCTGGAACTCGACTTTTAGAGTCATTGTATCTCAATTTCGAATTTCTTCCGAATTCAACTCTATGTGCGTTTAGCATGCTCGATGTGGAAACATTTGGTTCTGTGCAAAGCATTCCTAAGCCATGGCTTCACAAGTAAGGATTTTACCTTGTTTTTACTGTGTTATGTTATTGGCATGGTTACATAGGATGTATTGTTCTAAAAATCTCTAGGTTAGCTTCTAATTTCTTTTTGTTTGTGTTATAGGGAACCCCACAATGTGGTTAGCCACAACCTTCACCTTAGGTAACTCGGCCTCCCCTCAGGTAGCTCTATTTCTACCTTTTCCCTATGTTTTGTATATTTTATTTTCATTAAATTGGAAATACCCATCTCACTATTTTTTGTTAACCTTCACAGGGAGGAAAAAATTTGTCTCCTTCACATATTCATTTGGGTAAAGGTTCTCACCCTACTGACAACATTTAGTGACAAGATACACGTTTCAATCTAGAAGTGTTTTGACCCGTTTCCTTCCAATACAAGGTAAGTGACTCGTTTATGCATATTGATTTAAGAGTTTGTACCTTTGTACACAATTGAGGTTCTAGGTTATTGTATATTTCTTATAGTCCTTCAGGCCTGTATTTAATATGTCTACCACTTCCATAATTTAAGGGTTTAGCATTATGCATTTAAATTGTTACATAGCCTATTGGATTTGGAGTCCTAATCACTATTAAATCTTAGGTTCGATTTTTGTATATCTAATATGTTGGTTGAGCTGTTAGAATCCTCTGATTCTATTTCAAATTTGCATAGTCTAGAATATGAATAGCTAATAAAAATTGGGTTTATTTATAATTGCGTTTGGCATTTAAACATTTTGTTTCACTTGGCCATTCTTCCCATACGTTGTTAGGTTCGATTCCTTGTTATGTGAGTATGCTTACTATATTATCAGTTAATCATCTCACTATTCTTTTAATTTCTAGGTTAAATCCTTTTTTGAATGGACATGTTGGACATCGTAACTAATATCCTCTATTTCATTAGGTTCTGGATTCACCATTTAATTTCCTGGGTTGTACATATTCAATTTTTCGTCATATTCAACAACATGCTTTGAACAGACTATTATTATCCAATAGGATTTGAATATAAAGTGGTTACAACCCTTTGTTTGATTTAAATATGGGTTTTACATTCGATATACATTATTTTTATTCTTGGTTTTAAGTTTCCTTAACCCATGGGAAGTTAAGTTACACACTGCACATTTTCTTTTGAATCAATGGGAATTGCAACTCCTCTATTTAATTAAGTCATGGGTTTAATTCTCTTAGGTATTTAAGTAGCTTAATATTCTACTCTTTGATCCATTTACTTTTGAGTATCTCCTTTTGTATGTATTCATCGAGTTGTATTCCAATTCGGGTTTTGCCTCCGTGTGTTATTCATGGCAGTTGCATAAGAAAATCTTTGTTTTATTTCCCTCCCCACTGCTTAGGAAGAATTTTTAACCTATCTAATTGTTCTACCCCTTAAGGTTTTCACGCAATATCAAAACGAATTTTAATTTATCATTTGAGGTTGCACAACCCTTTTTCCCCAATTCTATTTCTCGTTTTGGCAATGTTGTACATTTAATTTTGATGGTAATTTTCCCTTCTACATTGCATTTCATTTTATAATTTGAATTTAATATGTGGGTCGTTCCTACCCAGGTTAACCTTTTTCTTAGACCAATAATTTTTTTTGGAGGAGATGATGATGTCAGCCTATCCTGGCATCCTTCCACCTTCAGGTTTTTTCTATACTTTATGAAACTCTTATATTTCTCATTTTTTTTATTTCCATATTTATATGTTGGAGGCTCCCTTCACTTACAAAATTATTTGATTCATATGCACAAGTGGAGCAATCAATGGCATGAAAGCGTGCTCAGGTAACACATCTATATTTCCTTTATAGAGTAATTCTTTTTATTAATTATTCTATTTGGATCACACTTATTTTTTAATTTCTTCTCTTTCACAGGTATGCTTTTGAATTTTGTTGTTCTGTGTGAAATTAAAGGTTCCCGCACTACCCATACTAACCAACTGTATTCTTCCTCTGGTTGATAGAATTTTGTTACGCCATGGCTCTCCTTATGGCACTTAGCTTAGACATGTGCTATTATGGTTCCTATGTTTAGGAGTTAGTGCCATATTGGGTCTTTGATGGTTATTGAGCTTATGTAATATGGATTCTTATCTTTAATTTAGCCATATACATATGACTGCATAATCATCAATGATCTACAAGGATTATTATATATATATTGTTTATATATATCTATAATTGGAAATCTAGACTACATTTCTTCATCATATCAATGATCGATTTATATGTACTTATATCAGACTCTCAAATTTTATAATGAATTCATCAGTTTTTGAATCCTTTCATATGTTCTGTGCTTTCAGAATTCCCTTGAATAATTATAGATTACATGTTTTATTTTCTAGCAACGATTGCATGTATATGTAATTTAATCATAAATGCACACATAGTTTATTCTATACAGTATCATGCATTCACTTAGTTCTATTTCACCTCAGTATCTAGAATTTGTAGATTCAATATTATTTGTTCCTTCCAACAACTTAAAATAATATTACTTTTCCAAAGCTCAATCTATCTTAGCTTAATCTCTAAGTTGCAGTTCTATGCTCATCATTCTAGAAATAGATTCCGTTGAAGTTAATATCTACAGGCTATCTTATTTACTTTACTTCTGCACTTATATGAATAAGTATATAGCAATTACTTCTTTATCATACCCCTTCATGGGTTTATAATTAAACGTACTAAAATTGTATCCACCTACAGTATCTTAGCTTATTGTACAGTACAAAATATCGACATTGTATTTAACACATTATTGACATTGTACAATACATATAACTAACAATGTATATAGTACTAACCAAGCATATGCGACTAGCATGGCACATAGTATTGTCATTGTATATAATATTAACAAATCATATGCATCTAGCCTACACCATCACTCCAACTTGGTTTAATATAACATTAATCCCTTAATTACAAAGCATAATTTATCGATTAACTTAGACAAGTTGATGCTTCTATCCTTTAATAAAATACAAGAAATTTAAATATAAAATGTCTATATGCTGCATATGAACTTCTAAAGACACATTTTCATCCCAACAATGAGCTTCTCCTTAGAGCTCCCCCACGAGCAGTGATCAATTTTCCCCGAGTGTTGACAACCTCTTGTCACATTACTGATGGAAATTTTAAGCCAGATTTCCCCAACAGGTTTCCATAACGGAGTCTCATTATTATGGGTTGTTGTTTCCCATAGCGTAGGCCTTACTTCTATTTTTTCCACAAAAGTTTTCTTTAAAAATTTTGTTTCCTCAATGCAGTTTTGTTTACCTCTTCCCAATAACTTTACTCTTTACTGGGAATTTATTAGATATTTTTCTTCTATCTAATTCAATATTTTTATTTTTATCTAAATTATTTTTTGGAGAAATTTTGGAAAGTATGAAATTATATATTATCCTAATGGATAAGAATTTCTAGATCTCAATTACTCTTTCTTTACAAAATTGCCATAATTTTCAAAAAAAGTTATTAATTAAAATATTTCCACCAACAACATAATTTTTCCATAGGTCCACATAGTCTTTGTCCTATTTACATAAAAATAAGACCTACAAATGAGGGGTATTACATAGTCCCCCCCCCCCCGAAAACAAAAACATCATCCTCGATGTAATAATATAACTCTTTTTATTATTTGAACAGTGTTGGGAATGCTTTTGTATTATTCCCAAATTTGAACATCATACTTGGAATATTAGAGTCCTTAATTTTCTTCATGATTTAATTAAATAAAAGGGTGGAGGGACCCACAAACCCCAAAGATGAACAAGATCCACTTTTTTTGTGTGAATGTGGACTAGTTAAGCCTAAATCTGCAAAATGAGGTAGTTGAGCAAGTACTAATGTGAATGAGATTGGATATCATGTCTGATTTAATGAGAAATATCATGGAGGGTTGATTCAGTCAACTAAGATCTTGAATATGTCAAACAAAGGATCATTGAGAATTCATGATTAAGTGATGGAATATCATGTGCAAATGAAGCACACATGATGGAGGAGGTGTATATTGCACCTAGACTTGTTGGTTGATTTGGTCAAACAGCACAGTCCCACTTGGAGGATCTTGTCCACATGTTAATGCACAGTTGAGATTAGTTCGAAGGCTTGGGAAGGCTCAAACATTATAAAGGAGATGAAGGCAAAGGTGAAAGGCATCTTGGGTTATTTGATGTATGATATTTTAGATCTGGAATTTTCAAGTGACATTCCACTGCATTCTTGGGCTGTTTAGCAGAGATTGCAGGTGCTGTTTAGCATAGGGTGTTTCCGAGCGGGAATTCCACCTATTTCTTGAGTAGTTCTGGAAAGAGGATTGGTCTTCATTCTACATTAGGCATTGGTGCCACATCTCTTCTCTACTTTCTACAGAACATTCATATTCAGAAATATGTAGATTTTTGAAGATTAGTTTGGAAGGTGGAAGTTGTCTTCAGTACTTCAGCTGGAGAACAAGGTGAGGGATTAGTCCCATCACTTGGGCTTCTATATCAGCACTCCCAGAGCCACGTTGCATATCTGGCATCAGGCCAAAATTTATTGACATCCCATCAGTAGTACTTCCTTCAAGAATTACGCTGTGTACCTTGCAGATCAAAAGGGAGGAAGGAAGTTGGTAGTATTTCAGATAGCAATACTGTGAGGGATCATCCCCTCATATTTCCATTAATCTTACCCTCATCCTCGAGTTTATTGAAGCATTTTTCAGCAGGTATAAGGCCTCTCTTTCTCTCACAGCACAGTTTCTAGAGGCAGTTGTATTGCAACAACTACAATCATCATTGGAGGATTGAGAATCTAGATCTAGAGCTTCTAGCTCATAGATCTGAAGAAGGGATCAACCCTTCAAGCATAGATCTGATCTCATATCATATTTGAACCATCTCTTTGTCATATATAGCTTCACATTTTTATTTCCCAGTAGATCAAGGATCAAATCCTAGGGAGGTGATTTTCCAAAGTTGTATATCTAGAGAATCCTTTCTAGGTTATCTTGGGAATCCATCACATTGGTCAGATCTTGAATCTTGGCATCATATGAGCTCTAGTTTTGAGTAGATATACATTTCCCTTTTCAGCCTGCAACTATATGTTTATATTCTGATGAGGGGACAATGCAGTATTTGCTGTAAAGCCCCTCTAGTTATGTTGTACTTGTTGCATACATGTTTTCAAGGTGATCTTAGCTCATTTTTTGGGCTAGATCTACCTATATTATGTACTTGTGTAACTGAATCATCTCCAATATAATAAATTGGCTCAGCTTCTCTGTAAATTCTGATGTTGTCTTATGATTCATTGTTTATCTTGCTGTAAGTTCTTATATTCTGTGAATTATTAATGCATTCTCCCTTTTGGGATATTACAGCTTCTTTCATGCTTTCTTCTTTCTCCCATGTATCTTCTTCAGATGTAAAGTGCTTCCACTTCAATTTTTCCTAAGCTACTATTCTTTCCAGAGAATGTTTTCTTCCCATCCGAATATATGAAGTGGTTCTAGAAGAAATTCCCCTTCTGTTTCCAACTGTATAAAAGTCGAGTTAACCATGTGATAAGGATCATGAACATTTTTTTTTTCTATAATGACACATGAAAAACATTATGCACTCTAACATGAATAGGTAGAAACAATTTATACACTACTGGTCCAACTCATTCTGAAACCTCAAAGGTCTTGCAGTATCATGGTGCTAACATAACACAGCTGCCAGTGTGAAGGGTCCTCTTCTGAGGTTTTATCCTCGAGTAAAAATGATCCCCAAACTTAAATTCTTTTCTTATCTACATAGATCTTCTAGTGGTATTTAGCTTCTTTGATGTTCTGTTGAATTTGTCGTACCATCTATTCCATTTCATGTAATGCCTCAGGTCCAAGTATCATTTTGTCTTCCGGTTGACTCCAAATAAGTGCAGTATGGAATTTACTGCCATATAAAGCCTCAAATGGAGTCATCTTAATATGTGTTTGATAGATGTTGTTGTAAGAAAATTCTTTCAAATGCAAAAATTCCTCCCACCTAGTGGGTATGTGCATTACATACATCTGAAGCATCTCCTCTATTATTTGATTTCTCCTTTTGGTTTTCCCATCGGTATGGGGATGATAGGTTGTGCCCAAATTCATCTTTGTTCCCATCCCCTCAAAGATTTTCTTCCAGAATGTGGATGTCAACTTTTCCTCCCTATCAGAGATAATCATATTTGGTATTCCATGAATTTTAAAAATTTCCCTCATAAACACATTGGCCACTTGTGCTACCCCAAAAGTATATTGTACTGGAATAAAATGTGCAATCTTGGTTAGTGTGTCTACCACTTCCATAATGGAGTCATGCTGATACTTTGTCCTGGGTGGTTCTGTGATGAAATCCATGGACATAACTTCCCACTTCGATTCTATAATTGGAAGGGGGTTTAGAAACCCTAAAATATGTTAATGCTCTACTTTGACCTATTGGCACTCCAAAAATCTTGCCAAGTAGTCAATTATTTCTTTCTTCATTCCAAACCAAAACAAATTTTCCCACAATGATGTCACCATATTTTGGTAAACCAAATGACCTGAATAAGGAATCTTATGGTATTCATCCAAAATCACCTTCTTCAAGATAGGTATGTTAGGAGTATACAACCTCTATTTATATATTATTAATCCATTAGGATTCATGGTATATCCTGGGATTTCAAATTGCTGTAATGTTTTTTGTAATTCCAAATATCAGGGCTCTTGTGAAATAACTTCTTGAATCTATTCTTCAATATTTAATTTTACACTGTTACCTATGTAAGAAATTTTTTTATGAGAGGGTATACTTAAGGCATAAACAATTTGGTTTTCCTTTCCTTTAATGTGTTCGATATCCATATCAAATTCACTAAGGAAAACTAACCATCTCACTTGCCTTGCATTCAAATATGATGGACTAAAGAAATATTTTGAGACTGATATGGTTAATCATCAACACAAATTTCTTACCAAATAGCTAATGTTGCCACATTTTTAATGCATGTATGACAATATATAATTATAAGTTATAAACTACATCATTTTGCTCATGTCTCTTCAATTTCTAGACTCATATGCTATCACTACATTGTCTTGCCGTAATACTCCTCCTTGTCCTTCCATTGAAGCATTAGTGTACATAATAATGTCCTTTGTGGGATCAACGATTTTTAGGATGGGAGTAGTAGCAAGTTTCTTTTTCCGGCTTCTCAAATATTTCTTGGCACTTGGTTGTTGACTCAAACGTCAAGCATTTTTCCTACAAAGAGGTAATACGATAATCTAATTTAGAAAATATCTCCACAAATATCCGATAATATTCGACAATACACATGAATGAATGAATTTCTGGTACATTTCTGGGTTTAGGCCAATTTAAAATTTCTTGTACTTTTTATTGATCTACTGCAAACCCCTCTTTGCAAATAACATGTCCCAGATACCAAATATTCAGTTTGTAAAACTCACACTTGTTTATTTTTTCATAAATTTGGTGTTCTCTAAGTGTTTGTAACACTATTCGAAGGTGTTCCTTTTGTTCCTCATTGTTATTAGAGTACACTAGAATATCATTTACATAGACTAGCACAAAATTATCTAGATGTTTATGTATATCACTATTCATGAGACACATGATGGTAGCAGGGGAATTTATGAGTCCAAAAGGTAGGAATACAAATTCATAAAGTCCATACCGAGTTCTGAAAGTTGTTTTCAGGATGTATTCGTATTTTATGTGAAGCTGGTGATAACTAGTTCTCAAATCAATTTTTGAAAATATGGTTTCTCCCCTTAGTTGATTAAACAAGTCATCTATTTGTGGTAGGGGGTACTGGTTTTTTATGGTTAAATTTTTTAACTGTAGTCTATACACATCTTGAGGGTACCATATTTTTTCTTGATGAATAAAACTAGTGCTTCCCATGGCGACACACTTGGTATAATATACTCCTTGTTTAGCAATTCCTGTAACTGAAATTTTAATTCTAACAACTTAGGTGCACTCATTCTATATGGGGCTCGGGAAACTAAGGTAGCTCCTGGTACCAGCTCAATAGAGAAATCATATCTCTCCATGGGGGAAGTTGAGGAATTCTTCAAGAAATACCTCCTGACAGTCCCTAATCACTGGTAAGTTTTCTATAAGTTCATTTTCTACTTGTTTTCCCAAATCTTCAATTTGTAAAACATACCCTGGTCATCCTTTTCTCATTTTCCACTTCAAATATAATGCATAAATTTGTCTAAGAGACATAGGTTTTGGTTTCCCTCTCACTAGAATTGAATATCCTAGTGCATTTATACAATTTACTATTTTTTCTAAGTAGTTTACTACTGCTTTTTTCTATTCTCTCCAATCCATACCAACGAGTAATTCAAAAGATCCTAAAGGGAGAGTATTCAAACTCAAATATGTAATGTACCCATTCATATTTATAGGATACTGATGCAATTTATGGGTTATCTTTAATTTGGTTTTGGTAGCCAGCTATACCAGCCAAGAGTGCCGAAATTTTACTCTCTGCAATTTACATTTTTCCACTATGTGTGGACTAATATAGCTTAGAATAGCTCCAGGATCAATTAAAATAGATACAGGTTGGTTGGAAATGATACCCTTAATTTCAATCATGGTTGATTGATGTTGAGACTGTCGGTCTTCAAATGCGGCAATTATTCAGGGAATTCTTCTAGGAACCTCATTCACTGTGGTTGCCTCATGCACTACTTGAATGTTTTGAATAGCATGGGAGTTGTGTGGGTAGTCCCGCAACATGTGAGGTTCTCCACTCCCCCAACACTTCAAGGGTTCCTTGGGTTTCAGCACTGCATCTCATTTGTTGTTCCCTTCCATGGGCTTGGAACTTGTGTGAGGATGGGTTGTCTGATTTTATCCACATTTACTAAATATTTTTCGCTGGTGGTTTCTGCAAAAAGTTTTTGGATAGCCTGTTTTGGGTCTTTTTGAGCTTGTTTCAGCCTTCCCTTTCTTGTTATAATACCAATTTTTCAAGTGCTCATTCAGGCCTTTAAGTTTTTGATAGAACAATCGGGATTTTCTAATAGCCTCATCCATATTCTTTGGGTTGTCAAACTCAATTATGTCTTTGTATATTGTGGGTAAACAATTTAAAAATCTCTATACTTTCGCTTTTTCTTCTCTTATGTATGGTACATAGCAAAGTAAATTTGTGAACTTCGTCACGAATTCATCAATGGTGAGCTGCCCCAACCTTAGCTCATGAAATTCCTTCACTCAGTCATCATAATACCTTTTGCTGAGGTATCAGGATTTAAAATTCTCCCGAAATTATTCCCATGAGACTATCTTTTCATCCAGCAAGTGTATAATTTTGGTCTCTTCCCACCAAAGTATGGCTTTACCTTGCAATTGGTAAACTTCGAACCTTGCCTTCAGATTGCTTCTGGGCGCATATACTTGAAAATATTTTACCATATTCAGGAACCAGTCTTCTACATCCTCTTCCTTCTCTCCATCAAAGTTTGGAGGTTTTATCTTACGGAATCCCCGCTCCAACTCCTTCCTCATTTTTTTCTTAGATTCTTCTTTCCAAAATTCCTTCCCACTCTTGGAATTATTTGAGTTGGTTTCTGTTTCTTTTCCTTTTAGCTTTTCTTGTTCTCCCTCTTTATGATAGGATTTAGAGGTTAATTCTCTTATCAACCTCTCTTTTTCATTGCTAGCTTGCAGTAAATGTTCATTTCTATTTCTTAGCTTAACCATTTCTTGTTGCGAGTTTTTAATAATTTACAACATTTGGGTGTTGGAATATGGAGGGATAACCTACTCCCCCAGTTCCACAAAAAACTCTTCTCTGTCATACATGAAATTAGTTGTAATTTTTTCTACACCTTATATTTGATGCACATAAAGCCCCTAGCATTAATAAACCATAATATGCAATTGATCAATTTTTGTAAAACAAAAGTTAACCATACAATTAAAATTTCCAGACAACAAAATTTCCAGTGTTGGGGTCCATAACCCAAATTTTTTAGCCTGGGCTTTGATACCACTTATCATGTCCATATTTTCTTTTCATGTACCATTCTCATTTAATGGTTGTCATCCCTCCTTTATTGTCTTAATCCTTTTAAAAAACCTCATGTACTATGGTTATCTAATCATTACTTAATTAATAAGTTATGCACAGTTCATATGTTAATATCGCTAACCTAACTTTTAACTACATTAACCTATTCTCTAACGTTTACATATCTCCACTTACCTTTTCATACCTTCACATACATTATCCTTTATATAATTCAACCTATACTCTACCTAACTCTAATATTTTATTTATGTATAGTCTTTCTATGGTATGTTTTTACTACCCTTACTCCCATATAATGTAGATAGGGTTCTACAAAGGTTTTAACACCCATTACCCAAATCCATTTCACATTTAACATACTCACCCTACCTTGGTGACATGTCTTGCTCAGATTGAACCATGTGGCAGAGGTCATGTGACCTCACATGGCCTTCACCTTTATCAAATCCCAGGATGGACAGTTGTAATTGCATGGGAATAGATCTACGGCTTAGAGACTTTTACGAAAATATTAAGGGTTTTACATACCTTACACTTCCTCATTTTGAAATTTCTTAGCATGGTTTGCAGTCGTCATGCCTAAGGGAGCCATTCCTCCATAACTCTAACTGAAACTCGACTTTTAGATCCATGTTAGCTTGATTCCTTTCGAATTTATTCTTGAAGTCAACTGTGTTTGCATTTAGCATGGTAACTGTGGAAAGTTTTGTTTTTTCACAGATCATTCCTATGCAATGGCTTCACAAGTAAGGATTTTACATCGTTTTTACTACATTTTCTTGTTGTCATGGTTACATAGGACATATTGTTTCTACCATCTCTATTTTAACTTCTAATTTCGTTTTGTTTGTGTTGCAAGAAACCCCATGACATGGTTAGCCTCAGCCTTCACCTCAGGTAACTCAAAATTCCCTTAGGTAACTTTGTTTTTACCTTTGACCTTTGTTTTATGTATTTTATTTTCATTAACTTTGAAATACCCATCTTGCTATGGTTTGTTAAAATTCACAGGGAAGAAAATATTTGTATCATTTCCATGGTCATTTGGATAAAGGTTCTCACCCTGCTCACGGCATTCAGTAACAAGTTACAGGTTTCAATCTAGAAGTGTTTCAACCCCTTCCATTCCAATAGGAGGTAAGTGACTCCTTTAGGCATTCTAATTTCAATGTTTGTACCTTTATACAGCATTGAGGTTTTAGATTAATGCATATTTATTATATCCCTTTAGGCCTGTATATTATTATCACTTCAAGAATTTATGGGTGTAGCATTACACATTTGAATTATTACAGATATCATGTTTGATTTGGAGTCCTAATCCCTATTCGTTCTCTCGTTAAATTTCTTTATATTTGATATGTTGTCGGAGGCGTTAGAATCCTTTGATTCTATTTCGAATTTTCATTGTCCAAAATAATAATAGATAATAAAAATTGGGTATAATTATAATTGTGTTTGAAATTTAAATGTTCCGTTGAACTTGGCCATTCTGCCCATACATTGTTAGGTTCGATTCCTTGTTATGTGAGTATGCTGACTAGAGCATCGGATAATCCTCTCACTATTATTTTGATTTCTCGATTAAATCCTTTTGTGAATGGAACATGTTGGAAACCGTAATGACTACCTTATATTCCATTAAGTTATCCATTCACCATTTAATTTAATAGGTTGTACATCATCAATTTTTCATCATATTAAGTAGCATGCTTTGTAACACTATTATTATCCAATATAATTTGAATATAAAGGGATTATGAACCCTGGTTGATTTAAATCTAGGTTTTACATTCGATATATATTATTTTGATTATGGGTTGTGACAGCAACAAATTCGAATTCGGGCCCCCTAAGGAGAGCTGGCCTACTAGTGTAGCTCTGTCAACATTTTCACACAATTAACTCAGTTCATCTCCATGTGGTCTTCCAAAACTTCCCTGTAGTTTTATTTATCAAATTCGAAGAATTTGACAAATAAATGTATTCAACAAACTTTTGAACATTAAATGTACCCCAAACTTCAACTCTTTCGTCAAACCTTATACTAAGGTTATCACCCGACACATTAAAATCAAACCCTTATACCAGCCTTTCGGCCCCGAGCCCACCTTTTGCAATCGACTGTTAATAAAATGTAGCTGCCATACCGTAGATTATTATTCATGCTACTCTTGAGCGCGATTGTCATTCAATGAGCATTCCTCCAGATCAACGGTGTTCGTCGATATCGCACTGCCTCCTCAGTCGAAATTTAATGTGCGATGGTGCGCAAAAAGGCGGTTTTTGGGGTCCCGCCTTTTGCTACGTGTCAACCACTCTATGGAATCGCTCCCAATTTGGGAATACCGCTTACCCAGCAAAAGCGGTGCGATATGGGTAGGTTGGTTTCACAAATCCACTCTCAGTTTTGGAACAGTGGTTGACCACGGTTTAACACCTTCCTTCCTATGCTCCCTCGTTTGCTAACTCAGGGTCAAACCTCAGTTCAGGATTCAATTAGAAACAAACGGTCTATTTCTATTACGGGCACACTACCTCAGAATAGAGTTAGTCGACCACAATTATACGCAGACTTATTCTATGAGTGGAAATTAATTCAATAGAGCTTGTTTGAACAATTCAAGAGAAAAAAATAGACAGAGAAATGCGGAAATTATGCAACAACCCTATTCAACGATTTCAGACAGACCAGTGTTCAATCGCCTCACAATTAAACAAATTCCTCACAAATAATGATTCGAGACAATTCGATAGCCAATGAGCATGGAAGTTTATTTAACCAGAAGAAATTGTTTAACACACATATTTTTATTGCAGAAATCTCTCCTCCTCAATACATCCGAGGGATACAATTTATATACATTACAATGTGTATCTTCTGTTCCTCAGTGTGGACCGTTTATAAAATCAAAGTTACAATTTACTCAAATAACTGAAACATGACATATGGTTAAACTATTCGACTTCTACTAACTCCAACTAGTCTAAATGCAACAGGCAGCAGAGGTATTGACACCTAGCTGTTACAATTCAATGATTTTGAACCCTACTAGCCACAACATGTGGAAAAAACCTCCTACATTGCTGGCTAGTGTCTAATGCCCCTGCATTAGACTCCCGAGGGTGATTTTCTTCATGGGCTCCTGTCCATGAGCTCTTCCACTGATCTGGCTATCTTCTGCAACATTCCTTCAGTCATACAAGTGGTGTCTTCCTCTGGCTTGTCCTTCCATTTGATTAAGTACTGAAAGTACTCTTGTCCTTTGGTCTTCCTTAACACTCTTTTGTCCAATATCTTCTTTAATTGTAATGGTTGTGGTGGAGGTAGTTGCTTTTCCCACTCAATCTGTTTCTTGTCTGCTCATATTTCTTCTTCACCATCATCTTCATACTTGTACAAATTTGCAACATTAAAAATGGGAGATATTCCAACATCAGGAGGTAACTCAATCTCATAAGCATTTGCAGAAAACTTTCTAAGTATCTTGCATGGCCCAATCTTTTTGAACTTCAGTTTGTTATACTGCTTCCTTGGGAACCTCTCCTTTCTCAAGTGTGCCAAAACCAGATCCCCTACCTCAAAATGGACTTCTTTTCTACTCAAGTCTGCTCTTCCTTTGTATTTGATGTTTTTGCCTTGTAGCTACTGTTTCACTTGTTCATGTATGGCTTGGATCTTTGAAGCAAATTCCTCACCATCAACACTTCTCAGCTCTGCCTTTCCCAGATTTATTAGCTCTAATATTTCCCTGGGGTGCATTCCATAAACAATGTGGAATGGACTCTGCCTTGTGCTTTTGTTTGGTGAGTCATTATATGCATATTATACCTGGGGAAAAATATGATCCCATTGTTTGGGATTCTCTCCTACAAGACTTCTCAACAGATTTCCCAAACTCCTATTCACCACCTCAGTTTGTCCATCAGTCTGAGGATGATAAGTTGAGTTGAAACTCAGTTTGGTACCAAGTTTCTTCCACAGTGTCCTCCAAAAATGGCCCACAAACCTGGTGTCTCTTTCCGAAACAATACTCTTGGGCAACACATGCAACCTAACAACTTATTTGAAAAACAAGTTAGCAACATGAGTGGCATCACTAGTCTTATAACATGGAATAAAATGTGCCATTTTGGAGAATCTGTCCACTACAACAAAGACTGCATCATTCCCTCTCTGAGTCTTGGGCAATCCTAGAACAAAATCCATACTCACCATGTCCCAAGGCCTGTCTGGAATAGGTAAGGGAGTGTACAATCCTGCATTCTAGCTCCTTCCTTTAGCATATTGACAGATTCTGCAATTCTTCACAAAATTATCCACTTTTGCTCTCATCTTGGGCCAATAGTAGAAGTGACTTAGTTGCTCATAAGTTTTATCAGTACCAAAGTGTCCAGCAAGTCCACCACTATGCTTCTCCTTGATCAACTTTTCTCTCATGGAACATTTTGGTACACACAGTTGGTTTCTTCTGAATAGTAAGTCCTCTTGCAAGAAATAATCCATCCACTGGCTTCTATCTGTTAGAACAGGGTTACAACATTCCTCAAATGCTTCTTTAAAATCTGGATCTATTTTATACAATTCCCTGAGAAAATTAAATTCTTCAACTTCAAAATTGGTTTCTTGAACAAGCATGTGCCTCCTACTCAAAGAATTAGCTACTTTATTTGCTTGGCCACTTATATTTTTCAAAAAAAAGTTAAAACCTTGGAGATACTCAAACCATTTGGCATGCTTATGATTCAACTTGGGCTGTTGTACAATGTACTACAAAGCATGGTTATCAGAGTATAATACAAATTCTCTGGACATCAAATAATGTCTCCACCTTTTCAATGCCTGAACAACTGCATAGAATTCCTTCTCATAAGAGGAATAATTCCTTCTAGTGTCATTCATATTTTCACTGAAATAGGCTACAGGCCTATCATCTTGACTCAGCACAGCTCCAATGGCCTCTCCACTAGCATCACACTTCACTTGAAATGGTTTAGTAAAATCAGGCAGAATCAAAACAGGCTTTTCAGTTATCCTTTGCTTCAAAATTTTAAAGTTTCTTTCTGCTTTAGCAGTCCATTTAAATGGTTGTTTTCTCTTCCTTATTGTCTCAATGATGGGTGCATTAATATTACTTAATTTTCTTATAAAATTCCTGTAAAAACTGGCAAGTCCATGGAAACTTCTTACCTCAAAAACATTTCTGGGTGAAGGCCACTCCACAATTTCCTTAACCTTTTCTGGGTCCATCTTCAATCCCTCTGCAGAAACAACAAAAACCAAATACACCAACTCTTCCTTCATGAATGAACATTTCTTTAAATTTATCAGCAGTTTCTCTTGGTGCAGCTTCTTCAAGACATAATTAAGATGCCTTAAATGCTCCTCTTTAGTCTTGCTCAAAATTAATATATCATCCAGATACACTATCACAAATTTACCAATGAATTCTTTCAATACTTTACTCATAAGTCTCATGAAAGTGCTAGGTGCATTTGAAAACCCAAAATTCATTACCATCCATTCATACAGTCCTTCACTTGTTTTAAAGGCAGTTTTCCACTCATCACCCTCTCTTATTCTAATCTAATGATATCCACTCTTTAAATCTATCTTTGAAAAATATTTAGCACCACTCAAACAATCCATCAAATCTTCAACTGTGGGTAAAGGGAATCTGTACCTGATTTTTATCTTATTGATTGCTCTGGAATCAGTACACATCCTCCAGCCTCCATCTTTTTTTGAGCTCAATACTGTTGGTACTACACATGGACTCAAAATTTCTCTCATTAGTCCCTTGTCCACCAATGCCTGTACTTGTCTCCTGATTTCCTCATTTTTTGTGGGAGTCATTCTGTAGGCTGCCTTATTTCTTAATATCAAATCATCCACAACAATGTCACAGTAATTGTCTAACATCTCTCAGATTTCTATTGGCAAATCAGAAATCTTTGTAGAAGTAAGAACTACGTTAGGCTTGCAAAATAAAGAAAAACTTACCTCTTCTTCTTCTATCTATTGTAGATATTCCTTCCCGCTCAGCAACAAGGTCTTTCGGTCAACCACTCTGCTTGATGGCTCTCCTTCTTCCATGGGTATCAATGTATGATGCACCACATCCTTGAAGAAATTGTAAGTGTTCTTCTTGTCATCATGCACCACTGCTCTGTCAAACTGCGAAGGTCTACCCAGCAGTATGTGACACACATCCATGGGAATTACATCACACAGGACCTTATCTTTGTATTTTCCCATTTGCAGCTGTATCTCACACTGTTCTTTTACAATCAGCTGGCGCCCTTTATGCAGCCAGGACACCCTATAGGGATTTGGATGCTCCCTTGTCTTCAGCTTAAACTTCTCTATCACCTCATTGGAAACCAGATTGTCTGTGCTGCCACTATCAACAACTAGATGGCAGCATTTCCCTTGGACTTTTCATATGCTCCTAAACAAATTCTTCCTTTGTGCAGGCTTAGTGACCTCTTTGGCTTGCTTCAACAAGACCTTATTAACCACCAAGGACTCTCCCCTCTTTGGTATAATTTCTTCTTCAATTGCTGCCTCTTCTCTAGCCTCGGCAACAACAACATTCCTTGGGCCAGCACCCACATTCTCTGGGCACTCATAGTGCTTGTGTCCCACTTGATGACATCTATAGCACCTCAATTCTCTACCTCTACCTATGCCTCCTCTTCCTCTATAAGAACCCCTTCTGCCTCTTGCATCACCCTCTGTAGATGCATTCTAAGGTGAGCTACTGTTAACTCCATCCCTGGGTGTAGTAGGCTTTCCTCTACCACCCTGACTTCCCTTTCCACAGAAAGTACCTCTCCCTTTTGCAAACTGCTTCCTGAGGAGTTTCTCTTCTGCTTTCAAGGCCATTTGATAGGCCTCTTCAACTGTCTTAGGAGACAGAAGACCAATATCATATTGGATCTCCAGCTTGAGACCATTCACATATCTGGCAGTCTTCTTTGGTGTGTCTTGAAATTTCCCAGCTCTTATGCTTACTCTATACAATTCTTCTGTGTATTCCTTTACTGTCAGCAACCTCTGTCTCGGGTTCTGCATTTTCCTAAATAATGTTAGCTAATAATCACTAGGCAAGAATTTACGTTTTAACTTAGCCATCATTCTGGTCCAACTCTTGATAAGTTGCTTGCCAACTCTCATTCTTTCTTCTTGCACTCCATCCCACCAAAGTGCATCATGTCCCTTCACCTTTGTTACTGCAAACTTGACCTTATTATCCTCGCTCATCTCTTCATAGTCAAAGCACTTGTTCATTTCATTAATCAAGTCCACCAGCTCTTCTGGATTCAGTCCTCCTGCAAAACTTGACACTTCAATCCTGGGCTTAACTGCAGACCCCAGAATAGTTCTGAGGAGCTTCATGTCAGGAGGAATCTCAGCATTTTCTTTCGTTTCTTCTAATTCAGGCTAGCTGATGTCTTCCGGATCTCTGGGCTATCTTCGCTCCATGGCATCCATTCTGGCCTCGAACCTTTGCAAAATTCCCAAGACTTCTGCATTGGCAACAGGTCTACCTCTCCTTCTGCCAGCACCTCTACCAACTCAGATTGCCATGTTAATCTTATGTAAAAACAACTCAATAACAACAGCTCTGATACCACAAATGACAGCAACAAATTTGAATTCGGGCCCCCTAAGGAGAGCTGGACTACTAGTGTAGCTCTGTCAACATTTTCACGCAATTAACTTAGTTCATCTCCATGTGGTCTTCCACAAATTCCTTGTAGTTTTATTTATCAAATTAAAAGAATTTGAAAAATAAATGTATTAAAAAAACTTTGGAACATTAAATGTACCCCTAACTTCAATTCTTTTGTCAAAAATTATACTAAGGTTATCACCCGACACATTAAAATAAAACTCTTATATCAGCCTTTCGGCCCCGGGCCCACCTTTTGCAATTGACTATTAATAAAATTTAACTGCCATACCATAGATTATCCTTCATGCTACTCCCAAACGTGATTCTTGTTCGATGAGCCTTCCTCCAGATCGACGGCATTCGTCGATATCGCACTGCCTCCTCAGTCGAACTTTGATGTGCGATCGCGCGCAAAAATGCGGTTTTTGGGGTCCCACCTTTTGCTACGTGTCAACCACTCTATGGAATCACTCCCAATTTGGGAATACCGCTTACCTCGCAAAAGTGGTGCGATATGGGCGGGTTGGTTTTGCAAATCCACTCTAGGTTTTGGAATAGTGGTTGACCATGGTTTCACGCCTTCCTTCCTATGCTCCCCTGTTTGCTAACTTAGGGTCAGACCTCGATTCAGGATTCAATTAACAACAAACGGTCTATTTCTCTTACGGGCAGAGTCTTCACTACCTCAGAATAGAGTTAGTCGAACACAATTGTATGCATACTTCTTCTATGAGTGGAAATTAATTCAACGGAGCTTGTTCGAACAATGTAAGAGAAAACAATAGACAGAGAAATGAGGAAAATATGCAACAACCCTATTCAACGATTTCACATAGACCAGTGTTCAATCGCCTCACAATAAAAAAAAATCCTCACAAATAACGATTCGAGACAATTCGATAGCCAATCAGCACAGAAGTTTATTTAACCGGAAGAAATTATTTAACACACAAACTTTTATTGTAGAAATTTCTCCTCCTCAATACATCCGAGGGATACAATTTATATACATTACAATGTGTCTCTTCAGTTCCTCGGTGAGGACCATTTAGAAAATCAAAGGCCTAATTACAATTTACTCAAATAACTGAAACATGACAGATGGCTAAACTATTTGACTTCTACTAACTCCAACTAGTCTAAATGCAATAGGCAGCATAGGTATTGACACGCAGTTGTTACAATTCAATGATTTTGAACCCTACAAGCTGCAACATGTGGAAAAAACCTCCTACATTGTTGGCTAGTGTCTAATGCCCCTGCATCTGGTTGTATGTGCCCTTCACCCATGGGAAGCTAAGTTACGCACTACACATTTTATTGTGAATCAATGAGAATTGGAATTCCTTTGTTTAATTAAATATTGGGTTTAATTCTCTTAGGTATTAAAGCAGGGTAATATGCTACTCTTTGCTCCATTTACTGATTAGTATTTATTTTTGTATGTATTCATCTAGTTGTATTGAAATTGGGGTTTTACCTCCTTGTATTATTCATGGAAGTTGCATAAGAAAATATGGTTTTTCTTTCCCTCCCCACTGCTCACGAAAAAATTGTAACCTATATAGGTGTTCTTCCCCTTGAGGTTTTGACGCAATCTCGAAACACAGTTTAATTTCTCATTTGAGGTTTGGGACAAGCCTTTTTCCCTAATTCTATTTCCCATTTTGGAAATGTTGTATGTTTCATTTTGATAGTAAATTTCCCTTCTTCATAGCATTTCATTTTATGATATGAATTTAATATATGGGTTGTTGCCACCCAGGTAACCTTTTACTCAGACCAAGAATTTTTGTTGAAGGAGATGAGGATATCAGTCTATCGTCGCATCCTTCCACCTTAATACTATTTCTGCACTTCATGAAATTATTGAATTTCTCATTCGCTTATTTCCATATTTATATGCTAGAGGATCCCTTAACATACCAAATTATTTGATTTGTATGCACAAGTGGAGCAATATACTGCATGAAAATATGCTCAGGTAAGGCATCTCTATCTCTTTTACAGAGTAATACTTTTTATTTATTATTATATTTGGAACTCTCTCATTTTCACATTTTTTCTCCTTTGTATATATGATTTTGAATTTTTTGTTCTGCGTGAAACTCAACGTTACTTAAGCACCCATAATTACCAAATGTATTCTTCCTTAGGTTGGCAACAAGTTGTTCCATCATGGCTCTCCTTCTAGAACTTAGCTTAAATAGGTGCTATTGTAGTTCCTATGTCTAGGATTCAGTGTCACACTGGTCCTTTGATAGTTAATGAACTTATGTAATATGGGTTCCTTTATTTAATTTATTCATATACATATGATTGTGTAATCCTGAAAGATGTACAGGGATTATTGTATCTAGACTCTTTATATATATTTAAAATTGGAAATGTGGACTACACTTCCTCACCATATCAGTGAAGGATGAATATGTACTTATATCAAAATTCAATATTTTATAATGAATTCATTAGTTTTTAAATCCTTTTGATATGTTATGTTCTTTCAAAATTCTCTTGAAAAATTATTGATTACTTGTTTGGCTTTCTAGCAAGTATTTCATGTATCTATAATTTATTCATAAAAGCACCAATAGTTTATTCTACATTGTATCATGCATTCACTTCATTTTAGTTTGCCTCACTAGCTAGGATTAACATATTCAATATTATTTATTGCATCCATCAACTTAAAAGAATGTTACTTTTCCAAAGCTATATATGTCTTAGCTTAATCTCTAAGTTTATGTTCTCTGCTCATAATTATAGCAATAGATTCTGTTCAACTTAATCTCTACAGGTTGTCTTATTTACTTTACTTCTATAGATATATGAATAACTATATACCATTTACTCTCTTATCATACCCCTTTATCGGTTTATAATTAAACATACTGTAATTGTATCCAGCTATAGTATTTTAGTTTATAGTATAGAACATAGTATTGCCACTATATTTAACACAATATTGACGTTGTCCATTACATATCAGTAACACGGTATATAATATTAACAAATCATATTCGACTAGCCTATTTCACAATATTGCCATTGTATATAATATGAACAAAGCATATGTGTCTAGCCTACACCATGATTCCAACTTGGTTTAATACAACGTTAATCACTTAATTACAAAGTAGAATTTCTCTATTAACTTGGACAAGTTGATGCTTCTATCCATTACTAAAATACAGGAAATTTAAACATAAAATTTCTATATGTTGCATACCAACCTTTAAAGACAAATTTTCCTCCCAACCACGATCTTCTCCTCAGAGCTCTCCACCGAGCAGAAATCAATTTTACCCCAGTGTTGACAACCTATTGTCACACTAGTGATGGAAATTTTAAGCCAAATTTCTACAGCAAGTTTCCACAACGATGTCCCTTTATTATGGGTTGTTGTAACCCATAGGCTAGGATTTACTTGTTCTTTTTCCACAAAAGTTTTCTTTAAAACATGCTTTTCCTCAGTGAAATTTTTCTTACATTATTGTGAAACCTGCTCCAAAAATAGAAGAAAAGAGATATCAATGCCTTAGAAATAAGCCACTTCGAGGGGGAAACCTCCAATACATTACATGAATGAAAAATTCTTAGATGATACAAATGAAAAAACCTCCTTTCTATATATAGGAGTCCATGGGGCCATAATGTAATCCTAGCTGACCTAACAATAATAATGTAAGGGCACAATAACAACAATATGGGGGTTACAGGGGTACAAAAATAACAATAAGGGGGGCTACACTAACATAATAAGGGACTACACTATTAATATAGGGACTTAACATGCCCCTCTCCTTCAAACAAGCGGTGTCCCAAACGTTTGATTATTTCTTGATGCTTCTGTATAAAATTCTCATCCTCCCATGTGGAATCTTCTACAGGAAGGTTCTTCCACTTGCTTAGATACTATGAAAATAATCATACTTTTTAAGTTCTTGTTTTTGTGACTGCTTCAGAACCTATTTCGATGTGATGTTGATCTTCCCATTGTTTCATTAGAATTTGCACCAAAGTTAGGTTATCCTTTGAGAGTTGGAGAACTTGTTGTTGATGTTTGATGTGATCTTCCACAATTTATCATCCATATTAGCTATTATTTGATCCTTAAAACCATCCAACTTAGCCTCCATTTCTACTTTTAAACCATCTATGTCATCTTCAGTTGTTCTTCGTAATATCGAAATTTGTTGCACCTAGTACCGTAATTTTGATATCTCATATTGCAATTCTTCCTCTTCATGCATCATAGTATAGCTTTTTGAGGGCTTAATGGGTATGGAATTATTTTCTGGAGGCATTATAGAACCCAATAATGATAAAAATTATAAAATGTTCCTTTGTAATCACTTCAAATTTCTTTTTCAAACAAACGTTATGCAATTTTAAAAACCAAATACACACATTTTTCTTGATTTTTAGAAGCTAGATATTAAAACTGAATTATCTATGTGATTTCAAATCCTCAATAACTAAAATTTTTCCTTGAAGTAGCCCTCTAAATATTATTTTGAATGCCATAGGTTTGACCTGATTTGTATTCTTGAAGGCAAAGATATGCCCAATTGTCTATGATGCCCTAATTATGGACTGGTTCAGTAGAGAGAACTTGTACGACTTGCCACGTGTCACTATTTCCTCTTTCGGCTCTGAAATTGATATATAAGAAATTGCAGTCCATTTACTTGGGGCCACGTTTTACAGAATCTCAATCTAACCTCAGAAAGAGATTTATTATGTTTTTCCTACGATCACCTCTTTGAGATGAAATTTGAGAGCCTAAAAAAGACCTAACTTCCATAGATCATATCTCCAAAAATGTTGCGAACCGAGCTCTGAAATTTTGCAAAGATGTTCCTCAATATTTTGGCTTCACTCTCTAAAAATTTCAGCTTTTGAACCTTTGTAGAAAAAACATTATAGAAAAAATTTCGTGATGACCTTTTTAAGTGAGGTTCAGGAGCCTGTAAAAATCCCTAACTTCAATAGATCATATCTCCTAAAACATTGCACACCAAGCTTTGACATTTTGCAAAGATTTTCCTCAGGATTTCAGCTTCGTGCTCTAAAAATTTCAGCTTCTAAAAATTTGTAGAGAAAAATTTATAGCGAAAATTCCACGATGACCTATTTGGAGCAGCGAAACCCTAGAATCCAAAGCCCTGATACCAAATGTTGTGAAACCAGCTCCAAAAATAGATGAAAAGAGATATATAATGCCTTATAAATAAGCCACTTCGAGGGGGAAACCTCTAATACATTACATGAATGAAAAATTCTTGGATGATACAAATGAAAAAACCTCTTTTCTATATAGAGGAGTCCATAGCACCACAATGTAATCCTAGTGGGGCCACAATGTAATCATAGTCAGCCTAACAATAATAATGTAAGGTCACAATAATAACAATATGGGTGTTATAGGGGTAAAATAATAACAATAAGGGGGGCTACACTAACATAATAAGGGACTACACTATTAATATAGACACTTAACATACATCTTCCTAGTAACTTTCCCCCCAACCATGATCTTCTCCTACGAGCTCTCCCTCAAGTAGAGATCAATTTTCCCCCATTGTTGACAACCTCTTGTCATACTAGTGATGGAACGTTTAAGATAAATTTCCATAGAAAGTTTCCATAATGGTGTCCCGTTATTATGGGTTGTTGTTTCCCATAGCCATAGCATATATATGTTCTAGATGTTAGTGAAAAGCATGCATAATCTCATAAAAACAATAATAAATGAATTATTAAAAATCATTACAGAATTATAAGAGATAAATGACACGTGAACATCAGGAAAAATATGGCACTTATTTTACTAATGACATGTACAGTAAAAAAATGTGGAGACATCACCTTAAATCTATCGTGGCCTCGAGCATACTGTCCTCTCGATCTATCCAGGCCTAGCCTCACAAAACTTCTTCCAAGATTAGTGCACAATTAATGTCACATAGGGTGAGTGAACATCTCAAGGAAACAAATCTTTCATGAAAATATATGGGAAATGCAGGAGTCACAGAGGAAATATCAGACTTGGATAGGGCTCCAACAACGTATAATATCTATAATTCTCTCTCTTCCTCCCTTAGGGCTTTTATACTCCCTCAAATTATTTTTTTTCAGTTGGTGAATAGTTAGGCCAGGGGCTGGGGTAGTTAAATTATAGAAACAACCGTAAAGCCCACCTCAAAAGTATGGAAATTATATATATTTTTCAATTTTTAAAAATTAATACACGGTTCTATATGTATGGACTTGCGTGTATACGCGGAAAAGTCTAGGCAGAGTTGTGTATGGGTTTCGAGAAACTATTTTTTGTGAAATATGTCCAAGTTTGAAGGGAAGGGTTTCCCAAGACCAATGTAGAAGTCATCAAGTATATGATGGTGATAAATGATCCTATAACAAAGCTCTCCCTTGAGCAGAGATCAGCTTTCCCCCAGTGTTGACAACCTCTTGTCACGCTAGTGATGGCAATTATAAGCCAAATTTCCATAGAAAGTTTCCATAATGGTGTCGCGTTATTATGGGTTGTTGTTTCCCATAACTTAGGATTTAATTTTTCTCTTTCCACATAATTTTTCTTTAAAACTCTCTTTTCCTCAGTGCAGTTTTTATTACCTCTTTCTAGTAACTTTCCTCTTTACTAGGGATTTCTTAGATATTTTTCTCTCTATCTAATTTAATATTTTTATTTTTCTCCAAAGAATTTTTTGGATAATTTTGGGAAAGTATTAAATTCTATCATATCCTCATCAATAACAATTACCAGATCTCAATTACTCTCTCTTTACAAAATTTCCATAATTTTCATAAATAATTATTAGTTAAAATATTTCCACCAACAACATAATTTTTCCATAGGTCCACATAGGTGAAAATAAGGGGTATTACATAATCTCATTAAATGAATATTATTTCATACATAGGTCCGCTATTTGAGGCATGTGGTTTCCAAGGAAGGTACAATAGTGGATCCATAAAAGATAAGAGTTGTCATTGAATGGGTAGCTCGTAGGAATGTGGATGAGGTAATATCATTCATGGGGTTATCTAGTTATTACAAGAGGTTTATTAGGAACTTACTGTAGATCACTTATCATATTACATCATTGAAAAGGAAAGGTAATAAATTTGAATGCATATAGGAATGGGAAGTTACTTTTAAAAATTGAAGCATCTATTGACAAATTATCCAGTTCTAAATATTGCAGATCCAGATAAATAATTTGTGTTGTGTATACTATGCTTTCAATAAAGGAATTGGTGAAGTCTTGATGCAAGATTGATAGGTGGTATGCTATGAATCAAGAAAACTAAATGAGCATGATTAGAACTATCTAAAACATGATCTCGAGTTTGCAGCGATCCTCCATGCATTGAATATGTGAAGGAACTATATTCTTGGAAGGAGGTTCATATTGATGAATGATAATAGTGGATTGATGTATCTGTTTGACCAACCAAATATAAATTCCATGCAATATAGATGGTTGGCCATGATTAGTGATTTCAACTTTGAGATTAGGTGCATTAAAGGTAAAGAGAACAGGATTTCATATTCTCTTAGTAGGAGGATACAGGTGAACCATACAACATTTATGAGCGCCTATGGGAAAAATTTATAGGATCATATCCTACAAGTACTACAACAAAATGAAAGATACATGGAGCTTATTTATAGGTTACAATAGGGTACATGTGATCAGAATGTGGACTATTATCTTACAACAGATGGTTTTTTCAGATCTAAGGATAAGATATATGTTTAAGACAATAGGGAGCTCAAGAATCTTATCTTCAAGGAATCTCATGCTAAGCCATATTTAGATCACCTAGGATATCAAAATATGTTGATGACAATGAAGGATTTTTATTATAGGTTGAATCTGAAGAGGTAAGTGGAAGATTTCGTGGCTAGATGTTTGGATTTTTAACACATGAAAGAGAAATGTCATCATCCAAGTGGATTACTTCAACATATTTTGATTCCATAGTGGAAATAAGAGGTGATTTCCATGGATATCATTACATTTTTCCAATGAAATATAGACAACATGCTTCTATCATGGTTATGGTGGACAGGTTGACAAAGGTAGCACATTTAATTCCAATAAAGTCTACGTATTCATCTAATGAAGTAGCACATGTCTTCATAAGATATTTAGTCATGTTGGATGGTATTTTGAAAAATATTATCTAATACAGGGATTCTAATTTCATCTCTAGGTTATTTAAAGAGTTATTTGTAGGTTTGAATATAAATTTGGCCTTCAGTACAACCTATCATCTATAGATAGATGGAAAGATAGAGAGGGAGAACAAATATTAGAGGACATGATGAGGATGCATGTAATGCATCAACAACAAAACTATGAAGATTATATACCTGTGTTTGAGTTTGATTACAATAATGTGGACCAGGTGTCATTGAGGATGATTACATTTGAGGCACTATATGGGAAGATTTGTAATACTCCTATCAGTTCGAGTGGTCCAGTTAACAGGGTATTGATTGGACCTGACATGTTGGTAGATATTGAACAATAAATATAGGTAAGCAAGAAGAATATGAAGGTAGTACATGATGGACATAAAATTTATGCAGATCAGAGTAGGTTGTTTAGGGAGTGTCAAGTTGGGGAACATGTGTACTTGCGCAGCAAGCCCAAGAAGATTTCCCTGAGGATTGGATCATGTTTCAAGTTCACACCTCAATATTGTGCAACCTTCAAGATTCTTGAAAGCATTGGAATAGTAGCTTATTGACTTGATCTCCCTCAAAACATGAAAGTAAATGATTTTTTCCATGTGTAATTAAAGTATATTAAAGATGTTAATCATGTGATTGATTTGTCAGTATTGCAGGTGGATCCAAAAGGATAATTCCACCCATGGCCTTAGTGCATTTAGCATATAAATATGATCAATTATCATGCTATGTAATTAATAAATAGAGTAAGTTAAAATGAAATGGAGCAATTTGGGCCCGATGAAGCTACATGGGAGATGGTTGATCAGATGCAAGCTATTTATCCATCTCTATTCGCTAGTTGAGCAATTTTTTTTGGCTTATTTTTTGGTGTGATGTGTTTGTATATGTATATATATGTCTATGGATGTAAGTACCACCATGATATGTGTTATAAAGCTCTAATAAGTGGTACTGCTATCATGTCATTATGGTTGTCATATTTTTATGTTTGTCAGATTGGTTTTCTTCTTAGTAGGATAATCATTGTAGATACTACAACGAGCTAAGTTATAAATCTCTATGGGAAATATATTTTCATTTCAATAGTTTCGCTAGTTTTAGGTGTCATTGTTCACCGAGGATGTTGTTCCCCCAAGTGTGAGGGTTCTATAACAACCCTAGTAAAAATATGATGTAATAAAGTCAAGAAAGGGAAAAAATAACCAAGTTCATGGGAAACATGTTCCAAGTTGAATGTTGTTAGAAAACATAGTGATGTGAACCATTAATGATTAAGTAATGGTTTTTTAAATTGGAAAAGGAAATGGTAAATGCATGAGGAATTTATTGGCATTTTATTTATCAAACTAATGAAAAATAGGGCAAAAGGATGGTGAAAGGTCATAGGTTGCATGTGAGGAGGAAAATGAAGAAAAGTAATGAAAAATGAAGAAAATAGAGGCCTCATTAATTAAAAGGCTTCTGAGGATCAGTTGCTACCCTTTTTCCAGGGAAATTTTCGAGCTCTCATTCTATCCTCTGTCTAATAATCTTGGAAACTTATAATTTTCTTGGAGCACTCTTAGAGGTGTGTGGCATACTTGGGATTTGGACCAATAAGGAAAAGGTAAAGTAGGAAAGTGTAAGAGGACATCAAGATCAGTAGATACAACATGTTTTTCTTGTAGATACTAAGTTTCATGTATGATTTAATTTCTATTTTTGGCATGTATGTGGTTTCCTGGTCATGACCTATGATTCACGTGGAGGAATGTCTGGATTGATAGTGGATTTTCCTAGCCTTTCTATTCCCCGATAGCCATGGTTTTGTAGGTTTCTTTCCTTTTTTTTCTATCTTGTTCTCATGTTCCTTTTGTTTGTGGGTTTAGTTACTACTTCTAGGAAGTCTTTGTTGGACAAACACTCTAGAAGCCCTGTAACAACTTTGGTTGAGTTACTAGTCCTTGAATCCTTGGTTGGAAAAAATCTTTGGAAGCCCTTGGTGGGTTGAGTTACTAGTTTTCGAAGACCTAGTTGAAGAAACACTCTATAAGCCAAATGAAAGTTGTTGTTTGAGTTAGTAGTTCTGGAAGCCCTAGTTGGAACAAATGCTTTGGAACCCTAGTAAACTTGGGTAGATACCAATCTAGTGATGGTACGTGATGTATGACTGTTAGGTGAAATCACTAGCTTAGGGTTCAAGTGGTTTGGCCTCTGGATGTCCTAGCTTGGTTTTTCTTGGTTTATTCCATGAGACTAACATTCATTCTTTGAATATGGCACGGGGATGATTAACTAAAATAAAGGTTCCGTTCAACCCAATTTATGGGTGGGTAGTACATGGAAGTACCATACCTCGTTTAATTTTGATTATGTCAATAAGAGATCTTTCCCTCTTGTAATTAATGGGTAAATGTAGTAGTTATTATTTGCTTGTATGGTTGTTATACACTTGTTATTTATGTGTTTTATATGATGGTCATGACTATGTTTAATGACAAATTTGATGTATGATTGTTGTCATGTTTTGATTAGAAAGTGAATGAACAATGAATATATGACCTACTAGATGGTAATTCAAATATTGTGATAAGGAATCAATGCTTATTAGTTATTATTAGATAATAATGAGACCCCTATGCTTATATATGTTGGTATGACCTTTAATTTACCTATTTGTGACATGTTTAATGAAATTCTTGTCATGGATAGTAGGGTTAAGATCAAGTACTTGTACCAATAATTACATTAGTAGCCTTATCTCAGTGTTTTTTATCATTTATGAAAGTTCCATGAAGTTATGGGTAGTGGACTGAGACTTAGCCCTGAAAACGTGGCTTAGAATATGAGGTCCTTAGCTCAGAACTACATAAAAAATTCCATGGTTGTTGGCATGCCTTGTTGTGGGAGTGACTAGAAGGCCTTAGTCATATGCATGGCTTGTCGTGGGAGCTATTTTGGCCCCATTTCTATAAAATGTGAAGTTTTCTCATGGGTTGGTCACATAGAAGGGTTGGTTGTCTCATGAACGTTTTGCAGGATGTGTGGAAGGCCAAATTGGTCTTATCATGTTAGCTCCACTTCCTTAAATATACTCAGTTGGTTGAATCATTCATAGTAACTCGTCTACACATTCTTACCTCGATAGACTAGTTAGCTTGGGTAAATCTTGGAGGAGGGCATTATAGAGACGTAATTAGGTAGAGTGAAAGAGATAATAAAGGTGGGAAAGGGAGAGAGAGAATATGGGATAGATATGGAGGGGGGAAAAGGAGAGTGTAAAGAGGGAGAGAGGGAAGTAGGGAGATGGGGAGAGGTACAAACATGGAAGTGGGTAGGGAGGTAGAGCATGAGAGTTGGAAGTACATCGAGGCGAAGAGAGGGTAGAGGTAAGAGAGAAGGACAAGGGTGGGAGGCTAAGGGATAAAGGGAAGTAGAAGGAAAGAAGTAGGCGGGTGAGGGATAGAGTGGGTGAGAGAGAGTATATCTAAATAGGAAGATAATTTTATGCAAAACGAAGTAGCTTAAGGAGAGAGGGGGGAATATAGGATGCCAAGAGAGAGGGGGGCAAAGAGAGGAAAAAATAAATAGGGTGGGAGGGTAATGGTAATAGATCAAGATAGGAAGGGATGAAAATGAGGTCTAGAGGGATGAGATGGAGGGGGGGATTGGGTGGTGTTAGAAGGCATACATATATATCAAGGGAAAGTGAATGGGAGGTAGAGAGGGACTGGGAGGAGATAGACTCAGGGATGGTGATAGGAAGATAGATTGAGTGAGGGATCAAAAAATGGGAGTGAGAGTGTGAATGATATATAGTCAGAGGTAATGGGTGGGAGAAGGGAAGAGAGAGGGGGGAGGGAAAAAATTAGGGAAGGGTGGTCAGAGAGAGAGAGAGAGAGAGAGAGAGAGAGATAGGGTGAGAGAGAGGGAAGGGTAATTAAGGATGGAGAGAAAGGGAGGGAGAGACGAATAGGGCCAGACATAGGTTAATTGGAGGGTTGAGGAGAGAGAGAGAAGAAGAAGTTGGAGAAGGTTCAAGGGTGGGTAGATATAGAGAGGGAGGGGGAGATATATATATATATATATATATATATATATAGATAAGGGTAAAAAGGGATAAAATTTAATTTTTGTGGAGAGAAAAAGAGATATTGTTTGAAAGATATATATAGAGGAATAGAGGGGGGACAAAAAGAATCGAAGGGAGAAAAGGCAACTCAATCTGAAATTGGGGGAGAGGGATGGAAGGAGGGAGTGATGATGCGACAACTAGAGAAATATAAATGGAAATAAAATGATAAATAAGGAGAGGGTTGGGGAGGGTAAGGGAAGGAGGGAGATATACTGCATGAGATATATTGGAAGGTAGGGTGTGATAGAAGGGAGGAGGTACTATGGAGGAGATAAATAAGGGATATAGTTAGAGGTAAACACACACACACACACACACACATCATGGAAAAAAATTATGTATACAAGAGAGAGATGGTCAGAGGGAGATGAGGTAAGTAAAAGTGTGATAGATGTGGGGATGGGTTAGATAATTAGATAGAGGTAAATAATATGGGGTGTAAGCATGGAAATTTTTTAATAGATAGAGAGATAAAAATATAGTGATGGGAGAGAGGGAGAGATGGTGGTAGAGGGAGGGAGAAGGTTATAGAAAATTACGGAGAGAAATATAGATAGACCAAAATATAAATGGAGGTCTAGAGAGGTAGAGAGAGAGAAATATAGTGGGTGGAAATATGGGTAGAAATGTATATAGAAAGAAAGGGTAGGGTATGTGCAACAAAGCGAATAGGGAGTGAGTGGGAGAGAGGGACAAAATAAAAGGAAGGAGGGAGAGGGAGATAAATAATTAGTGGGAGAGAGTAGAAGAGTGGGACAAAAGGATAGGGGAAGAGAGGGAAGGATGGAAGAGGTGAGATACAAAGAGATATATAGATTTAAGTTGTTAAGGGATATAGGGTTAGAGGGAGAGAGAGAGAGAGAGAGATTTAGCTTAGAGAGAAGGGGTGGGGTTATAGTGGGTGAGCTAAGGGAGTGAGATAACATGGGTGATAGGGAGAGGGGTGGAGAGTGGGTAAAGGATGGGGAGAGGGTGACATATATATGAAGGGAATGGTTGTGGAGAAATTTTGAGAGAGGGATAGAGGGAGGGGAAGGTGGACAATGATGGGGAAGGTGACTAAGAGAGAGAGAGAGAAAGGGGAATGGAGGGAGGGAGAAATAATTTCAAAGTTAGATAGGTGGGGGTAGAGAGAGAGAGGTAAAGGGAGAGAAAAAGAGTGATGTAGAGGGAGAGAAAAAGAGGTTCAGATGAGTGATAGAAAGATAAAAGGTAAAAAATCATAGAGAGTTGTGATGGAGAGAGAGAGAGAGAGAGAGAGAGAGAGAGAGAGAGAGAGAGAGAGAGAGAGAATTGTGGAATAAGAAATGGGGTAAAGAGGAAGGAGAAATAGGGGGAGGGGGAGAGATACATGGAAAGATGAGGGAAGAGAGATATCATGTTAGAAAGAGAGAGAGTAGAAGTAAATACGAGGGAAGATAGAAAGTGGAATAAAGAGATAAAGAGAGGGATAATATGAGAGAGAGGTAGGGGGAAATAAAGTAATAGAGATACAATTGAGAGTGAGTGTGCATATCAGAGAGAGAGAGAAAAAGAGAGAGAGAGAGAGAGAAGTAGTGGTGGGGAAGATAGAGGTGCATAGAGAAGTGGATGGAGAGGGAAAGGGAGGGAGGGAAATATATCTAGGAATTGAGGGAGGAAGGTAGTGAAAGAGACAGATGACTAGACATATAGAATGGATGAGAGGGGGACATGGATAAAGAGGGAGGAAAGGAAAAGGTGAAAAAGGGATAGAATGAAGTATTGAATGGTAGAAGACGATAGGAGGAGAGTGCAGAAGAGAGAGAGAGGGATATTTTGTAAAGGTGGTGGGAGAGAGAGATACGATGTCTGTGTGTGTGTGTGTGTGTGTGCGAGAGAGAGGTGGGAGATGAGGGATAAATATAGTGTAAGGGAGTGAGTTATGGGAGTGAGAGATAGGTGGATAATAATGGGGAGAGTGGGACAAAGAGGAGTGGTAGAGGAATATGGTGGATGTTGGGGGAAGAGAGGGGGGGAGAGAGCTGAGATAGAAGGGCTGAGAGAAATAGAGGGAGGAGAGTGAGGGATAATTTTTTTGGGAGATATAAGGAGAGTTGGATAGTTAGGGGAGATATAGCGTGTGAGTGAAAGGGTAAAGGGAAACTTGAGATAGTGGGGGAAATAGAGAGAGGTATAGGGAGAGGGGGGTTAAAAGGAGTGAGGTGAAGATAATGGATGAGAGGGTAGAGATGGGAGAGAGATAGAGGGAGTGAGGGAGGTAAGTGTGTTAATATGAAAATTATTAGCAAGTGTATAAAAAATTCTTCACTAAAGTCAATGGTGACAAATTACCCGAAAAATAAAATATAATTTGTCTATCCTTCATATCTGCAATGAAAAAAAAAGAAAAACCCTGTAGTAAAAAATCATATGCAACCATAAACATGTTACAAAAAAGGTAAAAGTGTAGCAAACCCATGGATCATATGAATAAGAAAATTTTATTAATAAAAATAATATACCTGTGAGAAAGACTTATGAACTTGGATCTATAGATCCCCATCCATGGGATGACTTATTTTTATCTCCTTGACCTTAAGTGATCTATTTCTCTCTCTCAAATTGCAATGGGAAAAAACAAAGAAAAAAAATTACTTGAACTTAAGCGGTTGCTCAAATGTGATGAAAAAATAGTGGTGACGATGAGAATGCTTAAGGTCAAGACTGAATGGAAACCCCTCTTACTTATAACAAAATATTGAGCTAAATTAGGAATTGGAAAATAGTAAAATATTATTGACAAAATCAAATGTAGTGGTTACGAATACTTTATTATATTTTTTGGGAGGGAAACTATATTCGGAATTGTCAAATATATTTATTTATAAATTGGTTGAAGTAATTTACAAATTAAAATGATTTGTTAGTCACTTGAGAGAATTAAGAAATAAATATTTAGTATATAGTGGTTTGATCAATATCGCGTGAGAAAAATATGGAATAAATAAGGGATAATAAATAAACAATGATTTGTTTAATTATTATTCAAAATTACTTCAGAAATAATTATTGAATAATGGTTTAATGATTATTTCTAGAGAAAATTAACTAGATAATGATTTATTCAAATAATCTCAAATGTTTTTGAATTTTATTGAGAAATAATTTTGGAAAAGTGGTTTACTAAATTATTTCCTATGGTGACAGTGGATTCACCATGCTAAAATTAATCCGACATGGTGTATTTTGATCCACCTAGTATGAAATGGCTAGGTTATCATTCTTTGGGTGATAACAAATTTCCCCCAATGTAAGAGCTTCAGGAGAAAATAGCATCAACAAAATAATTTATAGGTTACACTTTCATGAGACACCAAAGGGGGAGAGAGAGAGAGAGAGAGAGAGAGAGAATTGAAGCAAGGAAAGGAAGGACTAAGTAATGGAAGGTGTGAGACCTCCTAATCTGATATAAGTCTCCTTTATTTTGGAGTATATGATCTCAAATTAGGTCGTGAAGGCATACCCATAACCGTCGATATAAATGAGTACAAATAATAATGGCATGCCTGAAAATGTGGGACTTAGCTAAAAATTACATGATACCTAATGGATGATATGCTAGCAAGAGTGGGCCAAAAAATGATACATTGATACAGTGAATCCCATATACGTAATGTGCCTAGAAAATAGAGGACAATACTTAATACAATAACATCTGCTGGTATAAGTAAATGCGACATAATCCCCCCTAAGCTGACGTGGTGAGGGGGGTGGGATCATAACCAACTAATCCATACTAAATAGGAAATGGATTTGAAAATGTGAATGTATTATCTAAAGGAGGCATGTTGTGGGTGTTCCAAGTAACTAAAACCGAACCGGTCAAATCTATGGAACTACATCTGAGGTTGGATCATAATCTACTGAAATTCGAGCATGTGGGGGTGTACATGAAGGGCCACTCCATTATGACGTTTATAAAATCTCACACCCATTGACGAAAGGCTAGTACAATATTTTGAATCACTGGAAAATCAAGTGTACGATTCGCGATAGTGCAATAATGAGCTAGAGTCGAGCACGTGAGAAACAACCAAGTCAAATGGAAATTGTGATTCACTTTTCTTGATCTGATGCAATAGATAATCATTAATTTTTAAACCATGTTAGACCTCCCTATAAACCACTCTCCTATAATAAATTTACTGAAGTCGATAGAAGAGGGCCTGCTAGAGTTGAGGAAATGAGGACTCCTCAACAAAGGCAGGAGGATTGTAGAAATGTGGTTGATATACTAAGGAAAAGGATGATAATGGAAGGAGAAAATATGAGTGGTCGACTGATGAATTCCCTTATAAAAGAGTAATATACTTGGTTTACTTAGAAGCAATTTGGTCGATTCCAGAGGGGATGGTAAACTACTCATTCAAAGGATTTTCAAAGACATATTAGTATAGCTAGAGGCCAAATATGAGAAAAATGGGATCAATGTGACACAAATGTGGATGATATACTATAACATAATGCAATGGGACTCTAAACAGACTCCATGGATGAAAGGGTGACTCATCTCTAATGCTCTGTAAAAGGGTGACTCAATGATGTTGCCACATGGTAGAGGCCTACAGGGGGCCATTAGAGCACGAGTAAATTTTTGGCAAAAATACTGAGATGGGGAGGTGAATCGGTATTTTTAACTAACTTCAAATTTTTAATTTTTTATTGTGATTTATGTATGCTACTATCATTCATGGAACTTGCAGATTTATGCAACTGTGATGAATAAAAACTGTGTATATTAATTAAATAAATTTTCATATATTTCATCATTTGTTAATCTTTAACTAGTGCATCATTACTTCATTATTCATTCATTAAGGAGAAAACATGAGTAGTAAAAATAATAGATCATTAAAACATAAGAAATATATCAAAAACACATTAACACTGGGATATTAGGTGGAAACCCTATGTGGGATAAAACCACAACTACCATTGTTTATGTATTATTATTTTATTATAAAGGATAAAATCTTACAATATAGTACTGGGACAGACTCATAAAAGCATGCAAGAACCCACCTGTAGAAGGCTACAACCTCCTCTCATTTTTATTAACCCACTGTAAGGGACAAGAAAGCCCTTGATATTGTTTACCAATGCCCATGTAAATGGATTCACCAACCACAACTGTAAGGAAGCTTCCAATCCCTCATTGAAGGATCCAACCCTCAGCACCTCTGTGGACCAAGTTTCATAATATTTCATACTTGACCGACTTGACTCAAAAAAACTAACCTATTGGCCACCTTTAATCATATTTTCTTTAACAACCTCTTCCCACATCTACCCAAGTAACTGGAAAACCAAGGTAAACATGTGACAAAGAGTTACTACGACTTTATTCAAGCTCCTGGGTGACCATCAGGAAGTGGAACTGAAGGAAACACATTAAGGATACCTTCCAGATCAGCAACAGAACTCTGATGAGCCAACCAAACCACTCAATTATACATCCTATGGGTTCCACTTAGGATTTAAACCTTTAAACCCATGGATGCTCCCAAAGTATAGGCATTGGTGCATCTGGGAGGCCATGGATTCCCCGACAACATATGCATGTGTGTGCCTAATGAATTTTCAACATAGACTTTTTCCAATGCCCCTGGAATTTTAGAAAATTTTTTAGGCCCATATCCGAGGTCACCTATGAGAACTAAATGACAAGTTCAGAAATGAAATATAACAATGAAGCAATGGTGCACAAGAAAAAATTTGCAGGACTTGACTAGACTTCTACTAGCAAGGATAGGGATTTCATCAAACATGTCACAAATATGTAATCTATAGGTTTAAATAACATATCTTAGCATAGGGGCCTCATAATTATCTGATAATCATTAAGAAGCATTGTTTCATCATCACATTAACTGAATTATCATCTTTTTATGCATATATGTATTGTTCATTCATTTATAAATCAAAACATGATGAGCGACATACATCATCACCACCATAAAAATCAATCATAACCAACATATAAGTAACAAAAATGACAATAAAATAACAACCATATAATCCACAAAATAACAATCATATGTACACATCAATACAAGAGGAAAAGGGCTATTATTTCCATGACGAAAAGGGCTATTATTTCCATAAGAAAAATGAAATCAAGTCTGGGAACTCTATGTTCCACCTAACCATAGACATGGTTGAGCTAAATCTCTCTTCATCTAGTCACCCATGTGCCATACTCCAAGCATGAATATGGCATCTCATAAACCAAATCCATCAAAACAAAAATAGGGATTCCAGTGGCCAAACCATCTCAAACCTCAACCATTGATTCCAAAAAATATTTAGACGTCACAACCATCATATATTTCTCTCTCCCTAAGTTGTTCTAGGGCTCTAGAGTGTTTATTCTAACAAGGGCTTCTAGGACCAGTATCTCAACCCAATTTCTTACAGGGATTTGACTGTGTTTTTCTAGCTAGGGCTTCAAGGACTACTAACTCAACCCACCTAGTGCTTCCAAAGCATTTTTCCATGAAGGCTTCCAGGACTAGTAGCTCAACCCATAACTACCATTAAGCTTCAAGAGCGTTTATCCAACCAAGGCTTCTGGAAACTAATAACTCAACCCACAACCAAAGGCACATGAGAACCAACTAGGAAAAAAAATATGAAACTGAACCCAAAATAGCATGGCTTTCTAGGAAATGGAAAGGCTAGGAAAATCCACAATCAATCTAGGAAATTCTCCATCCTAGTGATAGATCATGACCAAGAAACCACATGCATACACCATGCATTCCAAAAATAGTGATGAAAACATACATGCAAATTAGTACCTAAAATCAAAACCTATTATACCTGTTGACCCCGATGTCCTTTTGCGATTTCTTGCTCTTCCTTTTTCCTTCTTGCTCCAAATCTCTAAGTATGCCACACTCTCCAAGAGTGGTCCAAGAAAAATCTAAGTATCCATGAGTATGAGAGAGATATAGAGTAAGGAGAGCTCCAAATATTCACTTAACAAAATCCATGACCTAATCCTTAGAAGCCTTTTTATTAATGAGGCCTCTATTTTCTTCACTTTCCATTATTTTCCTTCATTTTCCTCCTCACATGCAACTGGTGACCTTCCAGCTCCCTTTTCTCCTATTGTCCATTATTTTCATAAATAAATGCTAATAAATTCCATTTTCCCTTTCCAAAGCCTTAGAAATTCCCTTTTCCACTTTTCATAGCGTTAATAAACCACAATGAACACCTGCACTAGGATGTTTTTCCCAACGTTTAGCTTCAAATATGTTTGCCATTACCTTGGTTATTATTTTTCATTTATTAAATTTTATTACATGGAATTTTTACCAGGGATGTTATAGAACCCTCCCCCTTGGGGGAACACTATCCTTAGTCTTCAACCACACCTACAGCCAACAAGATTGTTCTAAGAAAAACATACTTCCCATGGAGCTTTATAACTTATATCATTGTAGTATTTACATTAATCAACCTACTGAGAATCAAACCAACATGAAAAAATGACAACATAACATAATAATGACATGAAATGCATATAGCTTATTGGATCTGTATAGCATATCTCATGGCGTTATTAACATCCATGCACATATGTACATATAACAAAAAAACATACCATCATATATTAAAATATATACCAAAATATTCCCTCAACCAATGAATAAGGATGGATACATGGCCCACATCTGATCTACCATTTCCTATGTAGCTTCATCGGGACCAAAGTGCTTCTATTTCACTTTAACTTTCTCAATTTCTTTATTAAGGAGCATGACCAATTTTATCTACAAAATACACTGAGCTTCCTGCTAAAATTCTCCTTCTGGATCCACCTGTAATACAGACCAGTCAATGACATGATCAACATATTTAACATATTTCTTAAGTAATGACACATGAAAAACATCATGGAATTTAAATGTGGAAGGTAGTGCAAGTCAATAGGCTACTGGCCAAATCCTCTCAATAAACCTGAAATGTCAACAAAATTGTGGTGCGAGCTTGGCACATGATCCAATACGTGAGGAGCTCTTATTTGGTTTGATGCCCAAGTACACTTGTTCCCCAACTTGAAAATCTTTAAGCAACCTGTTCCAATATTCATAACTCTTCTTCCTATCCTATGTTGCTTTCAAATTCTTCTTAATTACCTACATTTTCTATTCCATATTTTCCAACATGTCTAGTCCAATAAACACCCTATTAACTGGATCACTCCAACTGATGGGAGTAATACAAATCCACCCATACAATGCCTCAGATGGACTCATCCTCAAGGATTCCTGATATTGATTGTTGTAATCAAACTCTACCAGTGGAAGATACTCTTCCAACTTTTGTTGTTGATTCATCACATACATCCTCAATATGTACTTCAATATCCTATTGACCCTATCTAGGTTTCCATATGTGTGTGGATGATACGTTGTGCTGAAGGCCAAATCTGTTCCCAAACCTGCAACTCAATCCTTCCAAAAATTGGGAGTGAAATTTGGATCCTAGTCTCACACAATCTTCTTTTGAAAACCATGCAATCTAACCATATCTCTGATGAAAACCTATGCTACTTCGCTAGTTGAGAATGTAGACTTCACTAGAATGAAGTGCACTACCTTTATCAACATGTCCATAACAACCATAATGGAATCATTTTTTCTCGTTGTGGTCGAATAACATGTGATAAAGTCCATGGAAATTACCTCTTATTTCCATTCTGGAATTGAAATTGGTTATAATATTGGACTTGAATGCTTACACTCTACCTTAAATTGTTGAAAATATAAGCACCTAGCCCCAAACTCTCTTATGTCTCTCTTTCAATTCAGCTAATTGTAGAACTTATTTACTACGGACAATGTCTTTGGGTATCGTCGGTGACCTGAATATGTTTTCACATGAAACTTCCTCAATATCACTTTTTGGAGCTCACTATGGTGTGGCACAGATATCCTGTCTCTAAACCTAACCAATCCATATGTCGTGAGATGAAAATAAACATCTTGTACACCTTAACCTATACATGTACCTATACATATTCCACTACCTACACTTGTACATGTACTTGTAACTGTAGCATTACCTATACCTATACCATTAAATATACCTGTACCACTAACTATACTTCTACCTGTACTCTACTACAACCTGTACACAATATCCATATATATGTTATGTTGTTGACCAACCTGCAATATCCTATCCTATAAATTTGTCCCATATGAGCTCATAACTGCTATGTGATTTATGTGTACCCACTTGTTAAGAGCATATGCAACTATGTTCTCTTTACCTTTAATATACCATATCTCAAATTCAAACTCACTGACCATAGCCAAACATCTAGTTTTCCCGATTCGACTGATCAAACTAATACCTCAATCCACTATGACACTCATCATTACAATCCTTTTGCCTATAAGATAGTGCCTCCACATATTTAATTCATATATGATTGTTTCCAACTCAATATCATGTGTCAAATAGTTTTTCTCATGCTCATTTAGTTTACATGATTCATATCATACCACCTATCCATCCTGCATAAGGACTCTGCTAATTATTCTCTTGCAAGAATCTGTACATAATACAAAATATTTATCTGTATCTGTGATCTTTAATGTGTCAACAAATTCTTAAGCTACTCAAAACTAGCCTCACACTCCTCTATCTATTCAAACTTCTAACCTTTCGTCTACAATGATGTAATAGGACAAGTAATTTGTGAGAATTTCCTAATGAACCTCCTCTAATAACCCATTAATATCATGAAGGACCTTACCTCATAGACATTCCTACGAGATACCCACTCCATGATTGCCCTTAATGTTTCTAGATATATTTTTATTCCTTCCTTGGAAACAACGTCTCCCAAGTAATGTACCTCTATCTAAAATAAACTACATTTGCTAAGCTTAGCATACAACTGATGCTCTCTTAGAAATATCAACATTACTACTAAATGTTCAGCATGTTTTTTTTCATTCTTAGAATATACCAATATAACATCAATTAATATAATAATGAACTTTTCCATATATGAATGCACCGCATTATTCATCAACTACATAAATTTATTCAAAGCATTAGTCAAACCGAAAGGAACTATAACAAACTCATAATTCCCATACCTGGGCTGGAAGGTTGTATTTTGAATGTCATCTTCTTTAATACATACCTAATGACATCCTAATCTGAGATCAATCTTTGAGAACATTGTTTCTCCCTTCAAATTATTGAAAAAATCATCAATCCTTGGCAACGGATACATTTTATTTATGGTCATTTTGTTCAACTGTATATAGTCAATGCATAGTCTATGAGTACCATATTTATTCTTCACAAATAATGTTGGTGTGCCCCATGGTCATACACTTGGCCTAATGTATCCCTTTTCCAACATCACCTTCAACTGCAACTTAAACTCTACCAAATCCGGTATGCTCATTCTGTAAGGTTCCTTAGATGCTAGGGCTTCCCTTGGTACCAACTCAATATAAAAGTATACTTCCCTCTGAGGTGGAAACCCTGAAATATCTATGCTAAGTACATCGTGAAACTACTGCAGAATTGGGTACCTTCTCAAAACATATGCATCCTCAACTTCCTTACCTTTGTCACTAGAAATGTGCACTGCAAGTAACATGCACCTTTTCCCGTGACTGCACTTGGCCTGCATAGTTGTAGCCATCCTAACTAATGTTTCATTCTTCTTACCCTATAGGACTCTTTGTTCCAAATTTCCATCCAAGCACTCGGTATAATTTTCATAAAAAAACACCTTGGTCCTATGAATATATATCTATTTGATACCCAATAACATTCTATATGACCCCAATGGTAATATGTTGAAGTACACTGTTGTAGACATGCCATTCAACTAAAATGAAAAAGTTATTATCCAATGATGAAATATTTTATTTGTACCTATAGCCAACTTCACTAACCAAGTTTATGAAGGCACTTCTCTATTTAAACCACACTTATCCACGAATTTAGCACTAACATAGCTATAATTAGATGCAGTGTCAATCAAAATATAAAAAAATTGATCAAAAATATTACTCTACATCTCGATAATAGACACCGGGCGATCTACCTTCACCTTATCCAACACTGCATAGATCTCGGTAATACTATGTCAAACATCTCCCACTGTATATGCCTCTTGTGGAATGTAGATCTGTGGTCTACCACCCTGATGCTGTGGATAATCTCTCCGACGATGATATTTTCCACAAGTCTAACACTGTTTAGTTTTCTATAATTCATCCTTATTCCGCTTCTTATATCGAAACTTGTCTTCTGCCATGTGTATTGAACTTCTCAGGTGGTGCAAAATTCTAATTTTTACCTGTATATTGAGTTATTTCTTGCTTCTTATCCCATTTTCCTCTATTTATTTTATTATCTTTCTAGTATGACTTAGTCTCAGATCTGTGCTTTGATTGCTCATAACAATGTGTAAGTTTCTTAATGGCCTCCTCCAATGATATAGGCTCATAAAAATCAAACCTGTCTTTGAATGATATTGACAACCCACTAATAAATCACGGAATCATCGACTTCTCGTGGTTAGGTACATATCTCAATAACTCCAAGAACCTGTTAGTATACTCCTCATTGGTCCTACATCCCATATTTAGCTCATAAAATGATTTTTCCCTCTGATCGTAATATCTCTCTGATAGATACTTATTCCAGAATACTCTCTCAAACTCACTCCAAGTAAATCCTCCTCATAAATATCTTTGACATTCTTCACATCTTCCCACCAAAGATCTACTTTACCTCTGAGGTTGAATGTAGCTATTGTAGCTTTCATGTTTTCTAAATATTCATGAAACCTAAATAACTTATTCATGCAATGAAACCATGCCTTTGTGTTCTGTGTTTTCTTCATATCTTCGTCAAATGTAGATATTTTTTATTTCTTAAACTCATCCAAAAAAAATCCCATTTCACTCCTCCTATAAGGATGATAATGATGATGATTATGATGTTTGTTAGAACCATAACTAGAATGGTACCTATGTCTGTCACCTCTCTTATCGAGAGTGTCCAAGAAAATTCCATCTCTAATCGTGTCATCTCTATCTGACCTATGACCACTAGAAGACCTACTTCCATATGCCCCATTAGTCACATCTTCATGTCCATAGATGATCTAAAGTGGTTTTTTTTTGAAAATATAACAAACTTTTAAGGATTACCACATTAACATTTTCTGTCTTTTCACATGCCTCTATGAGTATATCCTTATCTTCTTTGCAACTCCTTATTTCTTCATTTAAACTTCTCAGTGCATCTTCCAAGTCAGAGGAGTCCCCAACACCATGTTTCTCAACTAATTCATATGGGCTATATTTGTAGTCTACCATATTTCTATTTATATTTTATTTCTTTCCTGTAATGCATACTCTGTCAGCTAAACCAAATGACAATAAACCAACATACCTTATCATAATTCGGGGAGGATATCTCATTTGCAATATCAACCAATCAAAATAATGCATTTATAGATATAATCGCATTATGATATAGATATATAAAACACATACATATCAACACATAAGCGTCATTCTGTTAGTATCCTATAAATCATAGGATCTCAAGGTGACTAGATATTTAATCTTATTTGCATTTTCAAATTGAGAATTATTTTCAATATTCAAGTAATTTCCAAAAAATATATGAAAAAATAAAATAAAATAGGGTATAAAGAAAAAATAAAGAAAGAAAAAAGAGAAAGAGAAAAAGAAAGAAAACCACAAAACAAATAATACTAAAAGTGCTACAAATCAAAATTCCACTACTTAGTAGATAGGTTTGTCCAATCATACACTTTAAGCATGATTGTAAAATTTTAAATTTCTATTGATAGTTTAGAAAATAAGGATACAGAAAACTATTTAATATTGGGATATTAGTATATAGGTAGAAATGAAATTGACTCAACAGTTTAATCTGAGTCAATGGAAGAAATAAGGACATATATAGGCTAGAATTTTAAAGAAAATATGAGTTTGGGTTTGCAAGTCTAAATGCACCCTGAAAAGGAAAAAACTTATTTAGATTTATAGTTTGGGTAGGTAGACATAAAGAGAAGAAATAATGGAGGAAAGATGAAATTTACTTCAAAGGCTTATCCTAAAAATTTCATGTATTCTTGAACAAAAGGGGAAAAATCAAAGAAAAAAGGGTGTTCTATTCTAAAGTTGAGACAAAAGGTGTTTTATATCAAAGTTCAGGAATTATAGTTCATTTAAAGGATGTTTTGCCATATTTTAATACATTATTTATATCCTAAGTTCCTAAGTCCCGAAAACTTTCGATTTCCCTTTATCCTAAGTCCTAACCTATACTCTGCCACACATTAAATCTCCTCGACCCCACCATCTCATTATCGGTCACATCTTCATTAACCTCTCCACCTCTTCCATATCATCCCCCTGCCCTCCTTTTTATTCGACGACCCACACATCTTTTCTCCCCCCCCCCCCCCCAAACCTACGAATGTTAACGTTGGGGTGGGGATAAATAGTTTCCAATATTGCCTCTACCGCTATGTGTCATGCCCAGGTCATTTCACACTACCCCCATCCATTACCACTTACCATGTATACCCCCCTACGAAAAAAGGTTTACGCTGCACTTCAAACCACCTCACCCACCTAAAATTTTCATGAACATTGTCCATTACCATTGTGCCATGACTCCACCTACCTATCTCCTCGATCCTATCAAATTCACTCCAGCCAAAGAGCCCTTTATACAATTAATGGCTCAGGTCGTTACCGAACAGGCCCGTGCCATATCAAACAGTCGCCCAATCACGCTATTAAACCAAAATTCAACACAAATGCCAAGGTTTACCATTGTCATTATATTCAATTATTGCAGGTAATCGGGTTTTGAAGAATTTATAATAAAGACAGTTACAGAAAGTGTTCAATTATATGCAGAAATATATCAGTTGTCTGCAAAAGCAATCAGAATTCCCTGTTTACAATTTCCCTCCCCATTTGAATCGACAGATGTTCCCTCTCTTCATTCCCTTATTATTTCAACCCTGTTCTTCTTTGTAACAGTGAAAACCACAGTGAGAATTACTCACAGAAGACAAAATTCCTCTAAAGAAGGATCAACAACACTTCAATCATATGGTTTACCCACAGGTATATCTGTATCACATGGCTGTGGAAGGTAGATATTTTAAGATCCACAAGACAGAGTCAGAATTTTATTTATTTGATGTTTACTACAGGCTTGAGGATAAACTGTTAGATGAGTTTGATGACATAGGCCTGTGGGAAACCAAATTGCCATACTACATTTTCCCAAATACCCATACTTTTCTGGAGTTTATTAGAAGATCACATGCCTATTATAACATCAATCAAAGATCTATAGTGACACCAACAAGAGATTTTTTGTTTATTTTTAATATCCAATTAATCCAACACATAATGCAATAACCTAGTGTTGAATAAACAATTTCTTTCTCTTATCAAGCTCTTAGAGAATTATAGCAGAAGTTGGAATTTTCTAGCAGAGCTAAAGCTTTACAACTCTTCATGGCCATTGATGCCCCAATGCCTAAAATTAATCCTGCATATCCTTAATCCACTTTACCTAATAGGACCCAACATATTATTACCATTTTATCATATTTTATCAGTTATCATACAGATCAGTGGGTAGGTAATTCCATAATTGGTTTTCTATCCATTATTTCTTTAGATTCCAAGTCCTCAATCATGTTAATTTTTTCCCAATTCCTTGCTGATGCCATCCATGATCAATTCTTGAAGTTTCATATAGATGAAGTATTAAAATACACTTATGTTTTGATATACATGTTTTTTTATTATCAGGCCAACAGATTCTAGTTTGACATGACAAATATTAGTGATGACTCTTAGCCTCAATCAATTATTTTTTGGACCACTTTTCTAATGAAGGAGCAGAAGAATTACACATACAAGAATTTTTTGGATTCATTTGTTCATCGAGAATGAATGTACTCAGTAGTGTAACATAGAAAATATTTATTGAAGAAATCAAGAATATTATGCAGTTGATAGATCGAGTAAGAATAGGAGATTGGTACTTGTACCAAAATTATATAGAAATTAGAATCTATGGATGTGAATTCCCCCACTACAAACTGCCAAATTTATAGCTCAATGAGGATATTTTCCTTGGAATACATAAGACAAATGATAAATGCAGATGAAGTCCACTTTGTCTCTGCAAAGACGAAATCCCAATTCATAATCAAGTCCCAAATTAGCCCTTTTTTGCAACAACAGAGTAGCAATGGAGGAGGTTGACAAGCTATTGAAGGAGATGAAGTTCAACCATAGTTTCACCTATTCTTATGACCCATTGGGGATCATCTCCAAGAAAATGGTGGAGAACAAGTCAACACCATACATCCATACACACATTGTTGAGATAGAACAATACATGAATCAAATAGAATGTGAAGAAAATAAACTACAAGAAGCTGAAGAATAGGTGATCTCCACCTCCAACATTAAAATCCCTATTCCACAAGAAAATAATACTACTGGAGATACAGAAAGTAAGGGAAAAGAACCAGAGAAAGAAACAAAAGGGGAGAGGCCAAGAGATGAGCAATCTGATATGGAGATTGATACAACAAGAAAATAATTTAAGATGAAGTAAATAAAGAGAGAAAGAGCCCACATGGGCATTGACAAAAGCTGTGAAAAAGGAGCGAAAGACAGTCATTACAATAAGAGATTCTCCAAGCTCTTCTCTAGAAGGTGGCCAAACAATATATTCAACATCTTTAACCAATTAATTTCCAGTAGAAGAACCTAGAAACTCCCACATCCATTGCTACTATAGGCGGATAGAAGGAAGATATTTTTGTTATATTTAGAGAGATCAAGTGGAAAAATGAAATTATCAAGACCGATACCTACAATCAGTTTTGGAAACATACAAGCACTACATAGAGTAGGCTTTTATCAGCCTCTGATTTGGAAAAAGGGAAAATGAGAATGGCCTTCTTACAAGCATAGATATCTCAGCCCAAATCACTTGCATACTATAGGCACACTGCATTTGAGTTCGATCTAAAGGATGTCCATCCTATAGATATGGAGATGCATAAGCAAATTGGAGAAATAATTTCCTCCACTTTGACTATCACTGCCATGGGTTTATCCAAACTGCATGTATCTTTAGGAAACTTCCAATATTAGCTAAAGATGTAGAAGATCTCTTCTCTAGCGAAGGATTCAAGGATAAAATATTTAGAGGACTTAGTGATAAAGATTGGTTATGACCCAACCAATGTGGAGGTTGTAGAAGAAATATTGAAGAAAACGAATGTTGATATTGCAGCCCTCAGGAAACAGATCAAAATGTCAGCAACTGAAGACCCCTTGAAAAAGGACATTGAATGAAAAGAAGCACAGAAGGATGAGATGATGAAATTGATCATGGAGCAGTCTGCACAGTTGAAATAGTTGGAGACAGTGATGGAAAAACTAGTGAAAGAGAAGGAGAGTGCAGAAATGACCATTGTTCCATTGGAGGTTGTACCAATTACATCCATTCCTACAGCAACACCATCAGCCTTAGGCACATCACGGGGTGCAGAGCAGTTAGAAAATTCTATGGAGAACATTACCCTTCAAACAATAGAGATTAAAAATCTTGAAGCATAAATCAACAATTTGAAGGATTTGGAGAAAATATTAGACAATTCCCATGAGATTGAGATACAAAGGGCCCAAATTTAGATAAAGAAATTGATCAAAGGAGAGAGTGAAAACACTATTGGATAGAATATTGGCCAGGCTAAGAAAATTATTTGGATTAGTATTATTGATTCCATGAAAGAGATTTGTCCCTCCATCCAAAGAATTTTATAACAGAGAGATTTTATTGAATTGGTTAGTGTTGCCATTGACAAAGCCAACAAAGATCTCACGGGAATGCCTGAAACTGTAGACAACATCATCAAATTATTGAATTCCAAGAGAAGTTTTGAATTGCAGCCACTGGGAGTGGAGGACAAGACAAAAACTATCTTTGAGGTCAAGAAGGTATTGAACAAAAAGAGTTTGGTTACAAAGGTGGAAGAAAAATTTCATCAGTTGCAAATTGGTGTCAGAAGATTCTTCAATAGACTCGAATCGTTTAAAAAAAGAGCATTGTGTTATATTTTTGTGATCAATTACAAGCTCATGCACAGATCAGATTATGTCAAGAAATTGAAGGAAATTGCCAAGGATAGTACCAAATTTGCAGGAATTAAATGTTGATCAACGGTTGTCATTGATGTCAACCCAAGCAGCACAAGGGGCTAACACAATATTGAATTGGAATTTTGACCTACCAGATTAATATATTCTGGCTCAATAATGTGTTTGATGGTTTCCACTTGTTGAGATGTTTCCATTATTATATGGCATGCCATGTAATTCTTCACGGTTTGAGAGATAATCATGTTTGAAGTTTGTACCCCAGTTAGTGGGCTAAAACCCCATGGGGTTGGGGCATGGGTCATTGAAAAGTCATAATTAATATTTTTTAAGCTCCTAAAATCCCTCCCATTTTCAATTTTTGAAGCCCCTCTCAACTTAAGCATTCATATATATTGTGATCTTCATTTCCTCCTTAGGCAAGGGATTCGGCCATCTGAAACGGGTCATCATGGAATTTTCACTCTAACTTTTTTTCTATGAAGGCTCAGAAGCTAAAAGTTTTATGAGGAGAAGCCGAAATCCTAAGGAAGCTGCAGTAAAAATTTCAGATCAATTTGCGCAAAATTTTTGGAGACATGATCTGTGGAAGTAAGGGTTTTTGCAAGCTCTTGAAATTCATCTCAAAGAAGTGACTTTGGTAAAATCGTCATGACTCTCTCTCTGAGTATCGGATTTGAATTCTATAAAAAGTGGAAAATATTTCACAGTATTTAGTTTTTTTTCTATCAATTTTATAGGAAAATGAAGAAAAAATGACACGTGGACTGCCGTACAAGTGCGCTCTACTGAAACAGTCCATAATTAGGGCAGTGTGATAAATTGTGTATAACTCTCTCTTCAAGAATAAAAATTTGGTCAGACCTATGGCATTGGAAATATGACTCAGAGGGCTGCTATAGGACCGAAAATCAGATATTGAAGATCTAAAATAATAGAGATACACCAGATTCAATATCGAGCTCCTAGAAAGAAAAAAAAAAGCTAGATCATGTGTTGTCAAGGGTGGCAAAGGACCAGACTTTCTACTGAAAAAAAAGCAAAGCAAGGTGCAGAAGAGGGTAGCATGACAAGAGCAGCATCCAAGGTGCATAAAAGCAGCAAGAAGTTCATCATATGAAGTCTTCAAGTGGGCAACATTGCATACAATCATTGTAAAGGTATCATTGTACCTAGTCATTATAAATACATTATTGTACAAATTGTACTAGTATCTGTTTGCCAAGGGTTAAAGAGGGAGCGTTGGGAGGTCTAGGATCATCATTAGATGTTTGTGTCAAAGTTGGGGTTATGGTCTAGTATATCTTCTCCTTCTACATCATTCTATATCATTGTAAAGTGGAACATTTTCCCTGGTAAGAGAGTCCATTCTTCATTTATTCTTCTATAGGGTGGTAGGGTGGTGCTAGGGTGAGTTGTAGCTCATTGGGTGTTGAGGAATCCATTCAGTTGACTACTAAAGAATCTTGGGCATTGGAGCATCCACACAGTGGGAGCTAGAGAAGAACTCTTTTCTAGATTCTAGGAAGCTGGAGCTTTATTTTCAATTGGAGTTGAAAAGAATTATTAGAAAAGCATTAGGTGGTTTTTGTCCCGGAGTGGGTTTCCCCCATAAAAACTGTGTGCATTTATGTTCCTCTTGTTTGCTGCTATTATTGTACAAACATTGATAGTAATTGAATATTAACTAATGCTCTAATTGAAAGAAATACTGATTCACCCCCGTCTTAGTATTTCCAACAATTGGTATTGGAGCTTGGCTCCTTCAATAGCAGTTTAACAGCTAGAAGGAGGTCATGGAGCATACCAAGAATGGTGTACCTATATTCAATGAAAATAATTATGCACTTTGGAAAGGAGGAATGGAGGTCTATCTCTTGGCGCAAGGTTACGAAGTATGGGACACTGTTCAAAATGGATTTACATCAACCGCAGATGAACAAGGTAAGAAGAATTTGGTAAATGATGCAAAAGAAAAGAATATTATTATCAGTGGACTTATTGAATCTGCTTATCATAAGGTGTTGGGTTGCAAAACCACCAAAAATGTATGGGACAAGCTTGAGAATATATATGCAGGTGACTCAAATGTCAAAGAAGCAAAGCTTCAAATCTATAGAGAAAAATTTGAGCAGCTCAAAATGAAAGAAGATTGCAACATTAGTCGCATACTAATGATGTTGATTAAACAACCAATACTCTAGAAGGATTGGGAGAAAGTTTCATGATGAGAAGACTATTATACGGAATATTCTTAGAATGTTACCAGGGAGATTCAACCCAAAGGTATCGGTCTTAGAATACAGTGCGAATCTAGACAAACTCAGCAAAGAGGAATTACATGGAGTTCTCATAGCATATGAAATGAGACTTGATGAAGAAGAGGGTACTTCACATCTAGAAACTGCGTTCGTTGCATCTAATAAAAACAATAAGGATAAAAAATGTTCAATTGAAAAGACATTCACCTGCAAGTGTGAAGAAAAGGGAGATGATGAAGAAGGTCTTTCAGATGAAGATAATGCTTACTTCATGAGAAAACTACAAATTGGTAAGGGACAATTCAAAGGTAAAATTCCATTGATATCTTTCAACTGTAATGATGTTGGGCATTTTGCAGAAAAAAGTCCAAACAAAAGAAAGAAAGGATTTAAGAAATTCAACAAGAAAGGATCCAAAAGGAATTTTCTCTCTAAAGAAGATAGCTCATCATCCGATGAAGACAATTGTTACACAGTAATTTGTCACCGTCCCTACCATTCCCCGTCCCGCACAATGGAGGATCCATTTTGTGACCTGTGAACATTGTCATGCCTTGAAAACATCATCAATGCATTCCTCTAAGCATGAGCTTCAATTGCCCTAAAGACATCTCCTTGCAAAAATAAGGAAAAACATCTCCTTTTGCATTGGCGCGGGCAGAAAGTTCAGCACTCGCGCCAATGGGGAAAATCCTACAAAGAGGCCGCGCCAACTAGCGCTCTGTCCCAGAGCAGTAGTCGCGCCAGCCAATTTAAGGAGTGTTTTTTAAATAAATATGGCGGAAGTTGTGTTTCAACAAACTCAAAAACCATTGCCTATCTTGAGTTGGGAGGTTTGGCTGCGGGAGTTCTATGGAAGGGAAGTGGTTTGCCACCTCCCATGGAACCTTCCTTGTTGATAGGGCCAATCCCACAATAATAGGGATCCCAACTCCCTCTTTCCCCATCTATAAAAGCCTGCTCAATTCCATGGCAAGCTAGTCTTGAAGTGCCTAAGCTTTGAATCTCCAAATTCCCAAGAGCCTTTATGCTGTAAGAGCCCTCTTTCTTCCCTTAAGGCCGACTCAAGTAAGGAGACTATTGTCAAGAGACTCAGGAGAGTTTTTCCCTTTCCCTGGTGAGCTTTGCGAGACGTGAATGACTGGAGACCCATCCGAAGGAGACCACGATGTCAGAACTTTGGTTGTAATCTCTTTCGATTGTTATTTAATGAATGATTACGATTATGGTTCCACTCTGTTTTCGATTATGTTAATATGAGTAATATCCTTTCTGACTGATATTTAGTTGCGTATGCTGGATTTTATGCTTGTATCTATTTGTTTCTTGCATGTGCAGGTGTCCACCCGCGGAGATCGTGGGGGATCGTGATCTGCCGAGGCTGAGGAACGGGAACGCTCTCTTCTTCAGATCGTAGCATTGGATTCCAGGTAGGCTTCCATCTTTTGTCCTTTCATTCGTAACTAGGAACTTGCGTCGTAACATTTCGTGATTGTTGCTAGACCCCTGTTGGGCTAGTAGGGATCGCCTCTGTCAGCAGAGGGGATTTACCTCCTCAACAATTTGGCGACTCTACTGGGGATCGTCTAGACTTCACTATCTCGTTTGGATTGTCTCGTTTGATTGTTTTATGATTTTCCTTGCTTGGTTAGCCTTTTGGGCTGGGTTCTTTTGCTGTTTTTTGCTTCTTGGTTTGCTTAGTTTACATTGATCTGCTTCTGGAGTAGTTCTTTTAAATTTTGGCTGAGAAACTCGACTGGCGCGCTTTTTAGCCCGACAGTCGCACCAATTGGCGCATGTTGCTTTTGTTTAGCCGGCGCCAGTTGCAGCCTTACAGTCGCGCCACTCCTGTAAGGTTTTTGAGTTTGCTTAGTTTTGAGCTCTCTGGATCTGGTCAGTGCTTTTCTTCTTGATTTTCTGACTACCTGAGTGTGTTGGAGTCCCGTTTGACTGGGAATTCACCTCTGTCCTTTGGTTGTTTGCTTTTATCTATCGATTTCACGTTTCAAGCCCTAGGGCATCTAGTGGCTTAGTGTATCGAGCCCTCCTTGGGAGTTTTGGTGTTTTGTTTGTCCGGTCGACTTTCTGATTGCTCCTCCGCATCCTCTTAGTAGTTGTTCACTGTTTTGTTGCAATTTTTGGGTGATTTCTTATTCCTTCATGCAGATTTCGTTTGGTCTTTCTTTGGGCCTAGATCACATGGTCCATTGGAGCCTTTGAGTCTTTTCTTGGTTTTGAGAGACTTTGGTCGATTTGGGATCTGATTACTTGTGTCATTGAGCGAAATTTGCTTGTTGTGCTCTCTCAATATCGTTTCTCAAGTTGTTCCATTTGTTTTCAGTTTGTTTAGTGCATATTCGCTATCAAACGTTGAAAATTACAAAAAAAAATCTCTTATGCTTTTGGTTGAATTAGTGAAAATTGAAATTTTTCGATCTTTCTAGTGATTAGTGATTTGAATGAAAAGTTTTCAATTTCATTAGTTGCATTAGAGGTCTCATTGTTTGTCTTCCGATCATTTCGTTTGTGTAAAAGCTCTCAACTCTTCTGTAACTAGTTTTCATCGAACGAAATGTTGAACTGTAGCATGTAGCTTTGCATTTAAGAGTCTTTTAAGACATTACATACGATAGGGCCTGAAAATTGAAACTTAATTGAAGATCAACTTTAAAATATATCCAATTAACCTAAGGCAGCATTAAAATCTAACGAAACATATTTAGAGGTCTAGGCTAGAGATGTGTTCCGGCGTCTTTAAACCTAGCAGCTGTCGTTCGCCTTTTGGCTTTAGACAGCGCTAGTACGGACTCGTGCTCCCTGTACCATCGCGTATATAAAGGGAGACCCCTCTAGGTTTTCAATCCTTTATCCACAGGAAGCCGAGTCTGCCACCTTATACCCGTGATACACCGAACACAGCATTCGGGGAGATTGCCTGCACGTACGGAAAGTCCTTGGTTGATTTCTTTTTCATTATTAAAACCAAGGTGTATATTGCAGTTCACGGTTATTTGGTACACCCTTTGTGCCTAGTATTCCTGAGCAGTCATTTGATCTTTTCTGACTCCCTAAACTTGAAAAGATCGCCAAGCGCTTGTCCTTTCACGCTTGTGTCAAATCTGAAAGAGATAGAGTCATATTTTTTATCGTTTCTCGACTCTTAAAACATGAAACGGTAAACTTTCTTATTTTTCAATGTGGTAAAAATTAATCACCCACGATTACACGCCCTCTTAGATTTTGCTTGTTGACCGTTTGATCGTGTGTCTTGACTCTTTTTCAGCCCGTGTGTGGTTTTGAGTCTTGATGGCAACTTTTTCAGAGTTTACCAACCAAGGAATCCCCTCAGAAGGGAATCCTGGTCATTTTCCTCCTTTTGGGAATGTTGGTGCTCCTTACATGGCGACGTTGTCCCTTCTTGGGTTAACTGTTGGGTTGTCTGTTTGGTTGTTTTCAACCTTTGTGGTCCCAAATATCTTCGCTACTGTTCAATCAGTTCCTCCACCTGAACAACATCATGTTGATTCCAAGGTGGACCTCTCCCCTTCTTCTCCTGTTTCTGCGTCCTCCTCTTCTACTTCGCCTGGTGAAATCCTGGATTCGAGTAACCAGGTGGTTAAGAAGAAGAAGAAGAAGACAAAGAAGAAGAAGTCTGATAAGAGAGAGGCTAAGGCTGCAACTGCTGCTTCTAATGCACCTCCTCTTGATAAACCTTCCAACCCTCCACGGAAAGTCAAGTTCCCTTGCATGTTTTGCACGGGAGACCATCTTCCTCGAGACTACCCTGGCATTCCCAAGGTGCTTGAAGAATGTTCCAGCGGTTGTCCACCATTTCCTTTGGCTTCCGAGAGTAAGGTTGGGGGCACGTCTTTAGCTAGTGTTGGTAAAACTCCTAAGAAGCAGGGTAAGATCACCAATCCCTGTAAGTTGTGTGAAGGGCACCATGCCATTCACCTTTGTCCTTATATGGATGAAGCCAAGCGAGTGTTGGACAACTCAACTGTTTCTACACCACACCTCCCGGCTGGTTACAAACAGCTTTCTTTGAGTCCTCTGCTAGTTGATCCTACGATTGGTCAAGAGTCATCCTTGGTCAATCCCACTCCCCCAGAAATTCAAATTCAGGAATCCATCCCTGACCAACCATTGGTCGTGGGATCGGTTTAATTGGCCCCATCTGCGGTGCACCAACTCTTTTCCGTCGAGAGTGGACCCCCCATCCCTCAGGTTCTTCTTGTTTCTTCAGATTCTTCAGACTTGGAGAAATATTCTCCTGTCCCTATATCTCAAGAAGTTGCTCCTCCGCCTCCCGTGATGGAGGTCCCGGAGGATACCCCTCCCACCTTCGAGATGGAGGTCATGGAGGATGCTCCTTCTTCTTCCATAACACCAGTGGAAGACCATCTCGATTTGATGGTAGCCCCTCCAAGTAGTTTGGTCACTTCCTTTGATTGGAGTCGATTTGCGGATACTGGCTTCCGTATTATGTGCCTTTTGAGATCACGGCACAGACCTTTGATCTAGTTGTACCTAGCATTATTATAGATGAAGGCATGTCTGTTAGTATTTTATCCTCAACTACTTGGCAAGCTTTCGGTTCGCCACCACTTGTGCCTGTTACGCAGAAACATTGGCATTTAACAGAGGAACTAGTCAACCGTTAGGGATCCTTCCGAAGTTTCCTATTACTTTGGGAGGGAAAACTATCCATATGGATGTGATGGTTGTTCCTGGCCCTTTGGACTTTAATCTACTCCTGGGCCGCGATTATACTTATGCCATGGGAGTGCTTGTCTCCTCCCTCTTTCGTGTGATTTTTTTTCGACACCAAGGTCAGATCGTGACCATCGATTAGCTTGCGTTCTTTGGTCCCGATGTGGGAGCCGGGTTCACTATCATTCCCTCCTCGGATTTTATCCACCCGTTGCACCTCCCACCGTAGATCAACTATGTGGCTACCTACCCCGTGCCTGTGCTCAGTGATGATGCCGTCGTGCATCGAGTGCTGGGGGCATTGGGTCCTGACTTCCAGGATGATTTCCTCCCATCTGGTGTGGAACTCTTGGAAGCAATGACTTCTTGTTCATTATGATGAAGTCGGTTGGAGCATGGTTCTTTTCTTGTGTCAAGCTCCTTAAAAAATGAAACAAGGTTGTCGGAGCAGAGTTCCTTGTCTTGTGTCAAGCTCCTTAAAAAATGAAACAAGGGTGTCTGAGGATAGTTCTTTTAATGTGTCAACCTCGTTAAAACAATGAAACACGTTCCCGTTCAATTCGAGTCTTTGATTAGATCTCGTAAAATCCCAGTCGAATCTTTCTTGGATCTCGTAACTTGAACCTTCACTCCATCCGCCTTTCATATGGACTGAAGCTTGGGGGGCATGTACCTCGAATTGAGTCACCATGCTGGGGGCATGCTTACTTTTTCAAGCATAGTTTGTTTCCGTTTCAAGCTTGTGTAAAAATGAAACTGGTTTCAAGCATAGTTTCTCTTTGTTTCAAGCTTGTGTAAAAATGAAACCAACTTCAAGCAGAGTTTCCTGATTTCAAGCTTGTGTAAAAATGAAACCTTTCCCATTTTACCCCTTGTGATTGCCATTTTATCAGCCCGTTTTTTCCAGATGAGCCTTGGTTTTCTCACTCCATCGTCACTATCTGCTTGGCCGATTATATGCCTTCACTTGGTTGTTTTACCCGTTCCTGAGGAACCGCTGCTATGAGTGGTCTTGTTAGCCAGCCTCTCGACCTTTATTTGTTCAGAGTAGTTCCACCATTACCGGAACCAATTGCTACCCTTTATACCACTCGTTCCTCCAGGAGGAGTCACCTTTCAGCTCTTTTCTGACTCTCTAAACATGAAAAGATTGCCGAGGCCCTTGTCGTTTCGATCTCGTTAAAATGGACACGAATCGACATCTACCCAGTATACGTTTACCCCTTTTTCGAGCTGGGATAGATTGATTACGAAAAAGGAATACCCTAGCCTATCGCGACTAGGAGGTTTTCTCGGATATTGTTTTCTACCTTTTCGGATCTGAGGAACTATTTATGAAAAGGGACCTGTGGAGTTTACTTTTCTGCTGTCTTTTCAAACTCTCTAAACATGAAAAGGCTCCAAGTTCTCCCTTTGTCAGAATCGTTAAACCCTGATGACATCGGATCCAATCGAAATGACGTTCTCCGAGTTCCTCCTTCCTACGACTCGTTAAATGCACTAGGATGGATTCGCCCGAAGGGCGGACTTATGTTACAAGCATATGCTATACCCTTCAAGCTTGTTATAAAAAATAATTGGGGTACTCGCCAGAAATGGTGGGGGAAAAATGGAGCCATTGTCGTTGTCGTCGACAGTATGTCGCTCTTGAACATGGTACTTGTCTGCATTCGTGTCGGGTTGGGGACATCTCATCTCGTTTCTTCACTTTGCCTCCATGGGTTTGGATAATCCCTTTTGACCTCTCATCTGCTCATTGCCTCGTCACCATGACCTCTGATCTGTTGATGTCAAATACTGCCAAATTCACTATCGTGCCGGTTATATGTTCAAGAGAAGTTGGCCTCTGAAAATATCAACCTTCCTCTGATTCTCATATGATCCTGATTCACAACAAAAACATTATGTTCCTCTGTCTCGTGTCGATGATGTGGGAAAAATTATGGCCCACCTTCGATCAAGGTCACTTCCTGTCGACTTCAGCTCATTATCCAGGAAGTTGATCTAGAGACTCCTTTATGGTACCTTGGAACCTGCATGCCTCAATGGCAGGTTCGTCGCATTCGACGTGAGGTTTTCATCATTGACCTCCGATCGAGTGATTCTGTGGGTGTTCGACGCCAACTCATTGATTCACACGTTGTAGATTGTACCTGCAGTACCTTGAGGGCCATTGTCATTATTGGTGGTTCCTCTCGCATCTGTTAACAACTTTCATCATTGGCTGGTAATCAGATGATGTTCTTGCATGTTCAACTTCAGCTCACATATTCGCATGCTTGAACTTGTACTTTGTTTGGGTCGAGATGGAGTGCAAGACCCTGGCTTGTGTCTGTTGTAATCTAGGCTGCGATTGTGGATTATTATCATTATGTACATGACTCATTGATTGGATGGATGCGACCATACCTGAGTCTATTTATTTGATCCTTGTTGGATGGCTGCGCCCATACCCTGGATCCGGATTATAGTGTACTCTGTTTTGGGTGGCTGCGCCCATACCACATATACATCATGTACTTGAAATATCAGTTGTATTTTTCTGCGCAGGTTCTCCGATGACGGGGCTTCAGTTGAACATGTTCTCGTAAAGCATTTCACCCCTCTCTCTCTCGGGCCTCATAATTTAGGGGGCATCTGTTACACAGTAATTTGTCACCGTCCATACCATTCCCCGTCCCGCACAATGGAGGACCCATTTTGTGACCTGTGAACATTGTAATGCCTTGAAAACATCATCAATGCATTCCTCTAAGCATGACTTCAATTGCCCTAAAGACATCTCCTTGCAAAAATCATGAGAAACATCTCCTTTTGCATTGGCGCGGGCAGACAGTTCAGCACTCGCGCCAATGAGGAAAATCCTACAAAGAGGCCGCGCCAACTGGCGCTCTGTCCCAGAGCAGTAGTCACGCCAGCCAATTTAAGGAGTGTTTTTTAAATAAAGATGGCAGAAGTTGTGTTTCAACAAACTCAGAAACCATTGCCTATCTTGAGTTGGGAGGTTTGGCTGCGGGAGTTCTATGGAAGGGAAGTGGTTTTCCACCTCCCATGGAACCTTCGTTGTTGATAGGGCCAATCCCACAATAATAGGGATCCCAACTCCCTCCTTCCCCATCTATAAAAGCCTGCTCAATCCCATGGCAAGCTGGTCTTGAAGTGCCTAAGCTTTGAATCTCCAAATTCCCAAGAGCCTTTGTGTTGTAAGAGCCCTCTTTCTTCCCTTAAGGCCGACTTAAGTAAGGATACTATCGTCGAGAGACTCTGGAGAGGTTTTCCCTTTCCCTGGTGAGCTTTGCGAGACGTGAACGACTGAAGACCCATCTGAAGGAGACCACAACGTCAGAACATTGGTTGTAATCTCTTTCGATTGTTATTTAATGAATGATTATGATTATGGTTCCACTCTGTTTTTTATTATGTTAATATGAGTAATATCCTTTCTGACTGATATTTAGTTGCGTATGTTGGATTTTATGCTTGTATCTGTTTGTTTCTTGCATGTGCAGGTGTCCACCCGTGGAGATCGTGGAGAATCGTGATCTGCCGAGGCTAAGGAACGGGAACTCTCTCTTCTTCATATCGTAGCATTGGATTCCAGGTAGGCTTCCATCTTTGGTCCTTTCATTCGTAACTAGAAACTTGCGTCGTAACATTTCGTGATTGTTGCTAGACCCCTGCTGGGCTAGTAGGGATCGCCTCTGTCCGCAGAGGGGATTTACCTCCTCAACAACAATGATAGTGAAGAAGAAGCCAATGAGAGAGAGTTGTTTATGGCCAAGCACAATAAACCCAAGAAAAATAAGCAAGAGGTATCAAACAACGAAGAATAAAGATGGACCATAGATGAATTTTATGAGGAAGCAATAAAGCTTATAAAATTTCTCAAGGCGGAGAAGATCCGTTCCAAAACACTTGAAGAACAAGTTCAAGGTCTCAAAATTGAAGTTGAAGAACACAAATGCATTGAAGAGTCACTTCAAAAGAAGTTGGAAGAAAGAAACCAAGAAAGGGAAGAATTAGAAGCCGAAGTAGTCTCCCTGCGTGAGGAAGTGAAGAAAGGAAAAACTATCCAAGACTATGCCAACAGCTCAAGGGCATTGGAAGAACTCATCAGCAATGAACGATCTTAGAATGACAAAACTGGCATAAGTTACAAAGAAGAAAAAGCAGGACCTTCTACAACAAAATACAATGAACCTATGAGATCTGACATGCATGTAGACTTCATTGGAAAAGATTCGCAAGAACAACCTTGGAAGAAAATTCCTCAATGAAAATTTCCATCCAGGTACCAACATATTTTTATGGTTACTGTTATTCATGTGGAAAATTTGGTCATAGAACTGTAGAATGTCACACGTACCCTAGGAACGAATACAATTCCAGGATATCTGTCAAATATGAACCTCCAAGGGCTCAGCGAAACATCAATAGATTTGAACATGTAAGAAATAATATTGAATGTTACAAATGTCAAAACTTTGGACACATAGCCAAAGATTTCATACTTGAAAATTCTCGAAAAGAATCTTCGAAGCCATAGAATGAACGAACATGGAAGAAGAAGAAGAATGATAATTGTGCTCTCGCTCTCAAGGCTCAAAAGAACAAAGATGTGTGGTATGTTGATAGCGGTTGCTCAACGCATATGACTGGATATAGAAATAAATTTGTATCTCTGAAAGAGAAGTAGGATGGAATCGTGTCCTTTGGAAATGATGGATCTTCAAATGTTATAGGATCAGGTACTGTCACTCTTGGAAGAAAATATTCTCTAGCCAATAATGTTATACTGGTTGAAAACATGAATCAAAATCTGCTCAGTGTTGGACAAATGTGTCATCAAGGACACACAATACTATTCAACTCCACAAAATGTGAAATCAGGAAAGGCGTGTATGGTGAAATTGTGGCTACAGCAAGTCGAGCTCCAAACGACATATATGTTCTGGATGAAGCAACTAAAGCATGTCTAATAGCTAAAGAGGATGATACAATAATTGGTAGCAATGATGATCGACTAAGTAAGAATTTTTCTACAAAGGTGCAAAGTGATTTCTGTTGAGATTGCAACAAGATGATGAGCTTAGTGGAAAGGAGTCGCCTTCACTAAGTGGGCCTGCAGGCTAGTTTTGGCGCAAAGTCTATTTTTAGACTATGTCTATTTTTAGACATATGGATCATGTTCTATGAGTTGCAGGATGCTATTTTTGGATGGTTCGTCAAGTCAGAAAAAATAGATGGACTTATATTTTTAGACGTATTGGGCGAAATCTATTTTTAGATTGCCAGTCTAAAAATAGATATGTCGAATATTATTAGCTCTTAATAATATTTAGACTCTAAACAGTATCTTATTCTCTTGGAGCACTTTAGTTAAGTGCAAATGTGGCACAAGAGCTGACAGAAGGAATTATGCTATTCCTAAGGGTTAAGTGGAGCTATTGCATGGATACTTCAGTTAGAACTCATGTGACAGAGTTTGGTGGAGTTGATTGAGGAAGTTAGTGGAGTTGTATTTAGTTTAACTAATCTAAACATAGTTGAGCTATTTGTATTCAGTTTAACTAATTGATACAATTAGTGAGAGTGGTGTGAATTAATTATTAATTAACTCACTAATTATAAACTCATTAATCAACTAAAGAATACATCAGTTAACTTCAGTGCATGGATAGTTTCAGTGGAGACCAGTGCAGAGATAGGTGAAAGGGCAAGTGTGACTATCAGTTGTGACTATAAGTGATGCATGGTTTTCATCCAACACTCAATAGATATTCCTATAAAGACTACGTGAGAAAGTCTAGGGTAATACATTCTCATCAAGAGGCATTCTTCAACATTGATTACGCAATAGAGGCTAACTATCAAGTGGCAAAATATTGGAGCATGTGTTTTTCTAGATCTAGCTTGATAGTGTGTAGCAATTGAGGGTGTGCATGAGAGCTTGTGAGGAGCTTTTGTAATATGATTGTTACATGATCTCCATGACATATAATATACAGATAGTTGGGGTTTTCAGCTTTAAGCTTTCCCATTATATATTGTGTTCATATGTATGATTGTTGGTGGTTTTAATGTATGCATGCAATTGATTTTATTTCTGCATGTGATGATCAATGGTAGAAGAGATTCTGTATTATGCATGAAGCTAAAATATTGTGTGATCAGGAGAATCGCGGTGAATAATATATCAGTTATTCAAATTTATACATGGTATCAGAGTGATATTGATCATTGGATCAATTGAAAAAACATTGAAGCGGTTGAGTTTTGTGCTGGTGGAATTCGAATTTGCAGCATGTTTTCTTGGTGTCGAAGTTGAGATGTCTTTCAACAGATTGCGATTGGAGTATGCCCTTGAGGGAAGCTTGAATTATATTGCATGGAAGGACACGATGGAGGCAGTGTTGGATGACGATGGGTTGAAGGAGTTCAGAGATGCAGAAATTCCAAAGCCTACTTCTAGTGATGCTGATGTACTTGACGCATGGCAAAAGAAGACAGCAAAGTGTCGAAGGACTCTATTGGAAGGTGTGAAGGATCACATAGTATCCAGCCTTCATGGTAAGGCTTCTCCATTCTTGATGTGGAAAGCTTTGATAGATTTATTCCAAAGCAAGAGCGACCAGAGGAAGTTGGCGCTCAAGGATAAACTTAGGAACATAAAGATGGAGAAAGGCAACAGTATGCCCAAGTAACTCACGAAGTTCATCCAATGCAGGGATGAGTTGGGAAGTGTGGGGGTGACTATTGATGATGAGGAATTGGTGAGCTTGGCTCTCCTTGGGCTTCCAAAGAGTTGGCACTCCTATCAGGACTCTGTCAATGGTCGGGAGAAATTTCCAGTATGGGAGCGACTTTGGTCGGATCTTGTGCAAGAGGAGATAAGGCGGAGTACCAAGGACAAATCTTCATCAAAGAACTCTGATGAAGAGAATTGTGCTTTGGCTGCCAAAGCAAAGAAGGGGAAGAGCAAGAAAGCTTCTCAATCCATTGCGAAAGGCAAGAAGCAGGACATGTCCAAGGTGAAGTGCTTTCACTGTCACCAACACAGACATTACGCCACTAGTTGTCCACAGAAGAAGAAAAATAAGTAGGCTGCTGGGAGTGCAGTTGGAGAGGCCTTAGCCTCATAGTTTGAGCTAGATTTCTCACTGATCACATGCTTGGTTTCAAGTGTGACGAGTTCAGTGTGGTTTCTTGAGAGTGGTGCGTCTTTTCACATGACAGGAGATCGAGATTTGTTTAATGATCTGGATGAAAAAGATCTTGGAGTGCACATTGAGATGGGCGATGATGGTAGATACAGTGTGACTGGTATCGGTACCATTTCCTTTGAGAGGGAGTCTGGTAAACCCTTCGTATTGAAGGAAGTGATGCATGTTCCAGGATTGAAGAAGAATCTTATCTCTGTGGCGATGTTAGAAGACAAGGGATATGATGTTCTCTTTAGCTAGGGAAAGGCTTTCCTACGCAGTAAGGCAACTGGTGAGACACGGAGGATAGGGGTTCGAGTTAAGAACCTTTATCAAATCTAGGTAAATGGCTGCGTAGCAATGGTAGGCAAGGCAGAAGGAGTGGTGAGCTGGGATGATGGCGAGTTGTGGCACCGGAGATTGGGCCACCTTCACGATGGAGCTTTGAAGATACTGTAGCAGATTTCTACTGGGCTTCCTAAGGGTACTCTTGCGTAGTCAAATCAGTGGAAGGGATGTACCTTGGGAAAATTTGTGAAATCCACCTTTCACGAGAAGGATAGTCACGCCACGACGATCCTTGAGATAATTCACACAGACTTGTGTGGACCTTTCTTAGTATCTTCGACAGCAAAGCACAGGTATTATGTGATATTTGTTGATGATTTTTCTTGTAAGTGTTGGATCTTCTTCATGCAGAAGAAGAGCGATACATACTCAAAGTTCCGTGATTTCAAGGCACTAGTTGAGAAAGAATCAGGGAAGCAGGTGAAGGCTCTAAGGAGCGACAATGGTGGTGAATTCATCTCTGGAGAATTCAAGGACTTTTGCATCGCAGAAGGAATTCGAAGAGAGCTCATAGAACCTCATAACCCACAGCAGAATGGGTTTGCTGAGTAGAAGAACATAACGATCATGGGTGGTGCACGGGCGATGTTGCATGATCAGGGCCTACCCATTCACTTGTGGGTGGAGGCATGAAATACTGCAGTATATGTGCAGAACCGTTGTCCTCACAGGATACTTGGCATGAGTACACCCAAGGAGGCATTTTCTGGTAAGAGGCATGATATTTCCCATTTGAGGATTTTTGGTTCACCTGTTTACATTCATGTGATGAAGGATGCCAGGAAGAAGCTGGAGCTGACTGCGGAGGTTGGGATATTTGTGGGGTACACTGATACACCCCACAACTATCGTGTGTATTTGCTAGACAGTCGCAAGACTGTTGTGCGACGAGATATCAAATTTCAGGAGGAGAAAGCCATGAAATGTTCGCTTGAGAGGGAGCCACACTTGCATGCATATGAGGAGCTATTAGTTCCTAAGGATGAGCCTCAGGATGTGGATCAGCCACAAGAGGAGGTTCATGAAGTGGAAGAGACCACCCAGGCAGCGCCAACCATCAGAGGGCGGAAGCACACTACAGAAGCTAAGCGACTGGCTCAAGATGTAGAGAAGGTTGTAGGAGAACCTACATCACAATACAGAAAAAGACAGTCACCTGGCCGATGTACTGGATACATGGCTTTTATGAGCAAGTGTATCATGACAGAGCCATCCTCTTTCAAGGAAGCTGTGGAGGACCCCACATGGGTAGATGCCATGGTGGAAGAGTATGATTCAATTGTCAGAAACAATGCATGGGAGATTGTCCTGAGACCAGAGGGGAAATCAGTGGTGGGTTTGAGATGGATCTACAAAGTGAAGCAGGCAGCTGACAGGAGTGTGGAGAATTACAAGGCAAGATTTTTTGCTCGAGGCTTTTCACAGATTGAGGGGATTGATTATGAGGAGACCTTTTCACCTGTCGCAAGGTATTCTTCCATACGGATGATTCTTTCTCTCTCAGTGCAGATGGGGTGGCACATTCATTAGATGGATGTGAAGATTGCATTCCTCAACGGAGTCATTGAGGAGAAGTTGTACATAGAGTATCCTAAAGGTTTCGAGATCTTCAGCAGCCAGTCACATGTGTGCAGGCTCAAGAGAGTGTTGTATGGGTTGAAACAAGCACCTCGTGCTTGGTACACATGGATAGACAGTTATTTCACCGGACTTTGATTCTTCAAAAGTGAGGCGGATCCTAACCTATACCAGATTGTGGTGGAGGATAAGTTGCTGATCATTGTACTTTATGTAGATGATTTGATTTTGACAGGTGATGAACATTTGATACACTCATGCAAGGCTGATCTTGCAAAGGAGTTTGAGATGAAGGAATTGGGCCTCCTTCATTATTTCCTGCGATTGGAAATTTGGCAGCGCAGTGGTGGATTGTTTGTTTCTCAGGGTAAGTATGCCCGGGAGATAGTGGAGAATTTCAACATGCATGGCTGCAAGCCTGTTGATACTCCTCTTCATGGTGGATGGAGGAAGGAGGATGCTACTTCTACGAAGGTAGTGGATGCCACTGTTTATCGACAGTTGGTGGGGTCGCTTATGTATCTAGTCAATACACGACCCGACATATGCTATGTTGTTAACTAGCTTTCACAAGCTATGGTTAAGCCAACTAAGCTCTTCTGGAAGGCAGGAAAGCATGTATTGAGATATCTCAGAGGCACATATCTCAGAGGCACATCGGGATATGGATCATGGTACAGACAGGAGAATGAGTTGAGGTGGCATGGCTTCACGGACCGGTACTATCATATCAGAGATTGTGTGCAGCAGAAGATCATGTTACTTTCATACATTCCTACAGAGGATCAGTATGTTGATATATTGACGAAGGTGCCCACCAGGAGCAAATTCGAATACCACAGGGGCAGGATAGGGGTTGCAGATAATCCTTATCTTGTTGAGAGGGAGTGTTGAGATTGCAGCAAGATGATGAGCTTAGTGGAAAGGAGTCGCCTTCACTAAGTGGGCTCGAAGGCTATTTTTGGGGCAAAGTCTATTTTTAGACATATGGATCATGTTCTATGAGTTGCAGGATGCTATTTGTGGATGGTTGGTCAAGTCGGGAAAAATATATGGACTTCTATTTTTAGACATATTGGGCAGAATCTATTTTTAGATTTCCAGTCTAAAAATAGATATGTCAAATATTATTAGCTCTTAATAATATTTAGACTCTAAAAATTATATTATTCTCTTGGAGAAGTTCAGTTAAGTGCATAGATGTGGCACAGGAGCTGACAGAAGGAATTACGGTATTCGTAAGGGTTAAGTGGAGCTATTCCATTGATACTTCAGTTAGAACTCATGTGACATAGTTTGGTGGAGTTGATTGAAGAAGTTAGTGGAGTTGTATTTAGTTTAACTAATCTAAACATATTTGAGATATTTGTATTCAGTTTAGCTAATTGATACAATTAGTGAGTGGTGTGAATTAATTATTAATTAATTCACTAATTATAAACTCATTAATCAACTAAAGAATACATCAGTTAACTTCAGTGCATGGACAGTTTCAGTGGAGACTAGTGCAGAGATAGGTTAGTTGTGACTATAAGTGATGCATGGTTTGCATCCAACACTCAGTAGAGATGCCTATAAAGACTGCGTGAGAAAGGCTGGGGTAATACATTCTCATCAAGAGGAATTCTTTAGCATTGATTACACAATAGAGGCTGGCTATCAAGTGGCAAAAGATTGGAGCATGTGTTTTGCTAGATCTAGCTTTATAGTGTGTAGCAATTGAGGGTGTGCATGAGAGCTTGTGATGAGCTTTTGTACTATGATTGTTACATGATCTCCATGACATATAATATATAGATAGTTGGGGTTTTTAGCTTTAAGCTTTCCCATTAAATACTGTCTTCATATGTGTGACTGTTCGTGGTTTTAATGTATGCATGCAATTGATTTTATTTCCACATGTGATGATAAATGGTAGAAGAGATTCTGTATTATGCATGAAGATAAAATAGTGTTTGATCAGGAGAATCTCGGTGAATAATATATCAGTTATTCAAATTTATACATTCGAGATGTCTTTACTTGGTTCCAAATTGAGCATAGACGACTCATCTAAGGATGTGGATCAAAGGTTGTACAGATCTATGATTAGTAGTCTTCTATATGTAACAGCCTCCCGACCAGATGTTATGCAAGCAGTTGGAAAAGTAGCAAGATTCCAAGCAGCACCAAGAGAATCACATATTAAATATTCGCTAGCACTGGAATATCTTCTCCATAAGCTTGGGATTCTCCCAAGTTATCATTATATTTTCCTTTTTCAAAATATAAAGGGGGAGTGGAAGTGTGTATAGGTCTGCAGGACAGTTGTGTGTCAGCGCGAGTGGAAGTGTGTATAGGTCTACAGGATTGTTGTGTTTCAGGGGGAGTTACCCTTTGCCATTGATGTCAAAGGGGGAGAGAATTTTGAAGGAAGAGGTGTCATCATCGCAGGGGGAGTACTTATGTTTCCATCAATGCCAAAGGGGGAGATTGTTGATCAGACGTTGTCATTAATGTAAACCCAAGCAGCACCAGGGGAAAACCCAATATTAAATGGAAAGTTTTACCTACCAAATTAATATATTCTGGGTCAATATTGCTTTTGATGGTTTCTACTTGTCAAGATGTTTCCGTTGATATATGACACGCCTTGTAATTCTTCACGGTTTGAGAGATATTCATGTTTGAAGTTTGTACCACGGTTAGTGAGCTAAAACCCCATGGGGTTGGGGCATGGGTCATTGAAAAGTCATAATTAATATTTTTTAAGCTCCTAAAATCCCTCCCACATTCACTTGTTGAAGCCCCTCTCAACTTAAGCATTCATATATATTGTGATCTTCATTTCCTCCTTAGGCAAGGGATTCGACCATCTGAAACAGGTCATCGTGAAATTTTAGCTCTAACATTTTTTGTACAAAGGCTCAGAACCTGAAATTTTTATTAGGAAAATCCAAAATCCTTAGGAAGCTGCAGTAAATATTTTAGATCAAGTTGCGCAATATTTTTGGAGATATGATCTGTGGAAGTAAGGGTTTTTGTAGGCTCCTCAAATTCATCTCAAAGAAGTGACCTTGGTAAAATCGTCATAAATCTCTCTCTGAGTATTGGATTGGAATTATATAAAAATCTTCAGCTAGTGCACAGACTGTAATGTTCGCTCTATCAATGTCAGAGGCAAATGAAGAAACCGTGACACGTGGCTTTCCGTACAAGTGCGTTATGCTAAAACAATCCATAATTAGGGCAGTGTGAGAAATTGGGTATAGCTATCTCTTGAAGAATCCAAATTGGGTTAGACCTGTGGAATTGGAAATATGACTCAGAGGACTACTACAGGACCAAAAACCAGATATTCAAGATCTGAAATAACAGAGATACACCAGATTCAATACGAGCTCCTAGACGGCAAAAAAAAAGCTAGATCATGTGTTGCCAAGGGTGGCAAAGGACCAGACTTTCTACTGTAGGAAAGTAAAGCAAGGTGCAGCAGAGGGTAGCATGACAAGAGCAACATCCAAGGTGCATAACAGCATCAAGAAGTTCATCATATGAAGTCTTCAAGTGGGCAGCACTGCATGCAATCATTGTAAAGGTATGATTGTACCTAGCCATTGTAAATACATTATTGTACAAATTGTACTAGTATCTATCTACCAAGGGTTGAAAAGGCAGCGTTGGGAGGTATACGATCATCATTAGGTGTTTGTGACAAATTTGGGGTTATGGTCTAGTATATCTTCTTCTTCTACATCATTCTATATCATTGTAAAGTGGACCATTTTCCCTGGTACGAGAGTCCATTCTTATTTTATTCTTCTATAGGGTGGTAGGGTGGTTTTGGGTGAGTTGTAGCTCATTGGGTGTTGAGGCATCTATTCAGTTGACTACTAAAAAATCTCAGGCATTGGAGCATCCATCCAGTGGAAGCTGGAGAAGAATGCTTTTCTAGATTCTAGCAAGTTGGAGCTTTATTTTCAATTGGAGTTGAAAAGAATTATTAGAAAAGCATTAGGTGGTTTTTTTCCCAGAGTGGGTTTCCACCTTAAAAAATGTGTGCATTTGTGTTCCTCTTGTTTGCTACTATCATTGTAAAAAAAATGATAATAATTTAAGATTAAATAATGCTCTAATTGAAAGAAATACTGATTCACCCCCCCTCTTAGTATTTCAAACAATTGGAATCGGAGCATGGTTCCTTCAACAGTAGTTTAACAGCTAGAAGGAGGTCATGGAGCATACCAAGAATGGTGTACCTCTATTCAATGAAAATAATTATGCACTTTGGAAAGGAATAATGGAGGTCTATCTCTTGGCACAAGGTTACGAAGTATGGGACACTGTTCAAAATGGATTTACATCAACCATGGATGAACAAGGTAAGAAGAATTTGGTAAATGATGCAAAAGAAAAGAATATTATTATCAGTGGACTTATTGAATCTGCTTATCATAAGGTGTTTGGTTGTAAAACCTCCAAAAATGTATGGGACAAGCTTGAGAATATATATGCAGGTGACTCAAATGTCAAAGAAGCAAAGCTTCAAATCTATAGAGAAAAATTTGAGCAACTCAGAATGAAAGAAGATTGCAACATTGCTGCACACTTTCAATATGTTGATGAAATAACCAATACTCTGGAAGGATTGGGAGAGCCAGTTGACGAGAAGACTATTATATGGAAGATTCTTAGAACGTTACCAGGGAGATTCAACCCAAAGGTATCGATCTTAGAATACAGTGAAAATCTGGACAAACTCAGCAAAGAGGAATTACATGGAGTTCTCATAGCATATGAAATGAGACTCAAAGAGGAAGAGGGTACTTCACATCTGCAAACTGCATTCGTTGAATTTAATAAAACCAATAAGGATAAACAACCTTCAATTGAAAAGACATGCACCTGCAAGTGTGAAGAGAAGCGAGATGATGAAGAAGGTCTTTCAGATGAAGATAATGCTTACTTCACGAGAAAAGTACAAATTTGTAAGGGAAAATTCAAAGGTAAACTTCCATTGATATGTTTCAGCTATAATGAGGTTGGGCATTTTGCAGCAAAATTTCCAAAAAAAATTAATGGCAACTCAGAAAGAAAGAAAGGCTTTAAGAAATTCAACAAGCAAGGATCCAAAAGGAAGTTTCTCTCTAAAGAAGATAGCTCATGATCCGATGAAGACAATGATAGTGAAGAAGAAGCCAACGAGAGAGAGTTGTTTATGGCCAAGCACAATAAGTAAGAGGTATCAAACAATGGAGAAGAAGGATGGACCATAGATGAATTTTATGAGGAAGCAATCAACCCTATAAAATATCTCAAGGCGGAGAAGATCCGTTCCAAAACTCTTGAAGAACAAGTTCAAGGTCTCAAAATTGAAGTTGAAGAACACAAATGCATTGAAGAGTCACTTCAAAAGAAGTTGGAAGAAAGCAACCAAGAAAGGGAAGAATTAGAAGCCGAAGTAGTCTCACTGTGTAAGGAAGTGAAGAAAGGAAAAACTATCCAAAACTATGCCAACAGCTCAAGGGCATTGGAAGAACTCATCAACAATCAACGATCTTACAATGACAAAACTAGCATCGGTTACAAAGAAGAAGAAGCAGGACCTTCTACAACAAAATACAATGAACCTATGAGATCTGACATGCATGTAGACTTCATTAGACAAGATTCACAAGAACAGCCTTGGAAGACAATTCCTCGACGAAAATTTCCATCCAGGTACCAACATATTTTTTATGGCTACTATTATTCATGTGGAAAATTTGGTCATAAAGCTGTAGAATGTCGCACATACCCTAGGAACGAATACAATTCCAGGAGATCTGTCAAATATGAACCTCCCAGGGCTCAGCAAAACATCAATAGATTTGAACATTTAAGAAATAATATTGAATGTTACAAATGTCGAAACTTTGGACACATAGCCAAAGACTGCAGACTTGAAAATCCTCTAGAAGAATCTTCAAAGCCACAGAATGAACGAACATGGAAGAAGAAGAGGAATGATAATTGTGCTCTCGCTCTCAAGGCTCAAAAGAACAAAGATGTGTGGTATGTTGATAGCGGTTGCTCAATGCATATGACTGGAGATAGAAATAAATTTGTATCTCTAAAAGAGAAGTAGGATGGAACCGTGTCCTTTGGAAATGATGGATCTTCAAATGTTATAGGATTAGGTATTGTCACTCTCAGAAGAAAAGATTCTCTTGCCAATAATGTTCTACTGGTTGAAAACATGAATCACAATCTGCTCATTGTTGGACAAATGTGTGATCAAGGACACACAATACTATTCAACTCCACGAAATGTGAAATTAGGAAAGGCGTGTATGGTGAAATTGTTGCTACAAGAAAGTCGAGCTCCAAATGACATATATGTTCTGGATGAAGCAACTAAAGCTTTTCTAATAGCTAAAGAGGATGATACAATAATTGGTAGCAATGATGATTGACTAAGTAAGAATTTTGCTACAAAGGTGCAAAGACATTTCGAGATGTCTTTACTTGGTTGCAAATTGAGCATAGACGACTCATCTAAGGATGGGGATCAAAGGTTGTACAGATCTATGATTATTGGTCTTCTATATGTAACAGACTCCCGACCAGATGTTATGCAAGAAGTTGAACAAGTAGAAAGATTCCAAGCAGCACCAAAAGAATCACATATTAAATATTCACCAGCATTGGAATACCTTCGCCAGAAGCTTCGGATTCTCCCAAGTTCTCATTAGATTTTCCTTTTTCAGAATATAAAGGAGGAGTGGAAGTATGTACACGTCTGCAGGACGGTTGTGTGTCAGCGCGAGTGGAAGTGTGTACAGGTCTGCAGGATGGTTTTGTTTCAAGGGGAGTTACCCTTTTCCATTGATGTCAAAGGGGGAGAGAATGTTGTAGGAAGAGGTGTCATGATTGCAGGGGGAGTACTTATGTTTCCATCAATGCCAAAGGGGGAGATTGTTGATTAGCGATTGTCATTGATGTCAACCCAAGCAGCACCATAGGCTAAAAAAATATTGAATGGGAAGTTTGACCTACCAAATTCATATATTCTATGTCAATAATTCTTTTTATGGTTTCTACTTGTCGATATGTTTCCGTTGATATATGGCACGCCATGTAATTCTTCACGGTTTGAGAGATATTCATGTTTGAAGTTTGTACCCCAGTTAGTGGGCTCAAGCCCCATGGAGTTGGGGCATGGGTCATTGAAAAGTCATAATTAGTATTTTTTAAGCTCCTAAAATACCTCCCACTTTCATTTTTTGAAGCCCCTCTCAACCAAAGCATTCATATATATTGTGATCTTCATTTCCTCCTTAGGCAAGAGATTCGGCCATCTGAAACAGGTCATCGTGGCATTTTCGCTATAACTATTTTTATACGAAGGATCAGAAGCTGAAATTTGAATGAGGTCAAGAAGAAAGCCTGAGGAAGCTGCAGTAAAAATTTTAGATCAATTTGCACAACATTTTTGGAGATATGATCTATGGAAGTAAGGGTTTTTGCAGGCTCCTGAAATTCATCTCAAAGAAGTGACCTTGGTAAAATCATCATAACTCTCTCTCTGAGTATCAGATTGGAATTCTGTAAAAAATGGTAGATATTGCACATTCTGTAGTTTTATTTCTATCAATTTCAAAGGCAAATGAAGAAATAGTGACATGTGGCACGCCGTACAAGTGCGCTCTGCTGAAATAGTCCATAATTAGGGCAGTGTGAGAAATTGGGCATAACTCTTTCTTGAAGAATCCAAATTGGGTCAGACATATGGCATTGAAAAGATGACTCAGAGGAATACTACAAGACCGAAAATCAGATATTGAAGATTTGAAATAATAGAGATACACGAAATTAAATATTGAGCTCCTAGAAGGCAAGAAAAAAACTAGATCATCTGTTGTCAAGGGTGGCAAAGGACCAGAATTTCTACTGTAAAAAAGCAAAGCAAGGTGCAAAAGAGGGTAGCATGACAATAGTAGCATCCAAGGTGCATAACAGCAACAAGAATTTCATCATATGAAGTCTTCAATTGGGCAACACTGCATACAATCATTGTACCTAGTCATTGTAAATACATTATTGTACAAATTGTACTAATATCTATCTGCCAAGGGTTGAAGAGGCAGTGTTGGGAGGTCTAGGATCATCATTAGGTGTTTGTGTCAAAGTTGGGGTTATGGTCTACATTACACCATTTTTTGTTCATATAAACTATTATTATTAGACGAACCCAAGTACACCATGTAAGACCAATTTCACCCTAAGTAAAATTTCTTTCACCATATAAAATAACTCATTTGTTTATATTTCTTGGTCATATTTAACCCAAAATAAGGAACTTCATTAAATAAATCCTTGTTTATTTAATTATTCCCTAAGAATAAGTTATTTAAATCATTATTTAAATAATATTATTAGTTAAATTTGACTAAATCATCCATAGATAATTAAATAAACCATTATTTATTTAATTATATTCCCACCACTTCCCTCAAATGATAAATAAACCATTTATTTATTTATTATTTATAAATAAAGGAATTGACCCAAGTCAAGAACCCTTTTCCCTCCAACAAATATAATAAAATATTCCTAAAGGGTGCTTCTAGAATTTGATTAATAATATTTTATTCATGCACCAAGTTCTAGACCGCCCCAATATTCTGTTATAAATAGGGGTGTTTTCCCCATTCATTAGTCACCTTCATTGCATTAGATCACTCTGGATCTACCCTTGGTCACAATTTTCTATTTTTGTTTTATGAACTCCCATTGAGTTCCATGTTTGTTTTTCTACACCAATAAGAGAGAGAAATTCCAGATCTGAAACACTGATGACTTCCAAGAACCCATCCCACTGAGGAGAACCGGAAAACACCTTTCTTGTTTTCCTCCCAGGTGCCCCACTCTTTAATATAATACAAATCATTCTTTTAAACACTTTTTTCTTGTCTTGTCTATTGGATGCATGGAGCCATACTATATTTTATCTGCTTAATGTCTTTTTGTGCTTAGATCTAAATTTATGGAGCAAAATTAAAGATATTTTGCAGCCATAATCGATGTTAGGGCTATTTTTTATGCGTAGCTAAAGGGATCTTTTATGACGAAAGATTCATACTAACAATTGGCGACTCCACATGGGTTTTCTTTTGTGACCGCTGTTGTTTTATCTATTCCTGCATATACAGCTGTTTCAGACCCTAGGTTTTCTCTTCCATTTTTTCCCCTATTTTTATGGTGATTTTCACCCCTAAAACCCGTAAACAGTCAAATTTTTAACTTCCGTGTGTTTTTGGCCTTATTGCGCAAGTGACAGACATTAACCGCAGCTGAGACGACACATTTTTCTGAAATCTGCCGCCGAGAGAGCCGGATCTACAGGTCGCACTTGTCGGCCAAAAAAGTGTGACCTGAGCCTCAGGACACACTTTTTTGCCCCAAACCTGCGACCTGGACTGAAAACAGGTCAGAACCTGTGACCTGCACTTTTTCTGCAAAATTTTCAGCACTTTTTCTGGGTTTGTCTGAAGCTTCTGTCAGGGTTTTCTAGCCTCTGTCTCTGCCCGTTTCGACCTGTTTCTGATCTGATTCACTCAACTAAGAGGGAATATTACCCCTTAGGGCTCTAGTACCCTCCAATTTTTGTGGACGAGTCTTTACTGTTTCATAAGTCTGAATTTCTAGAGTTTCAGCCCTCTTTTTCTCCGATCTGATACCTCTTTTTCAGATCCCTTTAGATTAGCTCTTCTCCCTCTCAAAACCACCCCATATCATTTTGTTTGGGTTCATTTCTAAGGCCACCGCCTTGTCTCTTCTATCTTTAGCTGATCTCCTAATTTTTAGCAGCAACCTTGCCTCTGCCTCTTTTTTGTTCTCTGCACCACTTTTCTGCAGATTTACCCTTAGATTCCAGTCCCTCCGGACCTTAGATCTATTCACATCTTTTTAGCATGCTTTGCCTAATTTTTTCCCTCTTGTAGACTAGTTTTGAGAGACCCACCTTTTTGGGTTAGATTACTGCATCGTTAGTTGTTAATTTTCTGTTCTTTCAGTCTTATTTACTGCAGATTTCTTTTCCATTACGCAACACACTTTTTTTTTTACTCTCAAAATGTCTGGGTTTAAACAATTAAAATTAACACATGCCACACACTGACCCTAAGCGAAGAAGCACCTAGTTAACACCGCCTGGAAAAGACTTTAAAATCAATTGTCACTGCACCTCTCTGCCCTTGGCCTCACTTGATTTCATCCCCCCTGCCCTTGTCGGTTTCTCTTCTTCCTGTCATCATTGCGCCCCCAAGGCACCTCTCACAGAGACTTATTGGCCTTCATCCTCAGTTTCCGCTTGGTCGACTTCCCCCTTCTCGTCGTCATCGAGTAAGTCTTTCCCCGATTCCACACTACGACTCTTTCTATGATTGTTTGGGTTCTCCCCCTACTCCTAGTTCTCCCCTTGTCACTTTCACCATGTCTACTTCAGGGCCTACCACCAGTAGTAACCCCAGTACTACTGCTGGGTCTGTTTCCAGTTGAACCACCTCAGGACCTACCTCGACTGCCCCATTACTCCCTTATATGGCCGGCCTTAGTCTCCTCGACTTCAATCAGCTAATTAATGATCCTATCCGCCACGATGTTAGTTGGCCTGCTATGCCAACCAAGATCCCCTCCGATATTCCCAAGTTTGAAGGCCTTGCTACTGAGGATCCCTCCAACCATATCTGATCCTTCCATATGTGGTGTTCCTCCAATTCCATTACTGACGACTCTATTCGTCTTATATTGTTCCAATGCACGCTTACAGGCGAAGCTTCTAAATGGTATGTTGAACATGCCACCTCCTCCCATACCACTTTTGCGACCATTTCCCAAGCCTTTTTATCTTATTTCCATCTCCCTCTCTGATATGACACTGGTACCGAGCTTTTAACCTCCTTCCGTCAATCCTCCTCAACTTGCGCTTTCCGCTCATGTCCAGGATTGGTGGTGCAGAAGAAGCTTATGTCGAGCTCCTCCCTTTGAAGATCGGGTTTATATGGACTGGTTCCTTCGCTCTCTCTTACCTCCCATTAGCAATGATGTCACCTCCCATTTCCCTCAAACCGAAGAAGCCGCCCTCCAAATAGCCTCGAAATATAACCTTATTTATGCTCAATCTGGTTATGTTTATACCGTCCTTCCTGACCTCCCCAAGCTCGGTGGCACTAACGCCCCAGGGGCATCTCACTCCATCGACGGTATCGTTGGAGCTCTTTCCCATACCTCTGCCCAACCTCCTATGGGCTATGGTCTCCCTCCAAGAGGGGCCAGCACCTTCAGCACCTTTACCCCTCCAGGTAGCATGTATCCATTTCCGGAATACCTCCTCCTTTTTCCCCTAACCCTGCTTACCTCAATGCTTCCCATCCTAATCCTTATCCTTACTCTCAACCTAGTGTCCCAGCTCCTCCAACATTTTGACCTTTCACCCCCTTGCCTTCTCCACCCCCGCACACGCACTTTCTACCCCCTCCGGGCCAAGTATTTGCACAACAGGGGGCACCTAATTTTTTTCCTTCTCAAAGAAAGAGAAAAGGAAACCAATCCGCTTCTGATAATCATGGACCCAATCCTTCTAGTATCAACTCTACCACTTCCAACCAGCCAAAGAGCCCTCAGCCCAAGCCGGACAGGCCACTTCGCACCAATAAGCCATGTTCATGTTGCGGTGTTTATGGTCATTACACTCACGATTGTCCCTAATTACCACAAATGCGGCAGCTGTGGGATTCTCAGGCCACCGTATGGGGACAGAAATCCTCCCCTACTACCCTTCCCACCCCTGTTACTTCTCAACCTACTGTGCTTACCGATCCTTTCCCGCAACAAGGATTTGTGGCCACTCAAACACCTCACGCCCCGGTAACCACTCAACCTTCCCCTTCTGGTTCCTCTGATTACCAGATTCTCATGATGGCCTCTGACCCACCTCTCACTATCAACCTCAACCTTCAAACTCAGTCCCGTTAGTATTCCACACCTCTTGTTCCGTCTGTCTCTGAATCTCCATCGTCAGGTCCTATAGAGCCTCTATCGACACCCAATGGTCCCTTGAAACTCCCTCCACCCAATGCCGAGGTCCATTCCAAGACTCCTAAGGGAATATTACGTTGAAATGCTGCCTCTGGTCGGGCTGCCCATTCATATAACATACTAGATGATCTGGCCCAATCTCCTACTGCCATTTCAACACTGGAACTCCTCTAGTCGTGTCCTTCTCAAAAGAGGGCTCTACTATCTGTCATGGGCGCTGTAGATCCTTCTGATGACCAATTGATTTTTTTCGACACCCGTCAGTCAGACCACCCCCCTCTCCCTCCTTTGGTTGCTTTCCAAATCCCAGTCAAAATCTGAAACGCCAATGTTTCTCGGTGTATTATTGATGAAGGGGCATCTACCTGCGTAATGTCTGCTTCAGTTTGGAAACAACTTGGATCACCTGAACTGGCCCCTTCCACCATCACCCTTTGTGCATGGGATGGCCATGCCTCCCAGCCCATTGGCCTATTCCGTAACTGTCCTATCACCCTTGCCGAAAATATGGTTTGTGTCGACGTTGAATTTATCGACGCCCCTCTTGACTACAACATCCTTTTGGGGCGTAGTTACACCTATGCCATGTCAGCCGTCCCGTCCGCAGTCTACCGCAAGATGTTTTTCCCTCATAATGGAAAGATTGTCACCATTGACTAGTTGACTTACCATGAACCAAAATTTCAGACCTCCCCTGATTCCACCATCTCTATTGTCACCAACAAGTAAACTATTGATTCTTTGACCAGTGTTTTCCCTGGTGTCTACAAAGACTCCTCCTTGCTTGGCACCTTTTTCGACTCCCCTCCCGTCTCTAATCCTAACTTGGCGAACGTTTGCATGATACAATCATCTTGGGATAACCTTACAGAGCCCACTTTGGCTAGTCAGCAACCTCAACCTCAACCAGCTCCTAGCCCTTCGCCCCCGTTAGCCACCCTTCTTCCTTCTGAATCTTCTTCTATCGCCACTCCTCATGGGTCAACTCCACCTGAAATCCACCCCCTTGGCACCATTCCTCCTAGCCATTTCCATGCTGGTCAGATCCCTTTCCTCGCTCCCCCTCCTGGAGCTTATTCGGTCCCTACCTTGGCCACCCTATCCCTCCCCAACTTGACCTTGGGTATACCCATCTAGTACCTTGACCCTCCAGCCACCACTCTGCCCGGTCAACCTAAACCATATATTACTTTGACCCCAGTTCACCCAATCCCTATGACTTCTCTTGCTACGCTGGTACCTCAGTCACCTCAACAAGCACTTTCTCCTATTACAACTGCTTCAAGTAAAAATGGCAAAGCTCGCAGGGGGGCATCAAGGGACAAACCTACCCCACCCAACCCTGCCCCTCCTCGGCCCCCCAAGCATCCCATTCAGTGTGCTCTGTGTGATTTTGTTGGTCACGCAACTCATACCTGCCCTAAATTACCACCTCTCAAGACCATGGTTAATGAAACATTTCTAGAATCAGACATCCCAGAAGTCCATGTCACCATACCGGATTCTACCCCTAAAATTAAGAATTTGTGCACCAATCACCCTTGTTCTTTGTGCAATTTCCATGGCCATTATACCCACCTTTGCCATCGCCTTGACGAGTATCGTGCCTCTTTAGCCACATACCACCAATTCAAAGCCTCCCTCGCTCGTAATCCTTCTTCCCTCACACAAGACCACCTGTCTACCACGATTACCATTCCTCCTCCTGATACCGAAATGACTGAGACTTTAGCTACCATTTCCTACCTTTCCTCATCACCGCGATTCTCAGATACCAACCCCTTAGTACCTTCCCCCAATGTTTCGTCTGATCATTCAACTGCTTACTCTGTCACCTCACATAACATCGTACCTGTGAGCCCTTCCCATCACAATCAAGAGTCTCATCCCTCTACCTCCTCAGGTCAACCGCTTCCATCCTCTCTTCCCATATTCCAGTCCGATGAAGACATCATGGAAGCCATGACCAACCCTGATTTTCCATGGGACGATACGCACCATCGTGCATATTTCCTCCCACATCAATCCCATGACCAATATGCCCTCGAATCCTTTGAAATGTGTCTTCTGTGTTCCCACCGGTCATCTCCTCGGCTTCATCATGTCTAAAGACAGGATAACTCTCGACCCTTTGAAGGTTCAAGCCATTCTTGAACTTCCTCTGCCTCGTACCTTACGCCAGCTACACAGTCTCCAAGGCAAAGCTAATTTTCTTCGCTGATTCGTTCCTGAATATGCCACTACCACACATGGATTCCTTATACTTCTTCACTCTCACACCCCTTTTTTCTAGGATACATACGCTCAAGAGTATTTTGATGCCCTCAAGCATGCTCTCACATCCGCTCCCTTGATCCGTCCCCCTGACTTTGACCGAGATTTCATCCTATACTTCTCTGCTTCCACATATTCAGTTGCTGCTATCCTTATCTAGGAGGATGATAACGGTGTCGAACATGTGATCTATTATGTCAGTAAGAACCTTGCCGGTCCACCTGTGTCCTAATCGCATGAAGACAAATTAGCACTAGCTGTCATGTTCTCGGTCCAAAAATTGCGTCATTATATCCTCATGCGTTCCACCAAGGTTGTGACTGATTCCAACCCCATGGCTTTCCTATTGAGTTATCGCATCCTCAATGGGAAGTACACCCATTGGTTCGTTATTCTCCAAGAATTCGACCTTGAATTTGTCACCCCAAAAAGTAAGAAAGGTTTAGTCCTAGTTGAACTCATTTCTGATTTACCTACCTGGACGCAAGATACTCCAATTAATGACGCTCTTCCCGATGAATTTTTTTTTCCATCACCACCGACGATCCTTGGTACGGTGATATCCTTACTTACTTGTGAACCCAAAAGTTCTCACTTCACCTTGATCATGATGCTCGACGACATCTCCGACACCAAGCCTCTCGCTACCTTCTAATCGGCAATGACCTTTATCGTCACAGCATAGATACTGTCCTTCATCATTGCCTCACCCACGCTGAAGCCGAGCAAGTCCTAAATTTCTGTCATAGTGGCGCTTGTGGTGGCCACCTCTCCGGCCTCGCCACCGCCCAAAAAATCATGAGTGCTAGGTATTTTTGGCCTTATCTCTTCAGTGATTGCATTGAAGCAGTCAAACACTATTCCAATTGCCAACATTTCGCCCCCAAGGTGCGAGCTCCTCCCTCTCCTCTCCATCCTGTTGTCACAGCTGGAACTTTTTGTAAATGGGCCATCGAATTTATGGAATGTCGACCTCCATCTGTTGGTAACCACAAATATATCATTGTGGCGGTTGAATACTTCACTAAATGGGCTGAATCTATGCCTACGTTCAACAATACGGCAACCACTGCAGCCCTCTTTTTCTTTAACCATGTCATTGCTCGATTCACAGTTCCAAAACAATTAGTCTCGGACCATGGCCGACATTTCGAAGATCATATTTGGCATGAGCTCTCCTCCTTATTGGGTTTTGAACACCAATATTCATCTTCCTATTACCCCCAAGGTAATGGCCAAGTTGAAGCGGTCAAAAAAATTCTTAAAACCATGCTTCAACGAATGGTGAATAAACACAAAACCAATTGGCATCTCATGCTCTTCCCTACTTTTTGGGCTTATCGTACTTCTGTTAAAACCGCCACAGGTTTCACTCCTTTCCACCTTGGCTTTGGTGAGGAGGCAGTCTTACCAATTGAATGTGAAATCCCTTCCCTTCATTTCGCCATCGAACTTCTCTTTGATACCCAACCTCTAGAACAACGACTTATCATGCTTGAGCGCACTTCTGAAGATCGTCGTGTTGCATTACAAACTCTTGAAGTGGCCAAAAAACACACCAAAGCTCAGTATGACTGAAAATTTCATCCTCGCACCTTTCATGAAGGTGACCTTGTTCTAGTCTATGACCAGGCCCACGATACCCTCGGTCATGGGAATTTCGACTCATTATGGCTAGGTCCTTACATCATCAGTAAAACTCTTGGGAAGGGGGCATATCTTTTAGAGGACTTTGAAGGCCACCCCCTTCCTAATCCTTGCAATGCACTCTATCTCAAGAGGTATTACCCTTAGCATTTCCCGCTCGAAATTCATGTTTTACTTTCTTGTAGATAGCCAGCATATGTTTGTTTTCATCAGTCACTACTTCACCAGGACACATGTTGTCCATGAAGTCTTCCTTTCCTCCTTTTTCAAATCAGATTTCCTCACTTACAACACTTTTCCTTGGGGCACCACTTAGCCTCCATCTTTATTCTTGTCTGTGTCGATTTCCGTCACGAGATACCATTTCATACTCATTTTTTTTGGGTCCCCTTTGGACCTTTCATCATTTCAACATCATCATTAATCTTCGTCTGGGTACCTTGGATCCAGCCCCTTTTCAGCATGTTCGCGATATGTATACTCGGTGGTCCAGTGATGCCGCAGCAGCTATTGGTGATTCCCGGGCATGTGTGAGATGTCTCAACCCTCATGAGGGGGTGGCCCTGCAGGTAGCCCCCCACATGCCCGGATGACTTCATTCCCGCCCATGATGCAGCTCCTCTCATTTGATGATATCGTCTTCAACTGCTTGCAGCGCCATTTTCGATTCACATGTCTCTGTCAGATTTTGAGAGCCCTTCCCCGTGTGTAGGGGGAATTTGGGTATATTTGTCTCTCATGTACTACCATATTACTGTATAAGTCCTGACGATTATTCCAGACATCACATGTATGTGGGATTCATCCTCTGATTTATCTGGCTCATGTTTCAGCCAGCACATGATTCATTATTGTGTTTCATGGTTTTTCGGGCACCTTAATCTTTGTACTTATTGCGTTCCGTGGTTTTCCGGGCGCCTTATTCTTTGTACTTTGTCTCGGAGGGCATAGGTATGCCTCCCCCGCCGCCTTTAGCACAGGTACCACTTCATAAAATAGAAACTTGTTGCACCTGTAAGTCTCATCTCCTTAGGGTCTAGTCCTTTAGCACATCAGATGACCTTACATTTCTCTCTCTCACTTCCCTCTCGATATCTAGTGATTGAGTTCTTACAACATACTTCGGTCATACGATTTTCTCCTAACACTCGTACGTTGGGGGGCAATCTGTTACACCATCTTTTGGTCATCTAACCTATTATTATTAGATGAACCCAAGTACACCATGTAAGATCAATTTTACCCTAAGTAAAATTTCTTTCACCATATAAATAACTCATTTGTTTATATTTCCTGGTCATATTTAACCCAAAATAAGGAACTTAATTAAATAAATCCTTATTTATTTAATTATTCCCTAAGAATAAGTTATTTAAATCATTATTTAAATAATATTCTTAGTTAAATTTGACTAAATCATCCATAAATAATTAAATAAACCATTATTTATTTAATTATATTCCCACCACTTCCCTAAAATGATAAATAAACCATTTATTTATTTATTATTTATAAATAAAGGAATTTACCCAAGTCAAGAACCCTTTTCCCTCCAAAAAATATAATAAAATATTCCTAAAGGGTGCTTCTAGAATTTTATTAATAATATTTTATCCATGCACCGAGTTCTAGACCGCCCCAATATTTTGTTATAAATAGGGGGGTTTTCCCCATTCATTAGTCACCTTCATTGCATTAGATCACTCTGGATCTACCCTTGGTCACCATTTTCTATTTTTGTTTTATGAACTCCCATTGAGTTCCATGTTTGTTTTTCTACACCAATAAAAGAGAGAAATTCCAGATCTAAAACACTGAGGACTTCCAAGAACCCATCCCACTAAGGAGAATCAAAAAACACCTTTCTTTTTTTCCTCCCAGGTGCCCCATTCTTTAATATAATACAAATCATTCTTTTAAACACTTTTTTCTTGTCTTGTCTATTGGATGCATGGAGCCATACTATATTTTATCTGCTTAATGTCTTTTTGTGCTTAGATCTGAATTTATGCAACAGACTTAAATAAATTTTGCAGCCATAATCGATGTTAGGGCTATTTGTTATGCGTAGGTAAAGGTATCTTTTACGACGAAAGATTCATACTAACAGTCTAGTATATCTTCTTCTTCTACATCATTCTATATCATTGTAAAGTGGACCATTTTCCCTGGTACCATAGTCCATTCTTATTTTATTCTTATATAGGGTGGTAGGGTGGTGCTAGGGTGAGTTGTATCTCATTGGGTGTTGAGGCATCCGTTCATTTGACTACTGAAGAATATCGAGCATTGGAGCGTCCATCCAGTGCGAGCTGGAGAATAATGCTTTTCTAGATTCTAGGAAGTTGGAGATTTATTTTCAATTGGAGTTGAAAAGAATTATTAGAAAAGCATTAGGTGGTTGTTGTCCCGGAGTGGGTTTCCACCTTAAAAACTGTGTGCATTTGTGTTCCTCTTGTTTGCTGCTACCATTGTACAAACACTGATAATAATTGAAGATTAACTAATGCTCTAATTGAAATAAATACTGATTCACCCCCCCTCAGTATTTCCAACATCAAAGTCTCAATAACTATGAGAGATTTCTTAGAGGCTATGGATAGTTATCTATACATTCAACATGAAATTAAACATATTTTTCAGTTGAGGCCAAAATTCATGAAATATACTGAGACTGATGAAATATACAGGAAGAGAAATAGAATCAATATTCTGAATCCAAAGGAATGGGAGAAGTTATGTGACTACCAGAAAGGGTGACAACTCAGAACAATATCCGAACAACAACCTTAGCTCATTAATTAATCGCACAGACCAATGTATATGTTCTTCATATCAACCTCAGATCTACCGGCACAATAATAAACAACAACACCCAATAACGGATTTATGGAAATTACTGCCATTTGTCACAGCTATTCTAACGTGTCCACATGGTGGTCACATTGATCAATTTTAGTTATCATTGTAATAAATAGCAGATTTCCTGTGTTGATACATCAATCAATAGGAATTCCTTTAAATACTACATTTTTATTTAGTATTAGGGTTTGGACCCTATATTGTAAGCTTTTTCTATTGGAGCATTGTAATTTTGGAGTTGTAGCATCATTAATAAAATACCATTTTGCAAGATTATTGTGCTATATTTTCCTAGTGATGTATTTTCTTTAATTTTTTTAATTTTGTGCACTATTATTTCCTTCAATGTTTAATTTAAATTCTAATTATAAAATAGAAATATGAAGATTGAGATTTGGTTCTTGGAGCACCTCAATTCTGGCCGTGTTTACAATATAAGTATTTTTCTTCTGATGTCTAGTTTAAGAATAATTAATCTCTTTTAAATCACTACTGAGATCACTTTTCTTCATTACATAATTCATTCTGTTATAAAAATCTAGTAGATACATTTAGCTTGCCTTGTAATTACTCTAGAAAAACTGAGGAAACCACCCAACCTATTGTGACTCCATAGCCCAATGGAAATAGTTTAACAAGATCTAATAATCCAACCAAAAATTTCAATCAAAAACAACCTTCACAATCAATTTAACTAGCCTAATATTACAAAAAATTATAAACAAAGATAAATATTATAGAGAGATCCCTCTCTGAGTCTAGGAGGGCTATATCCTAGACTCCAAAGTGGTTTTTTGTTGTCATTTTATGATTATTCTTGCCAATATTAAAATTATATAATGATAACATAATGCTGACCATACTAGGGACATAAACTAAGAAAATATTCTTTCATTCGATTTCAGAAACCCCAGTTAAAAGCACTATATGATAGAATTATTTTTAAGATTGGTTTCTTTCAGTTTCTGAAAATAATTACTTTGTTTGTACTCCCGATCTAAATTTTGGCTCCTAAAAAAATATCTACTAGATCCCATCCTGATCCCAATCCTCCTCCTATAGTATACAATCCTAAAAAGATTTTAAGAAATACTTCCTAGAACTGAAAGTCATAGAAGTAGTATATTTCTCCATAGATCTAACTCCCTCCCTGAAAACTTTGTCATTTTACAAGACATTAAATTTTATTTACATTTTGAAAAAGGTATATTGAGGACCAAATCTAAGAATTGGACTGATCATAGAGTATTTAATCCATCTCTCCTGCATCATAGTCCAGTGAAAGAATCCTATTCACAAATTCAATCTGATATTCAGATACTCAAGGATTTTGACACTCTCCAAGATTTGGTAATAGAGTTTACTTCAACTGTTGATGATTCATACCTCCAACAATATGTAGAATTAACTTCATTGACTATAGCAGCTTCTTTAATTACCTCTCAAACATTCCATCTTAAGTTAGTTAGTCCTACCACTTCCACAACCCCTACCACCTATTTTGTTTATCTCCATACTCAAACCTTTGCACAAATATTCCCTCCCACTGCCCATCCTACTTCATCTATTTTCCACCTTCCTCCACCACCCCCATGAGTCATGGAAACCAAATATGCTCCATTGGTGCTTCCAACACCTTTTCCACCTGTGCCCCAGGATTACCAATCTAAAATTCCACAATTTGATGGTGTTGGTCCTGTAACCGCCCAACATCATGTTGACAGAATGAATGCTCTTTTTGACGTGCAAGAAATTAATGAAGACAATGTCAAATTGAGAATGTTTGCTCAAAGTTTAGTTGGTGAATTCATAAAATGTTAGAAGGGATTTACTGCAAATAATATTTATGATCTCCCTTCATTTCACCAAACATTCATTAAAATATGGGAAAATAAGAAAAATCCTCTTCATATTTTATCTGAATATGAGCGTATCAAGAGGTCTCCAGGAGAGAGTGTTCAAGATTATTTCACTAGATTTAATAGTGTATATAACGCACTTTGTGCTCACATTAAACTAACATAAAGGTTAGTCTTAGTTAAATTCCTTGATGGTTTTGGCCCGAACATGGCCTATCAACTTAGGGAGAGAAATTCATCAACTTTATAAGAAATGAAGGGGGATGTTGTGAGTGTAGAAGCCAACTTGTTAGCAAAAAGAGCTAGGGTGATAACTGAGAGGAGGGTTAATATAAGGGAGGAACCTATAGTTTCTACATCTGATTCTTAAATTTACAATTTGGTAAGGACTATGGAGATAATGATGGAGAGAATTAATCTGAATGAGAGAGATATTCCTAGAGAAAATGAACGAGCTCCTCAAAATAGAAATCAAAATCCTAGAAGAAACCATCCTTATATTAGACAGAGAGAGAAAAGAGGTCCTAGCCAACAAATTAGACCTTCATTCGAAGAGAATTACGCTGATGAATATTAAGGAGTAGTTGAGGAAGTAGAAGAAAACAAGATAAATTTAATGGGAATTAATGAAGATGACTGTATTTTTGTCACTGAAGAAGAACAAGGATTATTTTCATTGACCCAAACAGACTTAGAATATGAACAATCTAATGATTGTAAACTGGTATTTGAGAATGCTATCATGGAGATTCATAGACAACACAACCTTATAAGTAAGAAAAATTTAGACAATTCCAATAAAAAAATTCAGAAAATTCTTCCAAGAAAGTATCTGAATATGATCTTAAGTAAACAATATAAAATTCAAAGAAAAATGTAAATAATTTAGAAAGGAAAAACATGGAGAACAATACTAAGAAAATAGTGGATATTCCTACAAAAATTGATCAAACTAGAATTCCTAGTACAAGCAAACAAACCAAGTTCACTGAAAAAAGTGGTGGTTGAAATAACTAATTTTTCAAATCTGCTCAAAGTTCAAACACCATTCATTATTGAGAATGAACTTGCTAAATTGAAAATATCTGTTCCTCTCACTGAATTGATCAACAAGAATGTGTATAGTTCTCAGGTCCTAAAGGTACTAAAAATAGTGGAGATCAATGATACTGCTAATTTAAATGATGATCAGACTGAACTCTTGTTTGGGCTGGAAATTGATGGTAAACCCCAAGAAGGAGGTGTCCCTCCCTTTTATTTTAGTCTTAATGTTCATGAAAAAATTCTTGATAATTCCATGTTGGATTCTAGTCCATGAAATAATATTATGCCAAAGGATGTTATGGAAATGCTTGGCCTTGAAATCACTAGACCCTACAAATATTTTTACTCTTGGAATTCAAGCAAATTTAGGTGTCTAGGTCTTATCAAAGATCTTTGTGTCACTCTAGCTCAGATACCAGCAAAGAGTTTAGTGATATAGTAGTAGCTAACATCCTCTTAAGTATGGAATTATTTTATCTCGATCATGGGGAGAAAAATTACAAGGGACCCTGCAAATGGACATGACTTATGCTACAATATCGGTTTTTGGTCAACTAAGAAGACTGTATAGGGAAAAATTAAGGAAGTACATGGTGAGTAGTCAAGAAAAACCACACAATTACCCTTTGTACTCTGTTCACAGTGACCTTGAATATTTCATTCTATATAATTATGGAGGCATTGATTCACAGGTTACCCAAACAGAAAATGACCTTAAAGAAAACGATGACAGTCAAATGCAAACAATACAGCCATATCCTGAAAATGGGACTCTTTGCAATATGAGCTTCGATTGCTCATGTGGAAAAGCTGGTTCAGGGGAAGGGATTTTGGTGTATAATGTAGGAAAAAATAGTGCACAAGGTCACTCATACAAATTAAATTTTTGTTCACAAAGAATATAGCATAATTTGAATCCATACTCCTAGGATTAGAATTGTTAAAAAGATTAGGAGCAAAGAGGATTTTTGTACATGGTGATTCTGAGTTGGTCATAAAACAAATAAAATGACAATATGCAGCAAAAAATCCCAGGTTGAGAGCTTATAGAAATTTTTTACTTTATTTCTTAAGAATATTTAGTGAATATGATCTAGCAGCTATACCCAAAAATCAAAATGTCCTAGAAAATGGTCTATCCTTTTCAGAAAGTACATGTAAATTGTAATATTCCAAAATAGGAAAAGCAACAATATTGAATAAAATAATGGAAATAGAAGTGTAAATCAATGTTAAAGTATATGAGATCAATATGGAGCCATTATATTATGAATGGCAGCAGCAAATCCATAGAAATTAGTGAGGCACCAATCATATGATAAGAGCATACAAGCCACCCATAAATAATCACTCCCAAAAATAAGATGTTGATAGAATACAAAATGCTAGAGAGCTGCTATAAGGAAGACTTAATATGCATAAATACAACTAGAGATTGTAAAATTATGTAAATATAGTGATGCATGCCTCAATATATGCTATACCTAGAGATCTAGGCCCTATATCACTCTTCCAAGACAACCCAAGAGGGTTTCTGGAAAATACACAAAGTATACAAATGTGAGCTACAACCCTAGGGATGAAGATTTGCTGCACATAAATAAATGAGAAGATATGGCCGAAGATAATGTAGAATTATGTAGCTCTCCTCCAATATATCCTCTAGATGAAATGTTGTCCCCTCCACTGAAGAAATCACCTCCCAAAACATATATTGCGACCACCCCTGCAACTCCTCCCTAAAATAGTAGATCCAGACTAAAATTGCAATGTAGGGGATAATATCACCTTGGCTTCATGCAAAATTTAGCAATAAAGCTCAAGGGGCTTCCTTGTTGGTCTCCCAATGGAAGGAAACATTCCTCCACTAAAAAATAGCTTAGAAATAGCCGAATACAATCCTCCACTACTGCAACCTGCAACACAACACAAACCTAAGAAGAAACTACGTTGTTGAAGAAATATGTCGCTTTGCCTTATGTAGGAATCTGTAAATGTAGCCCAAATATTTATCCTAAGTGGGAACTCGAAGTACCTCGAGGATGAATGTGGTATTCCCGCTCGGGAACACCCTCGTGTGAAATAACACTGCAATATTAGCTAAACAGCTGAAGAGATCCCCAAGTCTTAACATACCATAAACAAAATAATAATTCAATAATGCCCTCTATGGCTACCATCCCCTTCCTTATATGCTTGGTGAGATTCCTCACCTTGGGCCCCACTCATTAAATCCACTACCTCCATGCAAGGATTCTTCCTCCAAAATTGTGTTGTCCCTCAATGAATGCGACTCCTTCCATACCAGCATTCTTGATTTGGTCAAAGTTAACCCAGTCTACATGCTTCATCCCCTTTTCACGCATAAGGGTCTTCAATCCAGCTATTTAAATGACCTCCATTCGCATTAGGAGTGTATTTATTCCTACTAAGGAGATTTATGGGTCTGCATACCCTCTTATTCTTCTAACTAAGAAGCAACATCAAAAATTAATATTCCAATTTAGTTGTATGTTAATTTAGTAATATTACAATCCTCCCCTCCCAAATGTTTCTTGTCCTCAAGAAACTACAAGGATAGAATTGAAGAGCCTCCTCTCCTCCTCCTGTAGCATCCTCATAGGATATTTTCCTCCAATGTACAATATGCTCTCTCATAAATATGTCACCAATTTTCTCCTCCCAAATGTATAAGTAAGCCTTTGGTGATAAATCCAAATGGCTCTCATCATGAAAAAGTGGGATATCCATGGAGGAAACTATATGTGGTCTAGAGGCCTTCTTGAGGCATGGAATCAGAAAAGTATTGGGAACCTTCATTCCCATGTGAAACTCCAAACCCAAATCTATCATCCACACAAAGTGAGTCACCCTCCAAAATGGTAATTCATGGAAAAGCTCCTCCACCTTTGGCTCTTGCAATGTAGGTGGGACAAATATTTTAACATGATAGGCCAAATGGACTACACCACGTTGTATTTCTCTCCACTTGTGATAAGTGTAGAGTTGCTGCTGAATCTGGGCTGTAATAATATTTCCCTCAAGAGAAAAAAGGACAATTGGATCTGCAAAGACCCCTTCTCTAGTTTCATGAATCTTCTTTTCCCAAACCATCCCATAAAAAGTAAATATCACATCATCACCATATGGTAGCCAAATCAGTAATATAATGTGTAATACTGGATGGTACCAATGGTTTCTCCAGTAGATATAACACAATTTTACTAACCATTGTTTTAGAACATCATGTGGCAAGTTGTCTCCCAATAATTTGCTAGTTGCGCATGTTTTCTCATCTACTAGGAAGTAGTAAATGGAATTATATATTAGCTAATAATAACAATAATATCACAACACTTGCCCAAAGCCATCCAAGAAATGACCTCCTCCATCACTGATATTCGCCTTAGAAAGACCATGAAGAAAAAATAGGAACTTGCCCTCCTATGGAGCAATGCATTGTACATATTTGGCAAGAGAATGTAAAAATTTTGTTAGATGAATAGTAAGTACAAAAATACCACTCTTACCATGAATTTTCAGTAGGCTAGAAAGGAGGTCCACAGATGAGCCCTCCCTTGAGAATCTCCTCATATTGTTCTGAAATGTGAAGTGACACATACTCCCATTGGAACACTCCATCACTAGATACATACTCCCAAATAACAGCGTTGTTGATCTTTGTGATAAGGTTCTTCTCACCTCATGGCTCCATTATTTGACATGCCCCATGACAAAGTCATCCACCATAATGCTTCTATAAGTGGGAGATCCCTTTCTATGTGGAAGTACCTCCTAATTTTCCAAAACTAAGGAGCAACCCATTTGCTCCATGATTGTGCCATCCTCTACTCCTGAACCGCCATACAAGATATGAGAGAAAATAAACCCATACTCTCCCAAGAGTAACCAGAGCAACAATAGCTCTTGTTGTCTCCTCACACCTCCATCATACAAATCATGGAGCGAAAACATGATGATTGACATGAAAAATGCCACATCACCCCGATGCACCCAAAATTTTTGTTGCCATATGATGCAAGTGTCATGCCATGCCCCAAAAATTCACACACCCTCTAAAATAGGACATGTAACATGATGACAAAACTCTCTCAAGATTAACCAACCCAGAAATTCCTCCTGATTCCCTGTTTTGTAGATATGCAAGTGGATCACCAGCCTCTTACTTATCAACATCACCCAACCAACCAATGGTGAGTGTCTCATGTCAATTTCCAAATGGGTATTCCTCTAATGGAGAATACCATCCTCCGTTATCATATTACTATCTCTACACTTCATGGGATGTGGAAGTGCAACCTCCTAGAGATCTCCATATGAAGACCACTCATCAATGACCATTTTGAACCCATAAGGATCCAATTATGCTGAAGGAAAGGTCTTCTCATTGAGTTGTGAAGTTCTCATCAAGAAAGATCTATCATAGTAATGGGAGATAAGATGTCTCTTTTTGACCATCTTCCTATCCCCTGCTACACATGTAGAATGGTAATTGGAGTGCTCCAATAATGGTTGGGCCCCCAACTCATCAATGCTGCTCAAAGACAGTGCTGCTGATCTCCATGATGGTGGATCTATTGTCTTATGATCATGCTCAATGCTGAACATATATTTCTGCATTGGATTGTTTAGGAAAATACTCATCCTATCCTCCAAAGATCTACACTCCAACCCCAATAGTTTTTTGCAACTCAATAATTACATACTAGGATGAATGTACATCTCCTCCTTGATCCTGTCGAGGGTCCTCTGCGTAGTGATAGTTTGTTGCTCCAAATCAGCAGTGTGTGTTGACCTTAGGCGATGAAATGGCATGTCCCTACAACCTTCCATATGATGTGTTGAAATAACAGAAAGTGGAAATATTTTCATACCTTGGTTTATCTTGGGAACATCTTGTACTGCAACAAGGGTTCCTCCCACCGATGTGATGACTTCCACAACTACTGGTGATGATGATGGATTCTACTCTACTACTGCACCAATGCTACTATAAGTCTCCTCCTCCTCATGCATCTCCTAAGTAATGCATGGGAATCTAAATGTCAAGAGATCAAGACCACTTTTCAAAGGTGCAAGTGTTCCTTCTCTTGATGTATTTATCCCTGTAGCAAGTGGTGATGGTCATTTCTTTTCTTCTGTTTTCTTCTTGTCAAACTTCTTGATCAACCTTTGAGTAAAGTTTGCATAAGTGATCACTCTGGCATGACTCAAATGGCTGAACCACCAAATGTTTTCTTGACCCTCAAGGTGCAGTGCGGCAATCTCGATAAATTCTCTTTATACTACTAGATGTAGCAGGAATAATGTATATAAACTTCTCCTCCAAGCCCTTGTTGTGCATGTAGTTGACGCATCAAAATTACACAATAGGAAGCTATCATACTTTCTTCTTCTATTGATGCAACTTCTCATTTCTTATTTAATCTGAATAAATGGTTGGAGAGTTAGATTCTCCTTGAAAGCTATTGATTGAGATTTATATTCTACAAAATACTCACTTAGAATCTCATGATCTAATTTTCCTCCATCTTCCTGTATTTCACCTTCCTCTTCAAATAAAGTGGACATAGAATGCAGCTCTGGAGCTCGATGCAATACCAATTTTCTCTTCTGCTAATAGGAAGCGCATGGACCTTCTTCATCTTGAAACCCTAATGAGGTCTCATTGCTTCTCTCCATTTTCATTTTCTTGACAGCCTTGGTGAGGTCCTTCATAGGTCTGAAAAGGGATTAGATAAAACTCATTCCTTCCATCATTCCGATCTCTTCTTATTCTTCTTACTCTCTTCATATCATAATGATTGAGATCCATAGGCTGAGCCAAGATTATGCTCTGATACCACTATAATATTCCAAAATTGGAAACACAATAATATTGAACACAATAATGGAAATAGAAGTGTAAATCAATTTACAAATATATGAGATCAATATGAATCCCATTATATTATGAATATCAACATCAAATACATACAAAAAAGTGAGGCATAAATCATATGATAAGAGCAAACAAGCCTCCTATAAACAATCACTCCGAAAAATAAGATGTCGCTACAATAAAAAATGTTGGAGAGCTGTTATAGCGTAGTCATAATATGATTAATGCCAGCTAGAGATCATACAATTATGTAAATATAATGATACATGCCTCAATAGATGTTATACATAAACATCTAGGCCCTATATCACCCTTCCAGGACAACCCAAAAGGGTTTCTGGAAAATACAGAAAATATACAAATGATAGATACAACCATAGGGATGAAGGTTTGCTACACATAAATAAATGAGAAGATATGGATGAAGATGATGTATAATTATGTATCTCTCCTCCAATAGATCTTCCATATGAAGGTTTGTCCCCTCCACTAAATAAATCACCTCCCAAATCATACATTGCAACCACCCTTACAACTCCTCCCTAAAATAAAGCAGATCCATACTGAAACTGCACTATAGGTTATAATATCACCTCGTAATAGTGAAAAATGAGTCATAAAGCTCATTGAAGGTGCTTCCTTGCTGGCCTCCCAATGGAAGGAAACCTTCCTCCACTGAAAACTAGCTCACAAATAGCCCAATACAATCCTCCACTACTGCAACCTGCAACACGGCACAACCCTAAGCTGAAAATACATTGGTTAAGAAAGATGTAGCTTGGCCTTATGCTAGAATGTGGAAATGTATCCCAAATACCTCTCCTGAGTGGGAACTCGAAGTCCCCTGAGGATGAAGGTGGTATTCCCGCTTTGGAGCACCCTGGTGCTAAACAACACTTCAATCTTAGCTAAATAGCTTAAGAGAGCTGCAAGTATTAACAGACCATAAACAAAATAATAATCCAATCATGCCCTATATGGCTTCCATCCCCCTCCTTATATGCATGGTGAGCTTCCTCACCTTGGGCCCCACTCATTAAAGCCACTACCTCCATGCATGGAGTCTCCCTCCAAAACTTCACTGTCCGTCAATGAACTCCACTCCTTCCATACTAGCACTGTTGATTTCGTCAAATTTGACCCAGTCTGCATGCTTCATCCCCTTTTCCCACATAAGGGTCCTAAATCTAGCTATTTAGATGACCTCCATTAACATTATGAGTGTCTGTATTCCTACTAAGGAGATTTATGGGTCTCCACACCCTCTTATTATTGTAACTAAGAAGCAACATCAAAAATGAATATTCCAATTTAGTTGTATGCTAATTTAGGAATATTACATAAATTTCCTCACCCAAATAAAAAATACACAATAGAGGTTAAACATCATCCTTCTATGCCAGATAACATGAGACACTAGCAAGTTTTTGGTAGTGACAAATAAATTGAAAGTTTCTTAAAATATAAGGACAAATTTTAAGATAACAATATAGACCTAAATTACGAGGAATACAGTCATGTCGATGTACAAATTACTGTAGAGAAATAATCCATTGATTCTAATGTAAATACTAATGTAAATATTCCAGTCAATAAAACTGTATATAAAACAAATATTCATAAAGACCCTGAAAAACAGGAATTCTAAGTACTGCAACTCAAATATAATATCTTGATTAGAGTGATGGTCCCTTTAGAATAACTATTTGACTTTAATGATGTGACTAAGAAACCCAAAATAGAGCCAACAGGTACAAACATTGAGGAATGTAACATAGGAACTAAACAAGATCCCAAAATCATAAAATTGTGAAAATCACTGCCTATCATTACAAAAAGAAAATATATATATAGCCCTGTTTAAAGAATTCATAGATGTATTTTCTTGGAGCTATGAGGACTTGAAATATTATGATACTAGCATCATAGAACACATGATTCCAATCAAGGAGGATCATAAATGATTCAAATAGAAATTGCACAGAATAAATGTTGTTTTGATTCCTTTGGTTGAGAAAGAAATAAAAAATATGTATGTGTCAAAAATCATAGTTCCACTCAGATATTCCAAATGGGTATCCAACATAGTGCCTACAAGAAAGAAAACAGGTGAAATCAGACTCTGCATTGATTTTAGGAATCTGAACAAAGTATCTCTTAAGGACAATTACCCTTTACCAAAAATGGACCACATATTGCACAGGGTAGTAGGTTCCATTAGGAATTATTTGTTAAATGGCTTTTCAGTTTATAACCAAGTTTTATTACATCCTAATAATCAAGACAAAACAACTTTTACTACTCCTTGGGGAACTTTCATGTATGTGAAAATGCCTTTTAGATTAAAGAATACTAGAGCTACTTTTGAAAGGGCCATGGACATTTCTTTTGCTGACGAAATTGGTAATTTTATTTCAATTTATCTTGATCATATTACTGTATATTCAAAAATTGATGAAGAATACTTAGCACATTTGAGAAGAGTTTTTGAAAAATGCAGAAGTTTTGGAATTTCCCTGAATCCCAAGAAAACATTATTTGGACTTGAATAAGGAAAATTGATAGGTAAAATTATTTGTCAATATGGAATTAGAATTGACCCTAGCAAAATAGAATGAATACTCAATATTGGTCAATCTAGGAATCTCAAAGAACTTCAATCATTCATTGCTAAAATCAAATTTTTGAGGAGATTTATACCCAACCTTGCAGAACTTTTGAGGAATATTACCAACATGCTCAAGAAACATTCAGAAATTAAATTGAACATTGAAGCTAAAAAATCCTTTTATTTAGTCAAGAAAGAATTGAATAAGGCTCTAGTCCTTATCAACCAAAATTTTACTAAGGATTTCATAAATTTTCTTTTGCTTCTAGACATACTATTGCTACTATTTTATTGCAGAAAAACAATGAAGGACATGAACAACCTGTGGCATTTTTTAGCAAGGCATTAAGAGATGCATCATTGAAATATAATATCATGGAAAAAGAGGCTTTTTGTTCGGTCAAAACATTAAAGGATTTAAAATTTTACATTATACATTCACATATCATTGCTTATGTGCCCAATGCAGCTGTCAAAGACATCTTAACTTAGAATGGTCATGAGGGAAGAATAGGCAAATGGATTGATGTGATCTTGGAATATGATGTGGAAATCAAACATACCAAATTGATTAAAGGCCAAGGATTAGCCAAATTGATGGCTGAATCAAACTTTCATGCACTAGACATTAATATGGTCCATTCGTTGGATGATCAAGAGGAATTGGTGACTCCACTGATTGATGAAGAATTCCTAAATTCTCCCTGGTATGCAAACATTTTTTATGTTTTTTTTAATTTGAATGTTCCTCTTGTTTTATCCAAAACTAAAGCAAGATTTGTAAAATTGAAATCTGTAAAATTCTGCATTTTGGAAAATGTGTAGTATTGAAATAATATTATAGGTAGTTTACTCAAATGTTTTATAATGGATGATGCAGATAAAGTTATGCAGGAATTCCATGGAGGTGACTGTGGTGGACATCATTATTGGAAAACCACTGCTAACAAGTTCATGAGAGATGGTTTCTACTGACCTACCCTTTTTCCTGACATCCATAAGATGGTCACTACCTATCAAAAATGTAAAATTTTTGAGGGAAAGAGAAAACTATTGCCCTTACTCGTAAAGCCTATTTTTTTTAGAGCCCTTTCCAACTATGGCGATTAGACTTCATTGGATAAATTCATCCCCCATCCTCTGCCCAGAATAAATGGGCCCTCGCTGCTACAGATTACTTTACCAAATGGATAGAAGCCACTCCTTCTAGAAATTCCACTGACTTTTTTATCATAAAATTCCTTGAAACCAATATCTTTTCTAGATTTGGTTGTCCTAGAAAAATCATTACAGATAATGCTGCAACCTTTAATTCCAAGAAAATGGTTTATTTTTTTCATAGTTATCATATAATTTTTGGGCATCTAACAGCCTATCATCCTCACGGTAATGCATTTTCTAAATCTTCAAACAAAATTTTGGTGAATATCATAAAAAATCGCTTGGAATATAACAAGAAATCATGGCACAAAAAATTGATAAATTCTCTTCGGGTTGATAGACTTACTACAATGAAGTCAATTGGCATGTCTCCATACCAATTGGTTTATGGAATGGATGCAATTTTTTCCTTCTTCCTTTGGAGTTCTAGTCATGAATATTATTCAGGAAATTCAACCTGAACCAAATGATATACAGAGAAAGATCAATGAAACCATTCAGTTGCAACAATATAGAGAAGAAGTTTATAACATAACTCAAGTTATTCAAGAGAAAATCAAGAAATTTTTTGATAAGAGAACAAAGGCTAATGATTTTAATTTAGGAGACGAAGTTCTAAAATGAGATTCTAGAAGAGAAGACAAAGGCAAACATGGAAATTTTGACAATCTTTGGCAAGGGCCATACACCATTGATGCTTTCAGAGGAAACAATGCATATTTTCTCAAAGAGTTGGATGGTATAGAGTAGCCTACAGGTCATGTCAATGGCAATATGCTGAAACATTATTTCTCTTGAAAATTCAAGTTGGTCTTTCATCATTGTAAATACCACATTTTTACAATTTATGTTGAATAATTCATTAACCAAGGTTGAAGCCCGAAGAGAAGGCCCTAAGGCTGGTTTCATGAGTAGTCATAAAATGGAAAAATAAATCATATGAATATTTTGTATAAAATGGATCAGTCAATTCTATTGGTCTTAGGTTCTTGACAGTTCATTTGAAGAAGTTCCACCCCCAGCTAGAGCCACTAATAGTATCCTATAAATCATAGGATCTCAAGGTGACTAGATATTTCATGTTCTTTGCAATTTAATATTGAGAATGATTTTTAATATTCATGTGATTTCCAAAAAATATATGAAAAATGAAAATAAAAGAGGGTATAAAGAAAACAGAAAAAAGGAAAAAAGAGAAAGAGGAAAAGAAAGAAAATCCGAAAAAAAATAATACTGAAAGTGCTGCAAATCAAAATTCCAGTCCTCATTAGATAGGTTTGTTCAATCATACAATTTAAGCATGATTTTACAATTTTAAAATTATGTCGATAGGTTAGAAAATAAGGATATTCCAAACTGTTTAATCTTAGCATATCAATATATAGCTAGAAATGAAATTGACTCCACAGTTTAATCTAAGTCAATGGAAGAAATAAGGATAGATGTAGGTTAGAATTTTAAAGAAAATATGAGTTTGGGTCTGCAAGTCCAAATTCACCCTGCAAAGGAACAAAAAATCTTAGATTTATAGTTTGGGTAGGTAGACATAAAAATAAGAAATAATGGAGGAAAGATGAAATTTAATTCAAAGGCATATCCTAAAAATTTCATGTATTCTTGAGAAAAAGGGGGAAAATCAAATAACATAGGGTTTTCTATTCTAATGTTGGGAAAAAAGGTGTTTCATATCAAATATCAGGAATTACAGTTCATCTAAAGGATGTTTCCGCATATTTTATGTCATTATTTATATCCTAAGTTCCTAAGTCCCGAAAAATTCCTTTTTTCATTTATTGTAAGTAGTAACCTATTCCCCATCACACATTAAATCTCCCTGACCCCATCATCTTATTACCCATCACATATCCATTAATCACTCCACATATTCCATCCCATCCTCATGCCCTCCTCTTTATCCGACGACCCACACAATTTTTTAGCCCCCTAAGACTTCGAACGTTAAGAGAGGGGGGGGGGGGTGGCGTAATAAATAAACTGTTTCCAATACCACCTCCACTGCTACATGTCATGCCTAGCTCATTTCCCACCACCCTCCCCCCCTTGGTCCATTACCACTTAACATGTGTAACCCCCTCCGAAAAGAGGTTTCTACTGCATTTGAAACCGCAGCGCCCACCTAACCATTTCATGACCATTGTCCATTACCGTTGTGCCAGGAATCCACCTGCTCGTCCCCTCTGTCCTTTTAAATGCGCTATCACCAAAGAGCCGGTTAGAAAATTAATGGCTCAGGTTGTTACCCAACGAGTCCATGACGTATCAAAAGGTTTCCCAATAAAGCTATTAAACCAAAATTCAACACATATTCCAAGGTTTACCATTGTTATTCTATTCAATTTTTTCATGTGACTGGGTTGTGAAGAATTTACAAAAAAGAGAGTTACAGAAAGTGTTCAGTTATCTGCAGAAATCTATTAGTTTTTTGCAAACACAATCATAATTCCTTGTTTACAATTTCCCTCCCCATTGTAATCGACATAAGTTCCCTCTCTTCGTACCCTTCTTCATTCAAACCCTCTCTTCTCTATAACAGTGAAAAAAAAAGTGAGAATTATTCACAGAAGACAGAATACCTCCAAAGAAGGACGAGCAACCGTTCAATCCTATGGTTTACCCATAGGTAGATCTGGATCACATGGCTTTGGCAGATAGATATTTTAAGATCTGCAAGACATAGTCAGACTTTGATTTATTCGATGTATACTACTGGATTAACGATACATTTTTAGATGAGGTTTATGACATGGGCCCGTGGGAAACCAAACTACCATACTACAATTTCCCAAATACCCATAGTTGTCCTAAGTTTACTAGAAAATTCCATGATTGATATGAAATCAATTAAAGATCTGTAGTGACCCCAATAGGAGAGGTTTTGTTTACTATTAATGTCTAATCAATCCAGCAGATGATACGGGTCCCCACTGTGGAAGAAACCATTCTTTTCTCTTATGAAGCTCTTAGAGAATTATATTAGAAGATGGAATTTTCTAGCAAAGCTAAAACTTTAAAACTCTTCATAGCCACTGATGCCCCAATGCCTAAAAATAATATTCCATATCCTTCATCCACTTTCCCTGATAGGAACCAACATATTGTTATTATTTTATCATATTTTCTAGGTTATCATACGAATCAGTGGGTAGATGATGCCATAATTGGTTTTCTTTCCATTCTTTCTTTATATTCTAAGCCCTCAATCATGTTCAATTTTCCCAATTCCTTGTTGATGCCATCCATGATCAATTCTTCAAATTTCATACGGAGGAGGTATTCAAACACACTTATGTTTCGGTATACATGTTTTTTTATTTTCAATCCAACAGATTCCAGTTTGAGATGACAAAGCTTAATGATGACTCTCAGCCTCAATCAGTTATTTTTTGGACCATTTCAGTAATGAAGGAGATGAATAATTACACATATAAGAATATTGTGGATTCATTTGCGTATATAGTAATGAATTTACTCATCAGTGCAACAAAGCCAAGGTTTAGTAATAAATCAATAAGATTATGCAGTTGACAGATCAATTAGGAACAGGAGTTGGTACTTGTACCAAACTTATACTGAGATCATAATCTATGGATGTGAATTCCCCCCCTACAAACTGCCAAATTTCCTCCCCATGAGGATCTTTGCCTTTGAATACATAATAAGAATGATAAATGCAAATGAAGTCCACTTTGTCCCTCAAAATAAGAAATCCTAATTCAGGATGAAGTCCCAAACTGTACCTTTTATTTGCAACAGTAGAGAAGCAGGGGAGGAGGCCGATAAATTATTGAAGGAGATGAAATTTAGCCATAGTTTCACCTAGTCTTATGACCCATTGGGTATCATCAATAAGAAAAGGGTGGAGAACAAGTCAACACCATACATTCATACACACAGGCTTGAGATAGAAGAATACATGAATCAAATAGAATGGGTATAAACTACACTGCAAGAAGCTGAAGAATAGGTGATCTACACCTCCAGTATTAAAACCCCCACTCCACAGGAAAATAAGACTATTGGAGATACAAAAGATAAGGGAAAAGAACCAGAGAAAGAAATAACATGGAAGAGGCAAAGAGATCAACAATATGATATGGAGACTAATACATCAAGCAAATAATTTAAGATGAAGTAAAAAAAGAGAGCTAGAGTCCACATGGACATTGACCAGAGCAGTGAAAAGGAGCAGTAGACAGTCATTACAATATGTAATGTTCCCAACTAAGGAACAACTACACTATTGGGAATAATCTAAGTTATTACCAATGTGGAGCTTTAGAAAATCATTAGCTTGGCAATGTAGAGCATCTCATTAGATGTAGAATAACATCAAACCAGTAGATGTAAGAACCTTGGCAATAATATGATCTATATTCTCGTTCCTGTGTGGGAAAATGTAACAATATAGAGCATAAAATAGTTGTCTTCAGCAAATAACACTATACAAGTTGGGAATGGGACTTGGATCCCTTATAAGGCATGATATAAAAGTTATATGAAGAATTAGAGGTAAAAAAATTTACTCTAGCTGATATAAATAGATCTCCCCAAGTCAGAATGCCTTAAACAAGCCCAAACCCCATAGTCTAGATAATGCCGGAGGTACTATAGCAAGGACTGCTTTATTCTAATGAGGGTTTCTACAGAAAATGAAGAAATAACTTTGATATAAGACTTATATTAATCAAACAATGGATAAAAGGGAGGCTTAACCTCTTATACAACAAAACAAGACACCCGGGAAAGGTTTCCAGCAAAATGCATTATGAATAAGCAGTACTGCAGAAATAACACAGTTACTGCATCTACGTATTATAAATGGCTGAATATGACATGAGATAACAGAATAATACAAATAAATGGCCCTAGGTCTCTTATTTTCAGTCCTAGAGGGAAATGAGTACCTCCTCCTCAAAGATTAGCATACAATCAAAGGATGCACCTCTACTGATGGTGCTCCTGCATAGAAAACAAAGTTTAATAAAGGTGACTGCGTTGTGGTTGAATGTAGATGAGTGGCCTCTATAAAAATACTAAAATGAAGCTCAAATCACTCCCCTTTTATCCCTTAAAAAATATGATCTAAAGAGAGGATGGAATTCCCGCACAAAAATTCCTTGCACTAAGCAATGCAGCAACTCTGGCTAAACAACTGATGTATGCAATTGGTCTCAAGAACAAAATAGCTTAATACATGAATGAATCCCCTTTGATGCTATGCATTCCTTTTATCTTTGGTGAGCCTCCTCATCCCGGACCCCACACAATGTTGAGGTGACTTCTTCATGAAGCTTCCTCTTTCAAAACTACAATGCCCTAGCTTGCTTCCCTCCTCTTGTGGCTGTGTTGTTGACTTGGTCAACTAATCCACCTCCAATTCCTCTTTCACACTAGGGATATTCAATCTAGTTTACCTATGTGTGTCTTAGGCTGATCCTTTTTCACATTGAACTGGTTTACATAGGTGATCTCTTCCTCCTCAAGAATGCAAGTTGACTTAGTCAAACTTGACTATGTCCTCATATATTTTTTCCCTATTCACACTTGGAAGTGTAAAACAAGATCCTAGGGTAATATCTTCCCTTAATAAGGTGGAATTTATTCATATTCTTATTGTTCATGGGCTCCCTTACCCATTTATTCCTCTCCTAGGTGAAAGTAGCAAAATCTAATGTTCCAATTTTCCTGTTGCAAAATTGGGAACATTACTGTCCTCCCCTCCCAAATGTTGCTTTTCCTCAAGAAACTGGAAGGATAGGACTGAAGAGAATCCTTTCCTCCCCTGTAGCACCCTCATAATATTAAGTCTCCCAAGAATCAAGGTGTTGCATCATCAATATATCTCCAAGTTGCTCCTCCCAAGTGTGTAAGCTATTTAAATAGCTGACATCTGTGATAGTGAAACACCTATGGAAGCAACAATCAGTTATTTGAAGGTCCTCTTGAAGCATGAGGGCTGATATAAATTGGAATTCATCATCCTCTTTTGATTTTCTCCCTCCCTAAGCTATAAACCAAAACACAATGAGTCACCCTCCAGTATGGCAACTCATGAAGGATCTCTTCCACCTTGAGCTCTTGCAAAGAAGGTGGGCTGCATAACTGATTGTGTGGAGTTAAAATGTTCAACCCTTGTTGATTCTCTCTCCACTTATGACATATATGGGGCTGATACTAATATATTTCTGAGATATAATGGTCTTCAAGAAAGACCCAAGCCACCCCATCAAATCTAACACCCATGAGGTGTCCCCTCAAAGGACTCAAACCTCCCAAATGAGTCCTATCACTTGAAGGCAAGATGTAAAGCATGAAAATCAAGGTTTCCCCTTGTTATTTTTGAAATATGTAGCTTGTATAATGTGAAGAATCATCTTTTCACTGGGCCTATCCACCTCTTGTGCCACTCCTCCAACGGTGCTTCCTACAATCAATGTTTTAGCAGCATAGCATGGAAGCATAAACATATGAAAACAAGTAGGTAGAACATAGTCCCAATCATGGAAACAAAGCAGGGCATCCTTTGCCTGCCTCAATACATAGTGTAACAAGTGTGTTTTCAGCCACTTGTTTTCTGCCACATCCATTTTACAAAAGGGAATAATGAAAGAATAATTTCAATGATGCACACCGAAAACCATGTGGCATTCCCCCACAATCCACAAAGAGAATGGCCACCATAAACGCAACAAGTGGCATCAAGTACATAAAAATAAAATATGAATTAAGGAAATAACATCCTTGGTATCCTATGTTGTTCATATAGATAAGGAAGTGTAAAATACAAAACAAAATTTTACCTCCTCCATCATGTACTTCGGTCATCGAGCTGAAATGGCTCAAGTGAAAATTATCCCTTGCTGCAGGTGAGTATGGAAGTGGTTGTGCTAACATTTTCTTCATCTTCTGGGTTGTGCATCTCTCCATATGATAATATACATTCAATTGAATTCCCTCCCAAGTGAACTCCTTCCTTGAGGGATGGTATGCATAAAAATGCATGGAAGGAAAGTCCAAAAATGCTGCATGTAGACCTTTCTCCTTGTGCTTATGAACCCACTCCAAGAAAGTCAAAACATGGTAAGGGATAATCTCATCCATTACTTTCTCATGCCCATATCTACATGCTCCCATGGTTCATTACTTGTGAAGTGATCTTGGGAACACTTCGGCAAGTAATCCAAGCTCCCAGGTGACAGCGTTGCTAGCCTTTGGAGTAGGGTTGTTGTCATCTCAAAGCTCAATTCTTTGACATAGATTGTGTCAAATAATCTTCCCAAAATGTTGTTGTACATGTAGATATCCTTCCAATATGGAGGGGCTGCTCTTTGAACTATGCTAGTGCCATCCCTTACTCCTGCAGCATCATGCCAAGTGTGAGAGAAAATCTGCCCTTGCTCTCTCCCAATCCTCCAAAGAAACAAATGACTTTGCTGCCTCACCATACCTCCATAATACAACCTATGTGGTGAAAAAATAATGATCTCACCACCATGATGCATCCACACTTCTTTCTGCCCCATGATGAGAGTATCCTACCAATCTTCCTTCCTCTCCTCACCCCATGGAAAAGGACATGTCATAGGTTGACCAAACTCTCTCAAGAGTAGCCAGTGCAGTTTTGCCTCTTGTTGCCTGGGGTCATAGACTTGCAAGAGGCTTACCAATCTCTTTCCTCCCATCCACATCCACTCAAATCCAAGTTGATGCCTCCTAGCTTTCTCCATATTGGCATTCCTCCAATGAGATCTACCATCCTCCCATATCAGACTCTTCTCCTTGCATTTCATAAGAGGTTGAAATGCAACTCCTTGGAGATATCTAAGAAAATATCCCTCACTAATGATAATATTGAGTCCATAGGGACCCGAAGGATCTAAAGGGAAAGTCTCCTTGCTGCTACCTCTTGACAACATTGTAACCCTCCTCCAGGGTGTTTTGCCTATCTCATGTGTCAATCTCAGGATGAACATGTGGTTCTGCATAAATTTGTTGTGAGTGAGTTTCACTCCATCCTCCAAGAATTCACACTCCAACCTCAAGGGTTGTGTGTAACTTATTAGTGATACATGAGGTTGAGGGTTCAAATCTCCCTTCAATCCTCCAAGCTTGCACAGCGCAGTGCAATCGTGCTGCTCTATCTCAGTAATACCATTTGATCTTGGGCCATATGCAACCAAATCTCAAACCCTTTCCATAAAATTTTCTGAAATGTTAAGACATCAAAACTTATGCATACCTTTGTGAGCCTCTGGGACATCTTCTATGGCTGCAAGAGGTCCTCTCTTCAATGTGTTGGTTGATCCAACTGCTAGTGTAGAAGGCTGCTCTCTCAAGCCCATGGAAGCGCTGGTACTTGCCTCCTCCCATGGTGGTCTGGGTCTACTCTCCTCTAATATCCCTCTATCAAAGGTTCTAATTAGTTCTTGAGTAAACTCTGAAAAATAAGTCACTCTTGTGTAGCTTAAGTGACTGTCCCACCAAGCATTGGCTTCACCCTCCACATGCAACGCTGCAACTTCTGTTGCCTCCCTCTCTTCCATTGGATGAAGCATGAAGAATTCCTCAAGCTTTCTTGCCCAAGTTATTGTTGTATTTGACCCATAAAATTTAGACAATAGGAATCTATTTCCTCTAATCTCTCCTTTTATGCAAGGTCTTTTCTCTTCTCTCAGTTGAATAAACTGAGGAAAATCTAGGGTCTTTCTAAAATCCCTAGCTTGGCACTTGTACTCTGCCAAATACCCACTTATTATTTCATGCTCTAAGTGGTCTCATTTCTTTCCACTTCCTTCATAGGAACAGGAAGTGAATGCATCTTCTTGTTCTCCTTGAAACCTTCTAGAGGTCTCACCGCAACTCTCTCGTCCTTGCAACCCTCTTGGAGTCTCAATGATTTTCTCTTCTTCTTTCTTCTTGGATCTAAAAATCGACAAGATCAAGATAATACAATCCATAATTATGTTCTCTTATTCTTCTTACCTCCTAATTGGATCTGAAATCCACAGGCTGAGCCAAGATGGCAGCTCTGATACCACTGTAATGTTCCCAACTAAGGAACAACTACACTATTGGGAATAATATAATTTATTAACAATGTGGAGCTTTAGAAAATAATGAGCTTGGAAATTTATAGCAGCTAATTAGATGTAAAATAACATCAACCCTGCAGATGTAAGAACCTTGGCAATAATATGATCTATATTCTCCTTCCCGGGTGGGAAAATGCAACAATATAGAGCATAAAATAGTTGTCTTCAGCAAATAACACTATAAAAGTTGGGAATGGGACTTGGATCCATTATAAGACATGATATAAAACTTATATACAAAATTAGAGGTAAAACAAATCACTCTAGCTGATATAAACAAATCTCCCCAAGTCAAAATGCCTTAAACAAGCCCAAACCCCATAGTGTAGATAATGCCAGAGGTACTGAAGCAAGGAACGTGTTATTTTAATGAGGTTTTCTGCAGAAAATGAATAAATGACTCTGATATAAGACTTATATCAATCAAACAATGGATAAAATAGAGGCTTAACCTCTTATACAACAAAACAAGACAACCGGAAAAGGTTTCTGGCAAAATGCATGAAGGAGAAGCAGTACTGCAGAAATAAATCAGTTATTGCATCTATGTATTATACATGGCTGAATATGACATGAGATAATATAATAATTCAAATAAATGGCCCTAGGCCTCTTATTAGCACTCCCAGAGGGAAATGAGCACCTCGTCCTCAAAGATTAGCATACAATCAAAGGATGCAGCTCTACTGCTGCTGCTCCTGCATAGAAAACACAGTTTACTAAAGGAGACTGTGCTATGGCTGAATGTAGATGATTGGACTCAAGCCAAATACTGAAATGAAGCTGAAATCACTCCCCTTTGATCCCTTAAGAAAGATGATCTAAAGAGAGGATGGAATTCCCGCACACCAATTCCTTTCACTAAGCAGTGCAGCAACTCCGGTTAAATAGCTGAAGCATGAAATTGCTCTCAAGACCAAAATATCTAAATACATGAACGAATCCCCTTTGATGCTATGCCTTCCTTTTATATTTGGTTAGACTCCTCACCTCAGACCCCACAAAATGTTGAGGTGACTTATTCATGAAGCTTCCTCTTTCAAAACTGCGCTGCCCTAGCTTGCTTCCCTCCTCTTATGGCTGCGCTGTTGACTTGGTCAACTAATCCACCTCCAATGCCTCTTTCACACTAGGGATCTTCAATCTAGTTTACATATGTGTGTCTTAGGCTGATCCTTGTTCACATTAAACCATTTTAATTGGGTGATCTCTTCCTCCTCAAGAATGCATGTTGACTTAGTCAAACTTGACTATGTCCTCATCTATTTTGTCCTTGTTGACACTTGGAAGTGTAAAACCAGATCCTAGGGTGATCTCTTCCCTTATTAAGGTGGAATTTATTCATATCCTTATTGCTCCTGGGCTCCCTTACCCATTTATTCCTCTCGTAGGTGAAAGTAGTAAAATCTAATGTTCCAATTTGCTTGTTGTAAAATTGGGAACATTACACAATTAGACATTCTCCAAGATCTTCTCTAGCAGGTGGCAAAAAAAAATTTTCAACATCTTCATCCACCATTCCTGATGCAGCCTAAGCTGCGTAAACCCACATTATGAAATAAAATTCATAATCTCATGCATATAAACAGAGATAAACTCAACAGTGACGATACCTCATACGAAAGGTATTTCTCTTTATAAAATTATGGTTAAAAATAATATTAAAATACCCACCTTATGACAATTTTGTATTTATGAATTCTGACTTTGGTTAAAAACCAAAAATGTCAACATATAAATATATTCGGTCCCACATCTTTACCCAACTCACCTTTTTGACAACGATCAAATGCATCAGTAAATCCGAAGGCTATCAATACGCCCATCAGATCAGATGGCCTTCGCATCTCAACATACGCAATGTTTAAATCTTTCATATCATGCGAAATTGCTCATTTTAATGTGCCACGTGTCACCACCTAAACACAATTGTACTCCTAAATTAATTACCGCTTACATCTTTTTTGCTGTGCGAAAACCATTTGTTGTTTTGAAAAACTATTTTAACTCTTCCACTGTGTCATTAACTTATGGTTCCAAACGCCTAAATTATATTTCTGTTGTTCCTTCTCTCCCATTTCCATGCCAAAGTATGGGGTTTCAAAACATACATACCAATGAGACATCGACAAACATATATCTCTTATTTGTTATACTAAATATCAACTGCAATTAAATCTTCTTTTTGGCATTAATCCAAGTTCACTTATGCCGATATCATTGTTCTTCACACCTCTACGCAATGTTTATTTGGCATCAATTTGTAGGGCCAATTTCTTTTGAGTGACGTCGATCCTTTTTGGGATTGATGACCAATCTTTGACATATAGAATCCATGTATAATTTAAATTTTAACATGAATGTTGACCTCTTAAGAACGCACAATCTCCTGAATTCTTCTTTTTTCGTTCTTTCCATAATTTCACTGTTCAATTGGATTTTTTAACCCGATATCCATAATTTTCTGCACAATGTTTCATTGAAGGCCACATTATTTTAATGGGTCACCATCGATCCATACTGTGATCAATGGTTTCTTGCCCATCCTTTGAAATATGCTATCTTATACAGATTCAAACCCTATCTAAATCCTTAATCTCTCCCCATGAATTTGAGGCTTTACAATTTATACAAATGTTTTTGAAACCATTTCTGTTTTTAGATCCTCTATCTTGAGAGTGCAAGCTTCTATGATCCATAACATTTTAATTAATCTTCTGGGAAAACACATAAGAAATTTTTGAACCGACACGTTTCGAACTACCAACTCTAGTTCATCATTAGGATAATGAAGATTGGTTTATTTGACTTACACATTTATACCAGGAAGAGAGAAGCAACGGTCAAAACCCAAGACAAATTAAAAATGTTAAAAAATGGTCAAAAATAAGAATAAAAATATAAAATAAACCAAAAATATAATTAACTTATCCTTAAAATTACAAATGTTAAAAATGGTCAAAAATAAAAATAAAAATATAAAATGAACCAAAAATATAATTACCCCATCCTTAAAATTTTACAAAACAACCAAGAAAAATATGTCAAAACTAAAAATAAAAATAATATAAAATCAAAACTAAAAACTAAAAATATCACCCCTCGTAAATTAAATCATCAAGTCAAAAGTCAAAAAGTCAAAGTCAAAGTCATAAGTTATAAATAAATAAATAAATCAAAAAATAAATAAATAAAATAATAAAATAAAATAAATTTAAGCAATAAATAAGTTAATAAATAAATAAATACATGAATAAATAAATAAATAAAATTAAAATACAATAAAAATAAAATAAATTATTTTTATTTTTGACATTAATTATTTATTTTAATAAATAAATAAATCAATAAAAATAAATAAATCAATAAATAAAATACAGTAAAACTAAAACAAAAATAAAATAAAATAAAATAAATAATAGTAATAATAATAATATAACCAAATCATAAAAAAAAATATCGCTTATAGGAAGGACCCTTACAGGGAGTGAAGAGATGGAATCCAACAACTACTAACTTTCCATCCGTCATCCTTATTCAACATACGGGGCCTCTTCTCAATCTCAATCGGCTCCCTAAATTTCCGGTGATGGAAATGGTTAGCCGTAGCAAGTACTCTAGCGTCTTCCATATAGATGTGATGCTTCATCTTCTTTGCATGCTCAACTAGTGCCGAGGACTTGGTTCTACCATGCCTAATATTCGCCAAATGCTCCTGGATCCTTTTATTAATCGATCGACCAATTTCACCAATGTAGGGAATCCCACAAGATCACGAGATCAAATAAACACCTTTCACGCTTTTTGGGTCCAACGGGTCCTTAACCGAGTTAAGGGAGCACCGAATGGTGTTTAAAGGTTTAAAAGAAGATGAGATCTTATGCTTCCTTAAAATAAGAGTGATCTTGTCAGTAGTACCTTGAATAAAAGGTAAATGAACTCTACCAACAACATCATCTATTATCTTTTTATGTCTAGGAGCTTTGCTAGCATTCATGAAAGCCTTCAAACCCTGACTTATGCTATATCCATTTTCTTTGAAGACCTTAAGGAGATGGGCCTTCTCTTCATCTAAATGATCACCATCAGAAATTATAAGATCTCTCGCAGCTAAAGTATTCATAACTCCAAGTTTATGAGCAGGAAAATGATGAGAGCCAGAATGCAGATACTGCTCCGTGTGCATTTTCTTCCGAAAAAAATGGTGCAAGAAAGAGCCATTATTATTTCTAGAGATGAGAACATCAAGGAAATGAAGGCTCCCATCAGTCTCTGATTCCATCGTGAACTTGATGGAGTCAGATTGATTATTCAAGTGCTGATGAAAAGCCTCTAATTCTTGACGTCCATGAGACCAATTGATGAAAGTGTCATCCACAAATCGCCTCCAAACCTTAGGTTTGAAAGGAGCAAACGTCAAAGCTCTAGATTCAAAATCTTCCATAAATAGGTTGGCTACCACAGGCTAGAGCGGGGAACCCATGGTGACACCACAGGTTTGCTCAAACAATTCTCCTCAAAACTAAAAGAGGTAGAAGTGAGGCAAATTTCCACCAAATTAGTAGTATTAGGATCAGTGATATGCCTGATTACTTCTACTACCTCCAAGATAGGAATTTTTGTATAGAGAGAAAAAACATCAAAACTAACCATAGAGTCATTAGGTTTGCAAACCCAACTTTTTAACTCATGGCAAAAAGAAGCATAATCTTTCACGAAATAATCTGTCTGACCAACAAGAGGCTTTGGCTTGCAGGCCAAATACTTAGCTAGGAGATAAGTGGTTCCACCAATAGTATTAACAATGGTTCTAAGAGGAACACCCTCTTTATTAATCTTAGGGAGCCCATAAATCCTATGGGTGACAGGATTGCTTTCAATGAGCTTCGAGCTCATGGAACCCACAGTGCAACTAGATTTAATAGCATTGGCCACAATATTTGAGACTTTATTAATAGGGTTCTTAGAGAGCTTCTTTTAAATCCCACTATTACAAAGATGGTCAAGCATCTTTTCTTTATAATCCTCCTTATTCAGGATTACAATAGCACCACCCTTATCAGCCTTGAGGATAGCAATATCAGGGTTTTGATTTAGGGTTTTAAGAGCCAAAAATTCAGATTTGCTAATATTTCTCCTCGAAGGCTTAGCTTTCCTAAGAGCCATGGTGCAATCCTGCCTAATGACATCTTGCAAGCTTTCGGATAAATATTTAATACCATATTCTATCTCAATAGAATCTTGAATATCCTCTAAGTCCTCTTTTGACTCAACTAATCCCTATGGATCCTCTCTCATCCAAAAAATAATGAAACCAATTATAACTTAGGATTTACAATTAATTCTCAAATCACCCATTCCATGTGGAATCTCAACTATCCTAATTCTCTCATGTTCTCCAACATTCGAGAACATTTACAAGATTCTTCTCAATAGTTAATTAATTCCTATTCTAAATGTCTCACTTAAATCACTCAGAATATTTAAAATTACATCAATTTAATACATAGGAAACAAATATTCTTTGAAAACACAAGACCCATATTTCTATTAAAATACAAAGAATTTCTTGAGCCTAATGCTCTTGCATCAGACTCCCAAGGTTAAAAATAATCATGATCTCTCGATCATGTGTTTCTGATCTTTGTCTTTCTGGATCCCATACCTTATTCTATAATTTTTCATTTGTTGCTAATGTTGTTTGTTTCTTTTCTCCAGGTCTCCACACTTTATGTTGCTTTGCTCCACTAGCTATGCATTTACAGTCTGTTGTTATCTTTCTCTTGTTGTTTCTTTTTTTCTTTCCTACTGCTATCTTCCTCTGAGACACTTTCATCATTATCCTTCTTATCAATTCAATTTCCTTGTCTAATATAACTTCTGACTATTGATTACTTTCACTTCTTGATTGTTGAAATTTTATTCTTACTGCCACCCTTTCATCATTACCCTCTTGTTTACTATTGTCCTGCACCTTTTTAGTATCTGCTACATTGTCTTCCAAGACAATCTTTTGCATCTTTTTACTGCAGCTGGTAACTTCTTCCTGATTTTCACTTATGACAATTTATTTGTCTTTTTTCTTCAACAATTCCTTAGACTAGTACATATTCTCCCATTTACTGTTATCTCCTTCTCTTTGCTCTAATTTTTTGCTTCTATCCTCTAACTCTTGCATCTTCACATTCTTCATTTATTTGACATATTTCTCTTTAAAAGTTACCTCTTCTTGCATTATATCCTGACTTTCCAACATTCTTTCTAGCACTCTAATCTCTCTATTCCATGGATTGATTTCTTCCACATAATCTCCTTTTCCTTCTATACTTGTCTGCTCACCCGTGTCAAATTTTCTCCAGCATATGCAACAAAACCTGCACTCACAAAAAAAAAATTAAAATAAAAAACATAAGGCCTCAGTACCTCTTTTTCCTTTGGCAACATTTCAATTTGCTGCTCTGAAATTTCCTCCCCTATCGTCACATCAGTATGTCGATTCAACCTCTCTAAATAATTCTCTAAAGGACTTTTGAGACTGTCAGAAAGTCTCTCTTCCACAACATCTGATTCAATGATGTCTCTTTGTCCTTTTCCACTGTAGTGAAATCCTTCCTCTGCAATCTTACTATGATATTCTGAGTTTTCTAGCAAATATTCCAGCAATTCATTTTAGTTTCGAAATTTCATAAGTACTTCATCATCAATTATAATCTCTGCCTTTTTACACACATTGTGAGTTTGAAAATTACATGGTTCAATATTTTCAACTATTGCTTCACATATCATCTCTTCAGATTGAATCTCATCTCTTTCTTCCAAAACAAATTGTTCCTATCTTGTAACAATTTAAAATATCAAGGCATTACTAATTTCTTTCTGTTGCAATAAATCACTGCTTTTCTCATTCAAGAGACATTCTTCATCATTACTCTCTGCTTAAGAGTATTTATCTTCTGAAAGATATTATTCCATACTTTTGACAGTTTCAAAATATTTCTCATCCTCTTCAAAACTTGTAATCACATTAAAAATCATTAGTTACAAAAATACAAGGCTTTACATCCTCCTGTTGATCTGAACTTGCCCAATAGTTCAGGAAATCATCAATAATTCCTTTTTCAGTAAGGTAAACTTCTTGTTGTCTTGAATTCTAACAATATTTCATAATATCTTTCCAATCTTTATCTTTACCCAGAATTTCACCCTATTCTAGTTTACAAATGGAAACTTCCATTTCTGACTCTATTTCTCTGAGTTTTTCTATCAACTGTTTCACTTGTTTCTATTGTATCTTTCTCAGTAACTTAAACCACTTCACTATATTTTTCCTCAAGACCCAACCTTGTATTTGGTTTTCTTCGATCAACATATTTAATTTATTAAATTGTTCTCTTATCTCAACAATCTCTTTGTCACGCTCTTCTTGATTCATTTGTTTCCTGTATATTTATTTAGCACCCTTCTTCCTCATCTTGTAGCTTTCTTCTGAACCTTACACATGAATTTTCATAGTCATCTTCTATTCTATGTGATATTCTACACCTCTAACCAATCAACTTTCTACTAAGTTAATTTTCTCACCAAGCTTCTCCTCTGTCTAATCTTCAAGTTCTCTCCTTCTCAGAACTTTTACTGAGAAATATTTCTCTCTTCTGTGGTTGTTGCACTCACTTCATTTAAAGACACCACTGTCCCTGTCTATTTCAAGCCTTAGCTAGAATAAGGTCCTGCTACAATTTCTAAGAACTTTCAAAAGTTCTTCCTACAGTCTCACTACTGCAATCTTGTGCCAACTTTCCACTCCTTAAATTGGATGTGGTCTAGCTCAGAAACATTTCTATCACTATCAGTTGTCATATTCTTCTTTCCATCTTTATGATTTAATGACTCACTCGCTCACTATGAGATGTTCTAAGTCTCTGCAACAACACGTCCTTCCTGCTGCCACTTACCTCACCAAGTTTTCCTCTGGACTTGGACTTTTGGCAAGTACAGTTCTCTATCTCTGGAACCTCCTTTTGAGCATTTTCTCTGCTCCTTATAGACTTCAACTCATCTGCACCTTTGAGAACACAATTGTCCCTTTTTCCAAACTCTATTGGAATTCTTCAAGGTTCTTCTCCACACTTTTATTTCTTTCAAAAATCTTCACCAGCTCCTTCATCACTGCTTCTTAAGGTCGTGATCTTATTTTCTTGAGATTCTCTTCAACTATTTGCAACCTGAATTCTGCAAACATAATCTTCAAACCAGATTAAAATAACACATAACACATCACCCTCAAGATCTCTGTGTGATCTTATTTCATCACTGATTGGTATTTTGAATGGATTGTTCTCTATTTCCTTTCTTCTTCAAATTCTTCCAATATTCAACTACACTTTTTCTCTAAATGCATGATGTCTAACATATTCAAATCTGATCTCCTTTTGTTTCTATCATCACCATTGTACCTGTATACACATATTTCAAAACATAACTTTGTAAATCTTCAAAGCACATTTTCTTTTTAACTCAGATTCTGCAGATCTGAATTTCCTCATAGTCTTAGGCTACCATGCTTCCACTACACACCTTTTCAAATCTACAATTTCTACCATTCATATTTAAAATATGATCCTGTAACTTCTTTTTCAATCTCTGTTACAGCTTTCTAAATAATTTTAATTCTATTTAACACAAAATAAATGATTAACTAATCATACTTCCTTCCAATACATGCAGAATCCACTTCTTCTCTGATACCACATGACGCATCCTAAGTTGTGTAAACCCACAGTATGAAATAAAATGCATAATCTCATGCATATAAACTGAGATAAACTCAACAATGACGATACCCCATGTGGAAGCTATTTCTCTTTATACAATTATGGTTACAAATAATATGAAAACACCCACCTTATGAAAATTTCGTATTTATGAATTTTGACTTTGGTTAAAAACCAAAAATGTCAACATATAAATATATTCGGTCCCGCAAATTTTAAAAAATCACCTTTTTTACAATGATCAAACACATCAGTAAATCCGATAGCTATCTATGCCCATCAGATCCGATGGCCTTCGCATCTCAACATACGCAATGGTTAAATCTTTCATCTCATGTGAAATGGATGGCTTTAATGTGCCACGCATCACTACCTAAACACAACCACACTCTTAAATTAATTACTGCTTACCTCTTTTCTGTTGTGCGAAAAGCTTTTGTTGTTTTTCAAAACCATTTTCACGATTCCACTGTGTCATTAACTCATGGTTCCAAATGCCTAATTTATATTTTTTTTGTTCCTTCTCTCCCCGTTCCATGCCAAAGTATTGGGTTTCAAAACAATCATACAATGCGATGTCGAAAAATGGAGATCTCTTCTCCGTTATACTAAATATCAACTGCAATTAAATCTCCTTTCTAGCATTAATCCAAGTTCACTTACGTAGATATCATTATTCTTCACACCTCTACGCAATGCGTATTTGACATCAATTTGAAGGGCCAAGTTATTTTTAGTAACATCAATCCATTTTGGGATTGATGACCAATATTTGACATACATAATCCATGTAGAATTTAAATTATAACATGAATGTTGACCTCTTAAGAACACACAATCTCCTAAATTCATCTTTTGTCATTCTTTCCATAATTTCACTGTTCAATTGGACTTTTTAACCTGATATCCATACTTTTATGCACATTGTTTCATTGAAGGCCACATTATTTTAATGTGTCACCATCGATCCATTCTGTGATCGATGGTTTCTTGTCTATCCTTTGAAATACCCTATCTTATATAGATTCAAACCCTATCTAAATCCTTAATCTGTCCCCATGCCTTTGAGGCTTTACAATTTACACAAATGGTTCTGAAACCAATTCTGGTTTCACATCCTCTATCTTCTCAATAAAATCCTGAATATCTTGTAAGTCCTATTTTGACTCAACTAATCCGTAAAGATCCTCTCTCATCCACAAAATCATGAAACCAATTCTAATTTAGGATTTACAAATAATTCTCAAATCACTCATTCCTTATGGAATCTCAACTATCATAATTCTCTCATGTTCTCTAACATTCGAGAACATTTACAAAATTCTTCTCAATAATTAATTAATTCATATTCTAAATTTCCCACTCAAATCACTCAAAATATTTAAAATTACATCAATTTAATACATAGGAAACCAATATTCTTTGAAAACACAAGACCCATATGTCTATTAAAATACAAAGAATTTCCTGAGTCTAATTCTCCTGCAACAGTTCCTTTCCAGGAACATAACCTACAAAATCCCACATCCACTTCTCCTACATGGGGAAATAAGGAAGATATTTTTGAGACATTTAGAGAGATGAAGAGGAAGAATGAAATTCTCAAGACTAGTTCCTACAATAAGTTCTGGAAACAAACAAGCAGTACACAGAATAGGATTCTATCAGCCTTTGATTCAATAAAGGGAAAATGAGAATGGCCTTCTTACAAGCACAAATATCTCAGCCCAAAGAACCTACAAACTACAAACACAATCCATTTTAGTTTGATGTAAAGGATATCCATCCCATATATAAGATGGAGATGCACAAGGAAACTGGAGAAATGATTTCCTCCACTTTGACTAGCACTGCCATGATTTTGTCCAAACTGCAGGTATATTTAGCCAATTTCCAATCTTAGCTAAAGATGGATAATATATCTTCTATAGCCAAGGATTCAAGGATAAAATATTTATAGGACTTAATGATAAATATTGGGTATGACCCAACCAATGTGGATGTTGTAGAAGAAATATTAAAGAAAAAGAATGTTGTTATTGTAGCCCTCAGGAAACAACTCAAATTTTCAGCAACTAAAGACCCCTTGAAAAATGACATTAAAGAAAATGAACTAGAGAAGGTTGAGATGATAAAATTGATCATGGAGCATTCCGCATAGTTGAAGCAGATGGAGACAAAGATGGAAAAACTATTGAAAGAGAAGGAGAGTGCAAAAATGGCCATTGTTTAATTGTAGGTTGTACCAATTGCATCCATTCATACAACAATACCATGAGGCTCAAAAACATCAGTCGGTGCAGAGAAGTTAGCAAAATCTATGGAGAACATGACCCTTCAAACAACAGAGTTTAAAAATCTTGAAGCAAAAATAAACAATCCGAAGGATTTGAAGAAACGATCACACAATGCCCATGATATTGATATACAGAGGGCCCAAAAGGAGATAGAGAAATTGATTTAAGAAGAGAGTGAAACCACTATTGGATAGACTATTGGCCAGGCTAAGGAAATTATTTGGACTAGTATTATTGACTCCATGAAAGAGATTTGGTCCCCAATCTAAATAATTTTTGAACAAAGAGATTTAGTTGGACTAGTCTATGTTTCCATTGAAAAAACCAATAGAGATCTCATAGGAATGTCGGAAACTGCAAAAAACATCATCAAATTCTTGAATTCCAAGATTAGTTTTGAATTGGAACCACTAGTAGTGGAGGGCAGGATATCAACTATCTTGGAGGTCAAGGAGGTACTGAACAAAAATATTTTGGTTACACAGGTGGAAGAAAAATGTGATCAGTTGCAAATTGGTGTCAGCATATTCCTCAATAGAATCGAACCATTGATCAAAATATGAATTCCTTCTCTTTTGCGATCAATGACAAGCTCATGCAGAGATAAGACTATGTCAATAAATTGAAGGAAATTGCCAAGGATACTACCAAATTTGCAGGAATCAAAGGCTCAATGAACGCGAGAGATTTATTAGAGGCTACGGATAATGATATATACATTAAACATGAAATTAAACATATTTATTAGTTGAGTCCAACATTCATGAAATATACAGAGACTGATGAAATCTGTAGGAAGCTAATTACAATCAAGATTCTGAAGCCAAAGGAATGGGAGAAGTTATGTGAATACTAGCAAGGGTGACAACTCAACAAAATAGCCGAACAACCACCTCAGCTCATTATTTAATTTTGCGGACCAGTGTATCAGTTCTGCATATCATTCTTGGATCTACCAGCACAGTAATCAAATACAACACCCAATAATGACTTTATAGAAATTAAAACTATTTTTCACATCTGTTCTAAGTGTCCACATGGTGGTCACATTGGTCAATTTTAGCTACCATTGTAATAAATAATAGATAGCCTCTGTTGATACGAAAATCAGTAAGAATTAGTTTAAATACTACATTTTTATTCAATATTAGGGGTTGGATCCTAGATTGTAAGCTTTTTTCTATTGGAGCATTGTAATTTTGGAACTGAAGCATCAATAATAAAATACCATTTTGCAAGATTCTTATGTTGTATTTTTCTGGTGATGTATTTTCTCTACTCTTTTTAATGTTTTCCACTTTTATTTCCTTTAATGTTTCATTTAAATTCTAATTGTAAAATATAAATCTGAAGATTGAGATTTGTTGCTCAGAGAACCTTAATTTTGGATGTGTTTACAATATAATTGTTTTTCTTCTGATGTCTAGTTTCAGAATACTTAATTGCTTTTAAATCACTAGTGAAATCACTTTTCTTCATTCCATAATTCATTTTATTATAAAAATCTAGTGGATACATTTAGCTTTCCTTGGAATTGCTCTGGAAAAATTGATGCAACCACCCAACCTATTGTGACTCCATAGACCAATGGAATAGTTTAAAGAGATCCCTTAATCCAGCGAAAAATATCAATCAAAAACAACCTTCACAATCAGTTTAACTAGCCTAATATCAGAAAAAAGTATAAACAAAGATAAATCTTACAGAGAGATCCCTATATGAGTCTAGGAGGGCTAGATCCTAGGTTCCGAAGTGGTTTGATGTTGTCATTTTATGATTATTCTTGTTGATATTAAAATTATAGAACGATAACACATTCTATATAGATTCCAATAATTAATGCATTACCATATCACTACACATACCATAACCTCATGCATGATAATATCCACCATACCAATGTACATAGACAACACACAAGCATAAACATGGGTAATACACAAGCATAAACACAAACAATACACTAGCATGAACACAGGAATAACACAAGCATAAATGGACAATGCATATGTTAACATGCAACAACATGTAACCAAGCATACACAAAAAATACATGCAACCACTTGAAATATATAAACAACATCTAACAAGTCATAGACTCATGGAGACAAATTCCACAACAATGGCATGCTCTTCAAGATGGTGACATCACCACAACCACGACCGACACCATGCATATGCAAAAAGTATATAGACTACAAGGACAATTAACACATGTGAAACTGACATGAATCCATGACCAACACACACCACAAATCTAGTCAAAGGGGTGAACCATTCTCTCATACCACCCTATTACACCCTCTTCCAAAATCTACCCAAGTAATCGGCCAACCGGGGTAAACATATGATGAAGAGTTACTATGATCTGATTCAACCTCCTAGGTTACCTTTAAGGATGTAGAACCAATGGAAAAACTTGAAACTTACCTTCCACATGAGCAACAAAACTCCCAAGAGCCAACGCAATGACTAAGTTATCCAACCCCTAGGTCCCACTAAGGTTTTAGACCTTTAAAACCCTAAATGCTCCCACATTATAAGTATGGGTCAATCTGAGAGGCTTTGAAACCTCCCACAGTATATGCATGCATGCGTTCAAGGATTTTTTCCCTAAAAAATGTGCTATTGTCCCCAAGTTTTGAGCCACTTTTCCAAGCCCATATCTTAGTTCATTGCGCTTAACTCAATTACAAGTTCAAAAATGAAAGATAACAATGAAACTGTAATATCCCAAAAGGGAGAATGCAATAATACTTCACATAATATAATAACTTACAACAAGATAAACAATAAATCTTAAGACAACATCAGAATTTACATAGAATCTGAGCCATTTTATTAGATTGGAGAAGAATCAGTTACACAATGTACAAAATGTGAGTAGATCTAACCAAAAATTTGGTCTAGAATCACTCAGAAAACATGCTGCAATAGGTACAATGTAGCTGGAGAGGCACTAAAGCAAATACGACGCGGTCCCTTCAGTAGAATATGAACATATAGCTGCAAACTGAAAATGGAAATGTAGATATACTCAAAACTGAAGCTCTGATGATGCTAAGATTCAAGATCTAGCCAATGTGATGGATTCCCAAGCTAACCTAGAAAGGATTTTCCAGATCTGAAACTTTGGAAAATCACCTCCCTAGGATTTGATCCTTGATCTATTGAGAAATACAGATCTAAAGCTAGATCTGAAAAATAGATGGCTAAAATATGATATCAAATTAGATCTATGCTTGAATGGTTGATCTCCTTCTTCAGATATATGAGCTAGAAGCTCTAGATCTAGCTTCTCAATCCTCCAATGATGATTGTAGCTACTGCAGCACAACTACCTCTACAAACTGCACTGTGAGGGAAAGAGAGGCATTATTCCTACTGAAAAATGTTGCAATAACTTCTAGGTTGATGGAAAAATTGATGGAAATGTGAGGGAATGATCTCTCACAGGATTTCTAGCTGAAATATTAGCAACTTCCTTCCTCCCTTAAGATTTGCAAGATAGACAGTGTAATTCCTGAAGGAAGTACTTCTTTTGGGAGGTCAATAACTTTTGGCTTGATGCCAGATCTGTAATGAAGCTTTGGGAAGATAATTTTTAAGCCCAAGGTGATAGGAATAAACCCTCACCAGTTCTCCAACTGAAATACTGAAGACAACTTCCTCCCTCCAAACTGATCTTTAGAAATCTGCAATTTCTGAATATGAGTGTTCTGCAGAAAGTAGGAAAAGGAGATGTGGAACTTAAAGCCTGATGTATAATGAACTATAGTCCTCTTTATATATCTGCTCTAAGAAATAGGTGGGATTCCCGACCAGGAACATCCTGTGCTAAACAACACCTGCAATCTCTGCTAAACAGCCCGAGAAAGTAGTGGAATGTCACATGACGATTCCAGATCTGAAAATATCTTACATCAATAAATAATCAGCATGCCCTCATCCTTGCCTTCATCTTCTTTAAATAATATTTGAGCCTTCCCAAGCCTTGGCCCTCATCTAGACTGCGCAATGTATGTGGACAAGATCCTCCAAGTTGGACTGCATTATTTGGCCAAATCAACCATCATGTCTAGGTGCAATGTACACCTTCCATCAAGTGTTCCTTTTTGGCGCAACATCCTCCATCACTTATCATGAATGTCCCATGATATTTTACATCTTCACGATCTTAGTTGATTGAATCATCCTTTTGTTTGATCCCTTCAAGATCTTAGTTGACTATGTCAACCTCCATGATCTATCTCCTTAATGAGATAGGTTCTCCAATTTTAGTCACATTAGTAGTTGCTCACTACCTTTTTATGTAGATATAGTCTAAATTAATCGAAATTCACACACACAAAGTGGATATTTATTCATATTGAGTATTTTGGGTCCATCCACCCTTTTATTTACTTAATCCATTAAGGAAGTTAAGGACTCTAATATTCCAAATATGATGTGAAAATTTGGGAATATTACAGTCCCCCTTGGAGAAATATTGCTTTTCCTCAAGAAAATCTAAAAGTAGATGCAAATCCATCTATTCCCCTCCAAATGGAATCCACATAAGGAAGGCTTCCTCCATTTTCTGCAATGGGTTATGCATGTTTGGTTCCAAAGTTGTCTTTTAAGAACATAAAGAATGACCTCCAACTTTTTGGTTAGATGTCCTCCTTCCATCATGAAGTACCAAGTGACAACCATATGATGTCCAACATCATCATCAATACATGAGGTGCATAAAATTAAGTGGTTCTCTTCACAAAGGATGAGTTCCATCACATAGTACATTTCTCCATCCCATGTTTCATGAATTTGATTGAGCATTGATATGCTCTCATACTTAGCCCTGTTGGTCTTGCTGGATCCAAGCATCATTTCAATTTTATGCAAAAGAAGAAGGAAAGGAGCTATATGGATAGACAAATATGTCAAACCATATTCTCCTAAAATTAACCACCGGAGTAAGGCCCTTTGCTATCGTCCTCCATCTCCTCCATGTAAGATGGACAAGCCAAACTCCCCCAAAAGAAACCAAAGCAATAGGAGATCTTTCTGCTTCCTCTCGTCCTCATGTGCAACATGAAGAAAAAACATACTAATGGACATATGGAGTATCACATCAGCCCAATACAAAGAAACATCATCAATGCACATCATGAGAGCATCATACCAAGATTTTCCCAATACAAAACACATAGACATAGGAGATGTCATGTGGTGGCCAATCTCTCTCAAATGAAACCAAAATGAACATGCCTTATTTTTCTGCATTTCATCATTGATACACAAGGCATGAATCAGAGAAACATGAGCTATTGGGTGGTAACCATACTCACCCAAGAGCAACCAGTGTAGCCATGCCTCCTTCTTCATTTCATAAGTGTTCCTCAAGGCATGGATCAAAGAAATAGGTTCCTTTGGGTAGTGACAAGAATCTCCCAAGGACGAAGAACATAACCAAGCTTGCTAGCCCATACAAATTTGCAAGTGGTCATGCAACACCTTGCTTATCTTCCTCATCCACTCATCCCAATATGGAAGATGAGTGATAAACTGCATAATCATGGTATCCACCCTTTGTAGAATACCATCTTCCCCAAACTGATGAAGAACTTTGCACTCCATGAAATGTTGAAGTGCACCTCCAATGAAATCTCTTAATGAGACCTTTCTCTCATCCATGGATTTCCAAAACCAATTAGGTTCTGGATTTGCTATAGGTAGAAGTTTCTCTTTGAGCTATGACATGCTCATTGAGAAAGTGTCATCAAGAAAGTAGAAAAGGTTTCTCATATCTAGATGCCTACCATTCATCATCTTGTCCTCCATTGCTTCCTGAGTGAAGCTACCTTCAAAATTCTCCAAGAGTAATGGGGCCTCACCATTATCACTGCTTCTAAGTGACAGTGTTGTAGATCTGCAGGGTAATTCATAAACTGTCTCAAAGAAGGGTACAATACTGATCTCATAACCAGTCATTGTACAAAGGATTATTCTCATCCCTTCTTCCGAAACTCTACACTTCAACTCAAGAGGTTGAATGTAGTTCATCCATGAAAAACTGGGATATCTTTTCATCTCCTCCTTGATTAGATCAAGGGTCCTCTGTACTGTGATATGTTGCTGCTTCAAATCGACACTAGGTTCTAACCCTTCATTATGCATTGGCCCTGATGGCATGTCCCCATAAGTTTCAATAAGATCTACTAAAACAATAGGTGATGAATGTATATGTATACCGTGTATCAACTAATGTGTGGGAGCCTCTTAACAGAACACAAGAGTTCCTCTGACTGGGACAATAGTGCCTCCAACTACTGGTAAGAGAGATGGTTGCTCTTCTTCCAATGTACCAGTGCTGGAATATTCCTCCTCTTCCTCATGCATCTCCTGAATCATGAATGGGACTCTATCTGTCAAGAGCTCAAGACCACCTTGAAAAGTTGCAAGTGTCTCTTCTCTGGATACAAGTACTTCTACAACTGGTGGTGAATGTAGTGACTCTTTTTCACGAGTGACAAGAATGACATCATTCTTCCTCTCCTTCTCATCAAAATTCTTCCTCAACTTGTGAAAGAAATCTGAATATTCAATCACCTTTGCATGCTCCATGTGACCAAACCACCAATCATGGGCTTCATCTAAAAGATGAAGTGCTGAAATTTGGAAAGAATCTTCTTCAGCTGCAAGATGTAGTCTAGAAAATAGATCTAACTCTCTCCTAAAAGCATTGATATTGCTTTAGGAGGATCCATAAAATATAGGAAAATAGAATCTATTATGCCTCCTCCTTCTATTGCTACTATAGGATCCTCTTTCTTCTTTGATTTTGAAGAATTTTTGGAGAGTTATCTTCTCCGTGACTGCTGTAGACTATGTCTTGTACTCTTCAAGATATAGACTGAGAGTTTCATGAGTCTCATTTTCATTCCTTCCTTAATTTCTACACCCTTCACCTTCTTCAAAGAGAGTGGGAATAGTGGATCTATGAGGAGATCTAGGATTCTTTGGTTTTCTTTTTTGCTGATAGGAAGTGCTTGGGCCTTCCTCATCACATCTTCTTCTTGGACCTTATTTCTACCTTTCTTCTTTTATTTTATAAACCTCCTTGAAGAGATCTTTCATAGATCTACAAAAATGGGTGGCAGAATTTTCTTCCTCCATGATAGATCTCATCTATTTTCACCTTCTTTAGATGAAAAAGATGAAGTGTCCACAAGCTGAGCCAAAGATCATGCTCCTATACCACTGTAATATCCCAAAAGGGAGAATACAATAATACTTCACATAATATAAGAACTTACGGCAAGATAAACAATAAATCTTAAGACAAAATTAGAATTTATAGAGAAATTGAGCCATTTTATTAGATTGGAGAAGAATTAGTTACACAATGTACAAAATGTGACTAGATATAGACAAAAAGTTGGTCTAGAATCACTCAAAAAACATGTTGCAATAGGTGCAACATAACTGGAGAAACACTGAAGCAACTACTTCACTATCCCTTCAACAGAATATGAACATATAGCTACAGGCTAAAAATAGAAATGCAGATCTACTCAAAAATAGAGCTGTGATGATGCCAAGATTCAAGATCTGGCCAATGTGATGGATTCCCAAGATAACCCAGAAAGGATTTTCCAGATTTGCAACTTTGGAAAATCACCTCCCTAGGATTTGATCCTTGATCTGTTGGGAAATAGATATATGAAGCTAGATCTGACAAATAGATGGATAAAATATGATATCAGATCAGATCTATGCTTGAAGGGCTGATCCCTTCTTCAAATCTATGAGCTAGAAGCTCTAGATCTGGCTTCTCAATCCTCCAATGATGATTGCAGTTGCTGCAACACAACTGCCTCTACAAACTGTGCTGTGAGGGAAAGAGAGGCCTTCTGCTTGCTGAAAAATTTTGCAATAACTTCCAGGCTGATGGAAACACTGATGGAAATGTGAGGGAATGATCCCTGAGAGGATTTCTAGCTGAAATATTAGCAAATTCCTTCCTCCCTTAAGATCTGCAAGATATACAACATAATTCCTGAAGGAAGTATTGTTGTTGGGAGGTAAATAACTTTTAGCCCGATGAAAGATATGAAATGAAGATCTGGGAAGCTGATATTTAAGCCCAAGGTGATAGGAATACACCCCCACCAGTTCTCCAGCTGAAGTACTCAAGACAACTTCCTCCTTCCAAACTGATCTTCAGAAATCTGCAATTTATGAATTTGAGAGGTCTGTAGAATGTAGGGAAAGAAGATGTGGCACTTAAAGCCTGATGTATAATGAAGTACATCCCTCTTTCTAGAGATTCTCTAAGAAAGAGGTGGGATTCCCGACCAGGAACACCCTATGCTAAACAACACATACAGTCTCTGCTAAACAACCCGTGAAAGCAGTGGAATGTCACATGAAAATTCTAGATTTGAAAATATCTTACATCAAGAAATAATCAGCATGCCCTCATCCTTGCCTTCATATTCTTTAAATAACATTTGAGCCTCCAAAATTCTTGGCCATCATCTATACTATGCAATGTATGTGGATAAGATCCTCCAAGTCGGACTGCGTTGTTTGACTAAATCAACCATCACTTCTAGGTGCAATGTACACCTTCCATCGAGTGTGCCTTGTTGGCACAACGTCCTCCATCACTTATCATGAATGTCCCATGATCTTTGACATATTCAAGATCTTAGTTGACTGAATCATCCTTCTGTTTGATCCCTTCAAAATCTTAGTTGACTGTGTCAACCTCTATGATCTATCTCATTATTGAGACTGGTTCTCCAATTTCATTCACATTAGTAGTTGCTCAACTACCTTTTTATGCATATCTAGGCTAAATTAATCCACTTTCACACACACAAGGTGGGTATTTATTCATATTGAGGATTGTGGGTCCCTCCACCCTTTTCTTTACTTAATTCATTAAGAAAATCAAGGACACTAATATTCCAAATATGATGTGAAAATTTGGGAATGTTACAGAAACAATTGTGCACAAGAAAAAATTCAAACAAGGATTTCAATCGAGCCCTACTAGTCATGACAGGAATTTCTTTAAACATGTCATATATATGTAATCTATAGGTTTAAATAACATATCTGAGCATAGGGATCTCATACTTATATAATAATCATTAATAAGCATTGATTCCTCATGAAAGTAACTAAATTATCATCTATTTAGTCATAGATACATTGTTGTGTAACCAGCTCCAAAGAGAGAAGAAAAGAGATATTCACGCCTTAGAAATGAGCCACTTCGAGGGGGCAACCTCCAATACATTACATGAATGAACAATTCTTGGATGATACAATTTACAAAACCTCCTTTCTATATATAGGAGTCCATGTGGCCATAATGTAATCCTAGTGGGCCACAATGTAATCCTAGCCGACCTAACAATAATAATTTAAGGGCACAATAATAACAAAATGGGGTTACAAGGGTACAATAATAACAATAAGGGGGTTACACTAACAACAATAAGGGACTATACTAGTAATATAGGGACCTAACATGCCCCTCTCCTTCAAAAAAAGTGTTGTCCTCAACGCTTGAGTAACTCTGGGTGCTTTTTTATAAAATTCTCATCCTCCCATGTAGAATCTTCAGTGGGTAAGTTCTTCCACTCGATGAGATACTCTGAAATTGATCGATTCCGTAGTTGTCGAGTTCTTGTTTCCATGACCGCTTCTGGTTCCAATATGATTTTTCCTTCCTCATCAAGTTCTGGCAATATTGTTTGAACCGGAAGATTTTCACCTATAACCTTCTTTAAGCATGAAACATGGAAAACTGGATGTACTCGCGAAGAAGCAGGAAGCTCCAATTTGTATGCCATAGTACCAATCTTTTGCAACACCTTGTAAGGACCATAGCAATTTGGTGATAATTTATTATCCTTCTTAGCTCGCTTGAGGGACATTTGTTTATATGGTTGTAGCCATAAAAATACCCAATCTCCTACATCAAAACTTCTCTCGCTGCAATGTTGATCTGCTTGTTGTTTCATTCGATTTTGTGCCAAATTCAGGTTATCCTTTAAGAGTTGGAGAACTTCTTGCTGATGCTCGATGTGATCTTCCACTGCTTGAACTTTCAAATTTTCCCTTAAATATGATGTGATTGATGGTGGATGATATCCATAAAGTGCCATAAATGGGGTCATTTTTGCTGTAGTATGGAAGGAAGTGTTATACCACCATTCAGCGAGAGGTAACCACTTGACCCATTGTGTTTGTTTATCATATACAAAACAACGAAGATATCCTTCCAAACATTTATTTACTATCTCAGTTTGACCATCAGATTGAGGATGATAAGATGAGCTATGAGCTAATTTAGTACCCAAAGAAGAAAATAACTCTGTCCAAAAATTTCCCGTAAAAATGGGATCTCCGTCGCTCACAATAACCCTTGGGCTTCCATGTAGCTTTTGAATTCTGTCCACAAATGTAGTAGCAACTGTACTTGCTTTAAATGGATGAGATAATGCACAAAAGTGTGCATACTTGGTAAGTCTATCAACTACCACCATGATGACATTCTTTCCTTCAGACTTAGGTAAACCCGTGATAAAATCCATTGAAATCTCCTCCCAACGCTGACTTGGAATGGATAAAGGTTGTAGAAGTCCCGGGGTCTTAATTGTCTCCACTTTATTCTGCTGGCAAACCAAACATTCCGCCACAAACTTTTGAATATCAGATTTAAGGCCATCCCAAAAAAATTCTTTCTTCACCCCGTGGTAAGTTTTTAAAAATCCCGAGTGTCCTCCTAAAGGAGAAGTGTGCAATTCCAGAAGAATCTTTTGTTTTAGTTGGGAATTCTTACAAAGATATAAGCGATCTTTGTACCATAAGGAATCATTTTTTCCAACTAAATGTATCAGATGTACTAGGATCTTGCTGCAACTTTTGAATGAGTATCCATACATCTTTGTCCTTCTTCCATTCATCTCTTGCTTCTGTTATCCAATCTGGTTGGATAATAGAAATGGCACAAAGCAATGCTTCCACCTCTTCATTCTTTCTTGAGAGTGCATCTGCAACAACATTAAGCTTTCCTTTTTGTAGATTATTTCAAATTCATAACCCAACATCTTTGTGACCCATTTTTTCTACTCTTCTGAAGATATTATTTGTTCCAAAAAGTGTTTAATACTATCATGATCAATTTTTACCTTGAAGTGTCTTCACATTAGGTAAGTTCGCCATTTCTTCAGTGCATGTAGTATCGCTAACATTTCCTTCTCATAAATAGGTTTCTGTAAATACTTTCCTTTGATTGGACGACTTTCAAAAGTAATGGGTCTTCCTTCTTGCATTAAAACTGCACCAATTCCATTTCCTGAGGCATCACATTCCACAATAAAGGTTTTTGTGAAGTCTGGTGTAGCTAAGACCGGTGCTAGGCACATTGCCTCTTTAAGACGTTCAAAGGCCTTAGTTGCTTCAAGAGTCCATGAAAATGTATCTTTCTTCAATAATGTTGTTAGAGGTGCTGCTATTCTCCCATAATTCTTAACAAACTTGCGATAATACCCTGTTAACCCGAGAAATCCTCGCAACTGCTTTATGGTTGTGGGGACTTTCCATTCCTTAATGGCTTTAATTTTGTTATGGTCTACTTTAACACCCTCGTGAGATACAATATGACCCAGATATTCCACCTCTTGTACTCCAAAGAAACATTTGGATGTTTTTGCATATAATTGTTTCTCCCGCAATAGTTTGAGCACCCTGTCAACATGTTCAACATGATCCTTCCAAGACCTGCTGTAGATTAGTATATCATCAAAAAATACTAGCAAAATTTTTCTAAGGAAGGGTTTGAAAATGGAATTCATCAACCCTTGAAATGTAGAAGGTGCATTGGTAAGGCCAAAAGGCA